>JAVLVB010000482.1:261234-287026 GCA_032876305.1 Orestias chungarensis | reverse complement strand
CACACACACACACACACACACACACACACACACACACACACACACACACACACACACACACACACACACACACACACACACACACACACACACACACACACACACACACACTGCTGAAATGACATGGTTCTCTTCCTCCCTGGAATGGCAGCAGACAGCGGTAAATTAAAAAGCTCTTTTCCTAATAATTAGCCTCTCGGCGGGGGCAACCTTTGTGCCTCCCACAGCAGGAGCAGCACACAGGTAATTAATGCCCCACAGCCTCACCCTCTCCTCTTTATCGCGACAAGCAGACTCAAACACACACATATCCTGCCTACTGGGTTGACACGGGCCAGTGGACCCCCACTGAAAATGATACCTTGTATTCGGTGCCCCCTTAAGGGCATCCTGCCTGGGCATCCATGGGCGGTGGCAAGGAAATGCTGTGTGTATGTGTGTGTGCGTGTATCTTTGCTGCGTTTTTGATACAAAAATCACCTGCTTGAGCGATTTACAGAGTGAATGAACACGATTTTGAATAGAAAACAGAGTGTCTGCTGTTACATTGTGTGTCTGACTCAGACTGTTTGTACTGTGCCTTTAAACATGTTTTCATTTTGTTATATCACAACCACAAACTGCTATGTTATTTTTGATTCTATGGTACCTGCCAGCATAAGGTAGAGAACTGTTGTGAAGTGGAAGAAAAACGGATGAAATACTTTTACATTTTAACATGTGCAAATGGGACTAATTGCTTTTCTCCTACCATATTTCCATACCTGAACTGTGGCTCTATTTTAGTTTTGCTGAGTAGAAAAAAAACTAGACTGTGTGGAGAGTGTTAGGACCAAGAACTAGAATCAAAATCACACTATTTGAGCAGTAAAACATAGCAAAGGCAACATCATATTGTAGGGATACTTTTTTACCAAATACTAGCCACCACTACAGATAACTGAAAATGGGGTCATATCTGTCACATTCCAGATGGACACCCGGAGCTACTGTGGAATGCTTTAGATTGAAATACAGTATTTTCTTGTATTAGAACAGCCCAGTCAAAGTCCAGTCAAAGCTTCCTGAGCTGGAGTGATTTTAAAGGCAGAACAGACAGAGATAGACTGAATACAGATGATGCTGCAATTCTCAAATTTTTACTTGCAAGAAAATTTAAAGCGATCTGTACCTCTTTACATTTTGTCATTCTTTTGTGTTCTTTGTCTTTAACACAAGAAATAACACATAAAATACACTGAAAACTGTGGTTAATGCATTCATGTATTGATAGTTTTGCAATAGAAGGAACTTCCGTCTACAATAGATTACATCTAAATATAAAATGTGTTAGCTTCTTCCCTATCAGTAATCCTTTGAAGCATGTGTCCATATGTTTTTAAGTGAGCCTGTGTGTCTTTGTGTGTGATGGCAGGTTTTGGGGCCAGTCGAAATAGCTGTGTAATGGTCCGTGCTCCCTTTTGATAAAAGTTACAGTTGAGCCCGTGCCCCCATCCTCTTATCTACAGAGGACAATGTTGCACTCAGAGCAGCTGCTGCCACAAGCACAGCACCAGTTCACACGCCCCTGCAACTTCACAAATTCCCATTCATCTCCATGCACTCAGCTTCACACACACACACACACACACACACAAACACGCACATGCACACGCACACACACACACACACACATGTTCTGCACATGTGCCCTGCATCACACGCCATCGTCAACAGTCTAAACAACTTTGTTCTTATCACTAAAACTCTTTCTGACGTCAAATTACTGCATCATTATCCGCCACTCACCTCCTCAGAATGTAATAATTGATCAAATGAGATTGATTAAGCATGTTATTAGTGCAGAAGAATAATTGGCTTGATAATGAGCAGATTGCCTGCTAATTGCTGAACAGATAATAAACCGCACGTTTGCCTCAGGCAAGAGTAGAAAAAGACTCCCAACAGTTCTGCTGACTGCAAAATGTCAGGCTGCAGAGACACATGGCTGTGTGTTTACTACAGAACTTGGTCTGCTGATCACCAGATTCAGCCAGGTTACAGGACTAACTCCTACAAAATCTTATAATCCAATAGACCTAAACTGTACATTGGTTTGTTTTAGGAAACCTTTTACATTTACAACACCTCCTGTGTCAGAGTGTTGAAGCAAGTTAATACAAAACTGCTAACAAGCTCCAACCATGAGTAACATGGTTTATAATGGACAATCTTCTTTCTAACAGACAGAAGGACTGAGGGTTACAAGAAGGATATACATGTTAGCATAGTCACATCACAGTTTTGGATGTTTTTTTCTTCTGGGTACTCCAACATCCTTCCTAAAGTCTGAAAACCTGTATTTAATGATAGAGCTCTTTGGATGTTTAGTTGTCTCTCTTTAAGCCTTGCTATTCCAGGATCTACACTTCCTCTTTGCAGACTTGATGATGATGTATCTTGAACAGGCAGGATTAACATCAGCAGGCAGATGTGACACAGATGAATGGATCAATATGGCAATAAAGTTTAGAGGAATCAGAGCCATGATAAAAAACGTTAACCAAGTTCTTTGTTGCAAAGGTTTTACGTAATAAATGTACCATGAATTCCTGTAATCATTTTGGATTTGTGTTTAAAATGATAAAAAGCTGATTTTTTTAAATAAGATGTTTTAAAAAATTATACATTCAAGCATTAAGCAAACCTCAGAAATAATTTAAAATGTCTTGATTTGTTTCTATACAAACTGCACAAAATTTAAAAGTCTGTCACTATCTAAATAATTCTAACTTCCTTTATATCATATATGCAATCTGTCATCTACAGCTATTCTGGTGATAGGATGTGAAACAAACACAGCACCATGGGTTTGCTGCTAAAAACAAACAAACAAACAGATGCATTACTATACAATCCTCCAGTGTCTGTTAATTTTGAGAAATATTGTTGATCACTCGCATGCGAGGCAGAAAATACATTGTTGAGACGGGTAAACAAAACCTTTACTTCTATTGGAGAGGAAAAAATATCTCTACCAGAAACATTCATGTCAGAACTACAAATAAAACATTCCACTTTGGTTCCCTGATCCCAGCAGCGTTCTCTAAAACCCCCGACCCCTTGATTTTCTCAAATCAACCGGCATTACATGGAAAAAGTAGGTAATCTATATAAAGAGCTTAATTGTGAAACTATGATTGTAAGCCATTGTGTGCCACACAACAAGAGTAGATCACATCCTTTCTTCTACTTGGTTGGGATACCAGGTTAAAGGTCCTCAACGTCCAGCAGCCAGCAGTGTCCAATGGGAGGACTGGCTGAAGACAAAGCTTTTATTCAAGAGGTTACGCAAGGACAAACACCAGCAGTACCTGTTTTCAAATAGAATGCCTGCTGCTCACATTCCTGATTGATTATTTTGTAACTTGATAACTATATTTTTACTATTACTCCTTCTATACTCCTTATTGACTTTGTTCCAAAGATAAGATGGTTCACCTTTTGAGCTACGTTATACTAGAAGCGTGTGCCGTTCTAGACTGACTAAAAAGCTTTCAAATGCAGCATTAAAAACCATAATTCCTATACAAAATGTTCACATTGACATAACTTTAACTTTAGCTGTCTTTCAGACTCAAAAAGAAATAACCTTTCAATTTTTCTGCCTCTGAAATGTAAAGGTACCAGTCTGAAGACATGCTGACTAAACGGTCAGCATGTCCTCAGACTGGTACCTGGATCCATCCATACCCACTATCCCGTTAGTAGCTTCATTTTAAGATGTAGAAGTTGTTTAGTTCACCAAGACTACCGTCATAGCAAAACAGAGTTGTTGCTACCATTATTTTTCTTTCAGTCCTGTTCCTCTTGAACGATACTCTAGTACCTTGTGAGGGATGAAAAGTCTTTGGAGACTCAGTCTGGTTTTGCAAAGCTAAATTAATCCGCAATATTCCTTGTAGACTGATTACTTCACTGTAATTTTTATGTAAATATGTTGGAAGGATTCGGTGACACGGAATTAATCGCTGAAACCCTTTTGCCTTAACTTGAGGTTTAGCGAATTAGCGCCTTTGCATCTCATCTTCTTCCCCATTATTTGTCTTTTTGCATCTCTCTTTTTTATTGCTGTCCACTGGAGGTGTCTTTCAGGATCCCTGTCAATAAGATGGCCATCAATGGCCCTCTGTCCTCCAGCCCGGGCCTCTGTTTGCCTTAGGGCTTTCCCCTCGCTCGGAGCAGCCACCCTTTGTGTGGGAGAATCACAGGAAAGAAAAGCAAAGATGATGGAAAAGAAGGAACAGAGGGAGAGCTTTAGTAAACAGTAGTCTGTCACAGCTCAGCAGGAGGTGCACCGGCCGCCGCCTCCACCATTACCACAGGGGCAATGTTATTAATCGCCGGGGCATTTAAAAAAGCCATGTAGACAAAGGAGGATTTTGTGTTCCTCCCAAGAGTGAGTTTGGACATTAACAAACACGTTTAAAAGAACTAGGACCTGTTTGTGGTGCTGCAGCAGGGGAGGTCTGTGATGGTCAAGAGCTGGCTGAAAATTCACTTTATTTATTTATTTTTAATAGAAATGGGAAGATATAGCCTTCAGAAAATGTGACAGTCTAACAGTTTTTGTTTTTATATATTGTCCAGAAAGGGACACATTAGAGTCAACATTAACAAATGGTCTTAATTGTTCATCCCTCATATTCTTATGCCACAATAAACTTTTTGTACAGATTTATTTTCAATTTTCATAAAATGCTGTCAGAAGTTCCAAAACTACTAAACTGAAAAAAAGACCACCTCTTGTGTAACTTAATTTTAGTTTTAATGCAGCTGTTCTGTGGACACCTCAGAGGTTTTTCACAGAACATTAGAGAGCAAGGAAAGGGCAGAAGTGCCCAGCGTCTAGTTAGCAGCATAGTAAATACTATATTACAACTACAAACCAGCCATGGCGTCATGGTCTGTGTTTTTGGTTCTCTGTTCAGTATGCTGTAAGTGTCTTGTTTTACTTTAATATGATTAGTGTTTGTTTTCTTTAGGATATTTTCTAGTTTGCTTGAGTCTTTGTTTTGTTATTTCCATTCTGTGTTCTCTAGTTCCCCCTGCTCTCTATTCTCTCTTCCTCTCTATGTGTTTTCCTCCAGCTCCTATCTTATCATCATCCACATCTGGTTCTAATTATGTAATCCTCTTCTCCACCACTCCACCTCCTGCTCCTCAGTATTTAAGCATCATTCTTTCTTACACTCACTGCTGGATCGTCCGTTACCTTACCTCTTTTGTTGCCCTGTTCTACGCTTTCCATTCCTCAAATCTCCCAGTAAGTTCCCCCTGCTGCTCGTCTGGTTCTCTGAGCTGGTTCTCTCTCTCCTCTGTTCACCATCTTAGTTATTCCCTTTATGCTTTTTGTTTCTTTGTAGTCTCTGGTTTTTCTGGCATCTATCTTTGTTATTTGTAGTTCTATTCCTCAGTAGTTTTGTTTATGTATAACTATTAGCCATTTATGAGAGGAGCTGTATTGTAAAGGCAAATGGAACGAAGTTAGTATCTTCCTCACACCTAATTAATGCATAATACACACATTTTTAAGATTTTAAAGCATTTGTAGAGAAATTGCTGGGCTATGTATAACTATAAGCCATCTATTAGGGAAGCATATAGTAAAGCGGTACCAAAAATCAAATTAGTCAATCGCATGGAGACATAAATCCAGCTAAATGTAGGTGTTAACTCGCAACACATATGCAAGATAAACCTTCTTGTTTTGTTATAAAAAAAACAGTGAAACTTGTGGTTGAAAAAGGTCAAGAGATATTATACACAAAAAGCAATTTACAACAACTTTAAATCTGGATTACACAGCCCACTTGGAGCTCCTCTGTAGAAAGCAAGAGAAAAAAAGAATGTCAGATGTCCCAGCCTGGTTTGTTCTTAGCCACCAAGCCACTGTGGCTGGTACAAGTCTCTACTGTCATTAACCTACATCACTCTAAATTACCTCCTATTCCCAGTGAGGGGAGCCGGAGAAACCTGAGGTGGAAAAAAAGAAGTAAACGGCAGACGAAAGCAGAGGACAAAGAAAGAAGGAGACAGAGGTTGAAATTGTAGAAAAAAATCAGGAGGTTCAGGCTGGAGAATAGAATAGATGAGGACGTTGATAGGAGTTGACGAGAAAGAAAACTAACAAAATAAATGGGAGAGGCAAGGACTAAACCATTAGGAAATGAAGGGAAGCATAAAACGTTGTCATATTTTGTCACCCGATCCTGCATACAATGTGAAAAGTATGATTTATTGCCATTAGGATTTCAGCCTGAAAACATTATTCAGTGGCCCATAAATGCTGCAGCTGCAAACATGTCTCAGTTTAACATCTCAGATGCTCTGGCTCTTAATTAAAATGCTACAACCAGAGATAGATCGCATCCTTGTGTGATTCACCCGACTGTGTCTGCATGCGTTTCTGTTTGATGAATGCGAGGACACCTATGGTTTTAGGTTGGTTTTTTTAATGTAAATAATGTGGCACCCTACTGGCTGCTAATGCTCAAGCTGTTTGCAGTTTCATCACTACGGTCACAAAACACACCAATTTTAACCATAATGATAAAAAAACAAAACAGTAAAGGACGAGACTCTAAAGACACACGGTTCACACACTCAAACAAACCAAGCAGAAAGGAACAAAAATGATTATTGACTCACACAATGATCTCAGCTCAGGCTGCTATTAGTAATGTGCACGTTGTGTGAATTGATTACGTGGAAGAAATGGCCATGGAATTGAAAAACAACAGTTATCATGTAACGAGAAGCCGAATACAAAGGACGACCTATTTAAAAGAGACTGAGTAGAGACGGCTGAGATGGAGCAGAATGACTGGCAGCTATTGTCAGGTCGCATTGATAGGCGGGTAATGAATGGTTTCATACACCTGATGCCTCGGGGCGAACAGGCCAGGCAGGAAAGTCTCGGATGACGCCATGAAGTGCTGGAGGATTCCATCCATGACGCAGGTCACTTAGATTTCTCCTGTTTCCTCATGCATACAATCTTACCAACCAACTCCCCACATCCTTCATAACAAACAATCTTTTAACAGCTTTTGGATTAAAACTAAGTAAGACTTTGATTGACTGAATTTTGTGATTAATCATATCTGCTCTAGACCAGAAGACCAGAAGTTATACCTTTAAATTTTGTTTCTGAATACGTTTGCAATCCCTGAAGGGACCAGCAGGATTGGTTAAAGGTTATAAGAACTTAATTTCTTAACCCTCTTGACATTTAGTGTAAATCCAGATTAGACGGCCTCATAGGCTGAAGCCAAAGGTTAGTGTAAGATTGGGCTAGACCAAAGTAGTCTACTACCATCTTTAAATCCTCCTAAATCAAAAAACAACGCAGTAGTTTATGCTTCATCCAAAAACTGTTCTGAGATGTTCTCAATTAGAATTAGAATTAAACCGATATTTTTTAATTTTAAAGAAAAAAAAGGTTTTGGGTTGTTTACCACCAATATTGTTTTTGTGTGAAATGCGCAAAAAATGGAACATGTAAAGCATCCAGAGTAACTGTCACTCAAAAAAAGACAAACATACGCCAGTTTAAAGAAGAAAAAGACTAATGTTAACTTTCATGGTTATTACATGTTATGTTTCACACCCGTTTCCTTTTATACTGACCTGACCTCATGTACTCTCACTGTTTCCCAGGTACATCACATGCATGTACATCGTCTTTAGCTTGTTTTAGAGCAACTGTCCAGAGCAAATGTAACAATGGTTTAACTAAAAAATATTGTTAGTTTTTCTTTTTTCTAATGGTGGTAGAGCTCTTTGGGGCTACAAAGTTGGTAGCACTATCGACTTCAAGCAAGTTCTCCCTGTGCATGCCTGGGATCTCTCCAGGTACTCCAGCGTCTTTCCACAGTCCACATGACTGTTAAGCTCATTGGGTATTCTACATTGTCCTAACACTAAGTAAAATGCCAATATGGCATTTAGGGAAAATCTCTGTTCTAAGATTTTTCTTGAGCTGGATGATAGGCAAATCTTAAAATGTGATATTTGATATTAATAAAATACTTGCATCTAAATTAGTATTTCTCTATTCTTTGGCCAATTGTCCTGCCTGACATGCATGTTTGTTTCCCAACATACCTCAGATTCTGGTCAAGGATTGTTTTATATGTTTTTTATTGGTAACCTATTGCACTGGATTTACAGGTATCAGTGAAAAAAGGATGATTAAACGCACATCTCACAATTTTCTTTTATGTTTATGTATAACTTTAAATTCCAGTTAAATTAATTGTAGTTTATGAGTGTAACATAGCAATATGACAATGTTCTCTCAAAGGAATGTTATCCATATACACAAGACACATTTAAACACACATTTGTGTGTCCTGAATCAGTCATGTATACATGGGTGGAGCTTCATCTTTAAACCCTGTATGAGTGTAATAGCAGGTCATAGGATGTGACAGATGGGGTCTGTAAAAATCCCGCATGGAAATGAAGAATTTATAAGTGGGATTTCTACTTGATAAGTTAATGCTATGCAAACATACCTGCTGTAAAACGGCTCATAAATCAATGCAGTGTGGGGATGGTTTGTCAGCTAATGCACAACATATACAGATATATCGGGCCTCTGGAGGATTAGCACAAGAGTTACAGGAGACAAGGAAGTAAGGGATTGGAATCAAAGATACAGGGAAACAAAACATGCAGGAACATGACAAGGCACTGGTGTTAAAGGGCACGAAAAAGCTGTTTAGTGTGTGACTAAAGAGAGAGAGGGGGATTTTTTTATTTAAAAACCTGAGCTGAAGGCCATTTGAGGAGGCCAGGACATCTCACTTCATCACGGCAATAAATGTGCACACTTGTCCTTGTCAAAGCCAAACTCCTGAAAGCATCCTTGGCACTGATAGATCCCATTAAAAGCAGAAAAATAAAACATTAAGTGGCCAAGTCCATATTTTTGATATTGACTGCTCACCAACTGACCCATGATCCTGGGGAAATTGTTTGTCTGTCCACTGGTAAGGACTTTCCATTGACTTCTGTTCATTTGTCATGAATTTATGTTGCCTAACCCTGATGTTACCCATAAACACACAGTAACTTATACCCATACATTCTTGATCTTAAATCTAACCATAACTCAACTCATTGGGGCAGGCTTTTGACCCTATTTCCCACAAGTATAATATGTTGTTCAAAAAAGTGGTCCCCAAACACATACACAAACTTAATAGAATTAATGACAGAAGACACGTGGATCAATGTAGAGCTAAATACATTTATATTTTTTCAAATTATTTTTTTTGTCAGCCATGGTTTTGCCTGGGATTTAGAGATTGTAAAACCACCAATTATCACCAATTTCTGTTGGGGATAATAAACTGTACTAAATCTCAGTGCCTCTACTTGTATTTTACAGTGATTAGGGATTTGTCTTGTTGCATTCTTGTTTTTATATGTATTTTAGTTTCCTAAACTGTCCTCTAGTTTGCTCTTGTTCACCAAGGTCTTCAGTCTTGTCCAAATCAAATTTCGAATAGTGTTGTTAATATTTTTAAGATATAATTTAGAAAACCTTCTGTTGAGCTGGTAAGTCTTCAGCTTATGTGTTTTGGTGTCTGGATCAATGACATGTCGAATCACTGAACAGCAATGTTAGTTATCTTCCTTTTTCTTTTTTGTGGTATATAATAAAATTCATACTATCACTTGCAACAAAAAACATTTGAATAGATCTAATAACCAATGTAGACTAGTTATAAACTTTGGCTATGCCCCATTATATCTAACGTGCACCTCCAAGGCATCCAAAGCTGACAGGTACACATACCCCATAACAGTTTCATATCGTAAACAAAAACTGTCTGTGGAAAGAGCAATGCATTTGTTAGTTAATTGATTACATACTTGACCCTTCTTTATAATACATCCTATTGAGGTGAAGCATTAAACAGGACTGGTCCAAAGCAGGTACTTCAGTTGATGAATATAGTGACATGACGAAAACAAAGTGATACTAAAGAAACATCTACTGAAGGTAATTTAGCTTATCATCTCTTTTTTTGCCTTTTCTTAAAGACCATCTACCAGAACTTAAAAAAATTGTATAATAATGCAGCAATATAGATAAGGTGTTTTGTGTCAAAATCAAAGCTCTATACCATGCACACTGATGCACTCCAAACCTGTAGAGGTCAACTTCTTCACCTGCAACATCTTCATTGAGACGCCCACAGGAAGTGCATGAGGAAATGTTTGAAAAGAGCTCAGTTCACCTACTCACGCGTTTCGGAAGACATGAACTGACAAAGCAACCTCAGCCCCTGATGATCCAAAGACGCAACTGGTAGGACAGGAACTTTCTAAGAAACTTTGTCTGCTAATATGTGGTATATGTTGGGTTTTGTTCATTGTTAGAAATGTTACTTTAATTTCCAACAGGTTAACTTTAAATTACTTTTTGATTTTGATTCAAGAAGTAACACTTGTTCTCTAAGAAAACCTTTTTTTAATGATATTTATTTGAAATATATTCACTTTGTTTCTTCATTTTTTGAGGTTATCAACCTATAAAATTTTATTCTGCAAATCAAGAAAATAAAGAAGGAAAACAGAATGAGAATTGAGTTTGCGTTTATCGGATGATCAGGAGTTTTTTTTTCAAGTTTGGACAGAGCTGTGGTTGGTCAAAGAAAAAAAAAATTACAAAACTTGACAAGGTGCAAGTCTCAATGTACAATAGTGACTTGTATATAGATTATCCTGTTAGACAACAACACTGTCACTGTGTTTAAATCCACACACAAACACACACTGTTGGATATACATCAAACAGCATCCACAGACCTGTTTTTTGTGTGTTCCCAAAAAAGGAGCGAGTGTGCTTGAAGGGTAGAAAGTATCGGACATAAGCACTATGCTTTGATGTCGTTTGATGTCTGATTCATATTGGTCCATTCTCTCTATTAGCGAAGAGGCAGATGAAGGCAGGAGACGGGCAGAGAGACGAAGCGACAGGCGACATGAAAGCATCATTAGCGAGGAATGGATTTAACCTCTCACAAAAGGCATTTCCACAAACACAAATCAATGGCAGCAGATGTGAATTATATGCTTTATAGTACATTTGGATTCCTCCTCTATGCTCAGGACCTTTCCGCCTGTCACCCTAAAAGATCAACAATCCGCATTGAAGTAATTGAGCAAAGTGTTCTGTTTTAAAAATGTATTTAGCTGCTAGAGATGAGGACATAAAACTCAGGGGATTTCTTTACAGAGAAAAAAAAGACAGATTTCGTTTTTACTATAGGCCTTGATTCCTGATTTAGACAGTAGATGAATAAATAAATGCCTATTAGTGCCTACTCGACTTCCTCTATGTCACACAGCTTTCGCACTCACAACTGGACAATTCCAGTTTATCACCATTGGTTCAACAGCCAGTAGGAGTGTTACCTTCTCCATCCGTACAAACAAATATACTTTTATCCTTAAATTGTCGGTTCAAATTTGTTTTTCCATGGCGTGGTTTTAGTCATATTGGAGAGCAGTTGAGGGGATTCAAGCATCTGATCAGGGTTCCTACTGAATGCTTCTCCTTAGAGAATCTCCAAACAAGCCCCACTAGTAAGAACATCCCTGCAATGACCAATAAGTCATTTGAAGGGTTAGAAAAGTAAAAAGATACTTCATTGGATAAACCTTTTTGATTATGTGTTAATGCAAACATTAAGTCATCTAATATCATTGCTCCAGCTCATTGCATGTAGGGATTGATTTAGCCAAAATGACGACTAGAAGGTTAAAACCAAGCATCAGGTTGGAAAAGAAATTTAAGTGAGTTTCAATACAGCATAGTTTCTGGTCTTTAAGAATTTACTGATCACAGAATTTCATGAATTACCACATTTTAGGTTCAGTCATAACGGTACTAAAAATAAGAAATATCATCATCAGATGATTGGATATAAATGTGATGTTATTATTAGAGGAATATAGAGAAGCTGGTGGAAGATAAGTAAGTATGTAGAACTGTGATGGAGACCAGGCCTCCATTCCTAATGATCATTGATATTTCTTACAGAACAAATGCTTTTTGGTTTTAGTTCTTTATTTCAGTTACATTGACATTTATTTCAACATTCTTTCAGGCAGAGGGACTGGCCATCCTTCCTGGACAGGGGGAATGTGGGGAAATGTTAGTCTGTTTTCATTTAAGGTTAATTATTAGTCCTACCTTGGGGTATGTCTCCTCAGCAGGGTGGAGCAGCAAAAGGAGACAAGTGCTCCAGGTGCTATTAAAAAGCTCCTGGAGCATACTATTTTCAATTAATGGGGTAGCGCTCTGAATAGTTATATTAAGTTAAGTTTAATCGTTGATTGACCTTAGATTAATTTAGTTCTAATAATTTGCATGCATGTATATATTTATTGGTACCATTTATTGTTTTGTGTTAGGTTTGTGTAAATTATTTCTTGTTTTGTTTTGTCACCCCTTCACCTTGTATGATTGGAATTGCCAAAAGTATAAAAGCCAGCTTATTTTTCTCAGAAAAGGAGGTTGTCGGTTCAAATGGGACCTGCAGTTTTAAATCATCTCCATCTCGACTGCAATCTGTTGCCTCGCCTCCTTTTGTGAACCCAGAGCTACACTTGGCTACCTGGTGTCTTGGCGGCCTTGTACAAACCTTTCCCCAATTTTTTCCAAATTAACTTCTATGAATACCACCACTTTACAGACAGCTGTCCAGCATAAAAGAAGGCCAAATGTCTGCTGAATAGAATCAAGAAATAGTTTATTTATATAGCACCAATTTACAACAGATGTCGTCTCAAGGCACTTCACAGAAAATCAATTAAAATCAAAGATACATCATAACAAATCAATTTGAAAAAGTTTCCAATCTAAGGAACCCCAGCAGATTCATGGAGTCATTGACTTGCAGCATTCACTCCTCTGGAATCAGCAGACAGAAACAATGGCTTGTGTTAATGTAGACTTTACAGCAATCCCTCATACTGAGCATGCATGTAGCGACAGTGGAGAGGAAAAACTCCCCTTTAACAGGAAGAAACCTCCAGCAGAACCTGGATCAGTACAAGCAGCCGCCTGCCACGACCGACTGGGGGTTTGAAAAGACAGAAACCTAAATTAGAAGCACAGGATACTGAAATAATATGGTTTATAGCAGCAGTTGTAGAACGTCACTGGAAGCATCTCAGCCCATGTCCTCCTCCAAGAAGCTGTCTCAGCTAACAGAACCAGCCCAGGTGTGGTTACTATGGAGAGAAGAACACTAAGAGAAAACAAAAGGTTAACAAGGTTGAAATAACGGTAACTAAGTAGATTGGACAAAGGAAGAAAGTAGCAGAGAGAGAAGTGGTCAGATTGTCCTCCAGCAGTCTAAGACTATAGCAGCAGATCTATAGAAAAACTTAAATAACTTAACCCTATAGAGTGAGAGATGAAGAAGGTAGAGCAAAGGAGAACCGTCTGTCAAGACTGAGTTCCTTCCCAATAGGCTACTAAACTCTTACTGGAAGCTTATTCATTCAGTAAATATAAAATCTTTGCAGTCCATTGCGTTCTTGAATTAATTATTTTGGCCATAACTCAAGCTCAAGGAGTAACAGAGAACAGGTAATGTTGTGATTATTTATATATTAAGAGCTTAACCACCTTCATCAGTTCTCTTTTTCATTACAGATCTGCAATGATGCTCTGGACCCATTCCTTTATCCCCCACTGCATCACACATCAACTCTTGAGATCCAAAATACACAAATTACTTAAAACTGTTGTGGGCCGAACTTGGTAAACCCCCCCCCCCCCCTTTTCTTACCATGGTCTTATTCTAGAGCATCCAACTCCTGCAGAATTCACAAAAAACTGGAAACACCAAACTGTGTTTATAAGGAGGCAAATCTGTCAACGGGATGAATTCTTGATCTTTTTTGGAACAGCGTCAACTATGGAACCTCAAGGAAAACAAAAGATCGGCAGTGTGGGACCATTTTGATCTTATATCAGAAAATGATTGTTTTCATTTCGTTCTTTCATCCGGTTCTTTTCAGCTTCTACTTGATCTATCTGAATCCAAATTTCCAAATTCAGCTGAAATTGACTCTTAGTTGAAAAAGAGTAAAAGACTAAATTTCAAAACGTTGAAAAAATTAATTTTTTTGAATAAAAATGTGTAAAGAAAAACCCCAGTCCAAAAGCATCGTCATCTAACACATTCAGTTAAATTTTCACTTTATGGTTCATGTTCACATTATTTATTGACTGTATCTAAAAATATCACAAACTTAAGATATGAAATAATACAATATAGAATATCCAATAACATACAATGAGTCAAATGTTATTTTTTACGCTGGTTCATCAAATCAATCTACTTTGCCTGTAGGGATTTTTAATGTCCAGCAGGTGTCAGTGACACAGTATCGACACAGTATCAATACAGTTTTGCTATGTGTCAAAACGCTTCATGACGCCTCATCTACCCATCACTACTGACATGTCTTGTTCTTTCGTTAAGGAATGACTTCTGTTCAACTGCTAGAATTCAAATTTAGTTACAAATGTCTCAAACAAAACGTTTCCTGATCAGCTGGATTTCAGCCAGTATGACTTAATATCTGTTATTCACATTGGCGGTGTCATCAGAGTGTCAATAGATCCCCTCCTAAAACTGTCTATGAAACACTACACCCTAGAGCCCCCATACACAAAGAGCGGCCCGTGGGCCTTTTGTGGCCCTTTGGGTATCTATTAAAGGCCCACAAGCTGTTTTGAAAAGTTTTCTTTTGATAATTAAAAAATATTTAAAATAAATAAAAATCAACCGCGCACCGCAATCTCAACACGAGGCTGGGGGTTGTCTCCATTGCAATGATAAACAGATAGCAGCCCTCCCAAACTCGAGACAGTCACTCAGCAGCAGCCTCATGTTTACCGCCCGGAGCAGTAATGGCTCGAAATTTGCTCCAAAAAGAAAACGGGACAGAAAAACCGCCAGTTCCAACCAGAGTGGACAGAAAGTGCACATCCTTACAATGTTTCGGCTTCACATACAGATGTGAATCTGCGTTCTCAAATATAAACATAATTAAATCAGCAACGAGCATCAGTGTGTCTCCCTGGCAATCTCACCATTTAAGCCCAGGTTTGAAACATTGGCTAAAGAAACTAGAGGCCATTTCTCCCATTAAAGGGGACAAATGTGAGAAATGTGAAATAGTTCTTGAGATGCATAGTTTGTTCAACAAAGCACAAGAAATGGCCCTGAAGGCTATTTTATATGGATCTTGAACGGGCTTATGTTTGGTTTTATTTAGTTATTTCTTTTAATATATACTCCACATTAAAATTATATTTTTATTTTAGGTAATATTTTAGTTTTTCATAAAAAGGAAATGTTATGTTGTAAAATATGTTGTAAATGTTATACGTATATTATATTGTTATGATACCTTATCATACACAGTCCCAATAAATGGCCCGTTGAGTCACTGGAAAAAAAAATTGGCCCCTCATCATTTCTATTTGAGTAACGCTGGTCTAGAGGCATATGGCTTCTTTTGATGCTCTACTTCAGCAATCTTTTTGAACTTATATGACTCAGAAGTGAATAAAACTAAAGTGGAATACCTGTACATACCATCCGTAGCTGCTCTCTCTCACTTTTAGTCCTTCTATTGACATCAGGAAGCTACATAAAAAAGGGACATTTTCACATTGAAAAATGTCCATAACCCACCGCCTTGTCTTTATACACTAAGTCTTTTTGCAGGATTGGCTTGTAACCTAACTGAAGATGTAAAGAATACCAATGCTAACGTTTTGAAGTTGTTTAAAAGATTTATGAACGTTTAGTAATTTTATTTTTTCTTGTGGTGGGCTGTGGCCCCTGCTAGCATAAATGGATAAGTGAATTTGGCAGAAAAACACAGATTGTTTATGACACTTTCAGTGTGTTTAAAATGGACTGTTCAATGCGTATCAAAACACACTGCAATGCAACGCTCTGTGATGATGCAGTTCCCAATTAGTTGGAAAATTAACAAACCATAGTCTGTAAAGTCAGCACATAATTTTACAGGAGAGTATCAGCAAGCTGTGCATCATTTATCACTACTACAGTCTGCAGATCACATACTGCCTTCTGGTTGCATCACACAAAGGCTTTGGATAAAGATCTAGTGCCAGATTAATCTAAACTGATTCTCAAATCTTTAAAATGTAAGTTTTAATTGGGTCTAGTTCCTTGTTTATCACTTTAGCTGCGGGTTCAGTCCCAGTCTGAGATTCATGTCACCAGTTATGCTTTAGAACAACCCCCCATAAAACACTACACAAATGAATTCTGTACAAACGAACGGAAAAATAATTTTAATAATACAGTGCTGGTTTAGTTTCGAATGGAACTATTTCTCCTTTTGACATTCAGCCATCAATGGGACTCGTGTGTTATCTTAGATCTTTTAACAAATTTGGGAAAATGTCATAGAAGATAAAATGACAACTAGTTGTTACATTGTTATTTGTACAAACACACATAATAGACACACATGGTTGTTTTTCTATGTCCTTGAACATAACTATTACCAATGCATAGCTAACCCTACTATATCTAACCCTAACTCAATTGATACTATAATTATAAACCAAACATCAACCCAAAAACAGCACTTGTCCTCATAGGGGCCAGACTATGGTCCCTACAAGGTACAGGTGGTCCTCACAAAGATAGTATTTGTTAAAAAAATCGTCCCCAAAATGTGGCAAAAAACAAGCCCCCAGAAACACACACATCTTGACAGCCCCCCCTAGGACTTTACCTATTCCCCTCAACCTTATCAGATTATCAGCACCTACTGTATTGTTGTAAATGGGCAACCCATTCCAAGCTTAATAGGCTGCCTAAATGGTTTTGTCTTTGTCCTTTTGTGTCCTTGCCTTTCAATCTGCCGTCACTGATTGGAATCTAGCCAACCAGGTGGGTGGATCCATAAGTGGAGTGACAATTGGCTGTCGAGATGGGCAAGATCCTTTATCTCAGTGGGACTTCCTGTATTAATTGAGACAGGTTAAGTGGAACAACGGAGCGAAACGTAACATGGAGCTGAAGATTGCAGGGTTTGAGGAAGGCGCTGACATGGCAATGTTTATTCTGAGTGAGGGAGTCAGATGTCTTGTTTCAGCACTTCTCAAAGACAAGGCTTAGAAAAGAATTTTACTGTAGCAGATAGATGTGCTTATCATTGTTTACTCAAATAAAACTGACGGATAAAAGGTATCATCTGATGTTAGTTATTTTATTATTATTTTTTAGTTTAAATTGCTTATAAAATAAATCTGAAGTTAATGTTAGTAAAAGGAGATCACAAAAAAGAAAATAGTTAGATTTTTTTAATGACTGGGTGTGGAAATTTTGAGTCAATGTTAGCAGAAGGAGGAGTAAAATGCTTTAATAACCCTTTTAGGTAGATGAGTCAGTATTTTGGATTTGACTTAAAAAGGATGAAAGTGGATTAAATCTCAGTCAACCTTAACCTAATATAGTTAGATTAAGCTCAGGACATCAAAACTGGCAGCGAAATAATGCATGATGCCCTGACTCCCTATGATCAACGATGTGATGAATGATTAATGTCCCAAAAAGAAATCTCCCTTCACTAAATTCCAAAGTAATTACTGTCTTAACTACAAATTATGACACAATACCTGCTGCAGGTTGATGCACTACTAATGCATTCACAAACACCTAACTTTTAAAGGTTTTGCAACATTAGTTACACATTTTTATTTGACAGGTCAAAATGGGGCAAAATGCTAAAATAAACGGAAAATTATACATAAGTTTAAAAAGGAAAAAAGAGTATTCACCCGCTGTCTGTAATATAATCCTGTAGAAACAGCTTTCAGAAGTCATAAACTAAGAGTATAATGGTGTTTAATATAAGCCAGATAAAGAGAGCTATTCTGTGAATTTGTTACCGAGCATTACAGATGAAACCAACAAACACAAGAGGGACTTCCTGAAATTTTGCAAAGAAATGTGTCGGGAATAAAACTCTCTTTAGACGTGGAAAGCACCAGTGCCAGTTTAGATTTGTATTTATTAATTCTTTGCAGGTTTGTGTCGGAAAAGTGACAAATTGAAAAAAATTAAAAGGAGTATGAACCTTTCATCAAGTTTAGCATTCAGGTGGTGAATGAAATGAAACCTCGTCTTAATAGATTTCTAAACACAAGTAGTGCTTAACTTTGTTTTTTTGTTTTGTTTTGTTTTGGTTTTTTTGAGGGGGGGGTTGGATAAATGTTGGCTTAGAAACGTTTGTGTTGTTGTCTTTTATTAAATAAAACACATATACATTTCTCTTCAGTGAACTTATAGTTTTGAAATGTCAGGTATTTGTGTTAATGAAGAATTTACTTTCCAGTATGAAAACTGTATAACTTAGCACTGACACAAAAATACAAATATCAACATTTTAAAGCATTCCCACACTTGCTACAGTTTTGTGTAGTTACTGGAGAAAATGATGGTTGTTATTGACCTGCGACATCATGCTTGGTTAAGCAGACCGTGACAGGTTCATCTGGGGAAAATGGGCTCATCAATAAATAACAGGAAAGAACTGACTTCCCTCTCAAAACAACTCACACATTCTTTGTTTTCCTCGCTCATCTTAACAGCACCGATGATAGATGAGTTTTGTTCCCTCTCTTCATCATCCAGCCAAGTCCTTCTCCTTTCCAGAGTTCCTAACCTTACGAAGACCCGGAGAAACCTGACATACATCAACAGCTACTCCCTTGATCCACACCAGGTCTAAATCAACTTCTCCCTGACAGTGATTCAACGTTTCCCCAGTGTTTCTACAGCACTTGTTAAAACTGCTGGCTGCTGTTATGCGACCTTTCGGCTTGGCCTCTCATGACATCCTGCACCCTTCTGTGATCAACCTCACTTGTTTAAAGACAAGACATTGGACCCTGTGGAATAAAGCGGGACATGTAAAAGTTGCTGCTCGGGAAAATAACCTTCAAAACCAGAAGACGTATGTTCATAAATGTGTGCATGGTCTGCATATGTTTGAGCTATCTCCCACTGCACAATGGATGTTTTTAACCCCCCACCCCCCCAGTTAATGGTGTGTGACAGTCAGGATCTCATGTGTTTCAACTTTGAAACTTCAGCTCTACCGCAGGTTTCTCTCTGCACTGCTTGTCTGATCCTGTCTCGACAAGACACCAAACTATGATGTTACAGCAATAAAAGGCATCATTAAAACTCTCTGCTGAAAGATTTTTCCAAGATTGGAGATCTAAATATGATGCTGTCTCAAAACACTTTTTCATATGGCAAAAACGGGATATATAACATATGGATCTGAATGTAAAATATTCTATACCTTTACAATAAAACACTACGAAATGTATATGATGGTGGTGGAATGTAAAGCACACATTGTTTATAACTACAACTAAACCAGTTAATGGTCTTGTTCCCTCTACGAGAGATGGCCCATGGCTCATGTTCATATTTAAGAACATCTGTTTACATCAATTTTCATATATAGTCAAAGATTATCAACTGAATGTAGGTCTGGAGTTTGGCTGGGTCGTTGTAAGACATATGTCTTGATATAGACCGCTGCTATGTAAACCTGGCTGTATGTTATTACTGAAAGGTGAACTCTTCTCACAGATTTCGTCCAAGGACTAGTCAAGCATATTTAACAACCAACAAATTCTCATTTCATTATATGCTTGCTCTATTCCCTACATGCCCTGTGTCTAATTCCAAATATGTTTTCTTGAGTTGTTTCACCAGTGGTTTTCTTCTTTCAATTTTTTTGTCAATACCATATTTCATAGAGTCTAATAAAGCTACTGATTTTTGCAGTTCACCCAGAGTCTCTAGTCCTGCTTTCCTGATTAGTGCTGTCTTGCCCAGCCTTTTATTTTTGGATAATCAAAAGTGATATATTGGGATGTTATTTCATAACATAACCAAGCTTTCGTTGTCTTTACCACCTGTCGGATGTACCACTTCAGGTTCATGTTCCTATCCGTTCATTAATGTTCTCTAATACCTCTGTGGCTTTCACCTAAGAGCTTTATTTGAACTGAAACAAAATTATACACAATTTTCTTCAACAGAAAATACCAACTGATCAATCTCATCTACAACATATTAAAGGTTAATATTACTTTGAAAACAGTCTTAAGTTGGTTTATAGTGACCATTAACAACAGCTTGTCAACAGTAGCTAACAAAAAGGAGAATACACCTTTCATTTCCTCTTACTTCTACTCCTGCTACAGTTTGCTGTATTTGACACAGAAAATACCACTAATTGCCAACATAGGCAGCTCCAAATCATTTCAGAAACCGCGACAG
This sequence comes from Orestias chungarensis, assembly GCA_032876305.1. Taxonomy (NCBI): domain Eukaryota; kingdom Metazoa; phylum Chordata; class Actinopteri; order Cyprinodontiformes; family Cyprinodontidae; genus Orestias; species Orestias chungarensis. The sequence goes on along the minus strand of JAVLVB010000482.1, from coordinate 266,591 downwards.
CCGTGTAAAGCAGCTTAGTATAACACCCAATTCATGGCAAGAACAATAGAACAAAATGTGCTCACGTCCTGCCAGAATAACAGAAGGGTAGATGGAGGTAGAGGAGCGTGTGGATCAGTCGGCGCCAGCTCCAGCACACCTGGTCCGCCTGACCTCTCACCTCAGCTCTGCATCTCATTGCCAGTTCCCTGCAGTGAGGAAGCACTGAGGTAACCAGTGACATGAGGCGGAGGATTAGCGTGAGCTAGTGTGGAGAGAGTGGGATTCACTGGGTACAAACACACAGCCAGAGATGTAACGAAAGTGCACACTTTGTCAGTTGTTAGTAACTGTACATTCGCTAAATTGTACTTATTGTTCATCATTAAGATGCCTACTTATGGTAGTACTTAACTCAAGAGAGGTATAAGGGTAGAAGACACGAACCAGTGTAAAAATTAGCCAGCAATGAAAAATCTAAATCAAATGCAGCACAATTAAGCCTTTAGTGCTTGTGTATTAAAGTCAAGGGTGCTGAATTCTGTGTATTAGGCTTAGAACAAAGAACAAAATTCCCAATCCTCCCGCCCCAATGTGGTGAGATAAATGGTAAATGAATTAATCACAAATTAGGTCATCTAATTTGAAAACTCCAAACATCAATAAGTGTTGTCAGTTGCACTTTCAGTTTCAAACCTGAGCCAAGGAAATCTGTTTTAGTGTACCATCAGTTCTGTTGTGTTGTCACAGAGATGAAAGCTACAATGGCCACACTGTGATTTTCAACATGTGATATTGATCGGGTCCTCACTCCAACAGTATGAAACACAAGTTAGTTGTTTTTCTATAGCAGTGGATCTTCATTTACCACTGTTGAATTACTAAGGTAGATGTTCTCAACCTACTTAAATCAGGAAAGGCATTCCAGGCCATGATAAACACTACTACTGTATCAGTCAAAGGAACAGTCTTTGTACTAGGGAAACCCACACCTTGTGATGGGCATGTGTCAAAATGCATCAGAAATCCTTTAACCCTATCCTATTCCATCCTATCTTGGCCTATCTTAGCAACATAATGACAAAAGCAAGGATTTACCTCACACCCCATTACAAACATGCAACGTTTAGACTGGGAGTCATCACTGGCTAACACAATAAATGGATGAGTGAACCTAAGGAAAATAATGGACGGATAACAGGTGGAGAAACTGTTCCTTCAGCTACTTTAAACACACAAAAAGGGCCAAGGCAAGCACTGGCACCAGGCCAAAGCACGACCATATGCAAGAACATGCACACACATTTCTACTGAGGCTTTAGCCAGGACACACACTGTCATACACATAGTCCAATGTACAAAGAGCATTGAATTGTGCGAGCACGCTCTCTGTGAAGCTGTCATTCGCCCTGCTCTGCTGTAGCGCTGAACCCTACAGCCCAGTCTTCTTTAGGCCCATCTGTCACTCTACCGTACCTCTCCTTCTCCTCTTCCTCCACTAACTCTAACACTACACTTTTCCTTTGTAACATATTTTTACCTTCTGCATATATGCCATCATTTATTTTCTCCCTTCTTTTCTTCACTCTCTCAAACCTCAGATTAAAGTGATGTGAAAGAGAAGACAGGGGTTGGAGGGACCAGTAGATTACCAGGCGTCATGTGAAACACTTGAAACAAGAACTACTGTCTCTGAGGTCTGGAGCTAACACCTTCTGGTATCAGAAGCACAAATTTACTGATTTTGGGAAGAAATTCACTGTACAGCTTCCTTAGGTTTTGACTAGTGTGTTTCGAGAACATGTCATACATCATCAATAAAGTAGGTCCAGAACAGCAGGACTTTTTCCTTGCGTCTCTTTGAAATGACAAAACTGTTTTTGTGCATTGGGAGTTTTTCTCTGCCTGCTTTTTAGTGCCGTTTAGAATGGCAAATTAATTAAGTACAAATCTAAAGCACAAAGCCACCCTGTACTACTTAAACTACATGTTTCAGGAACAACCCACAGATTATTTTACTGCATGATCTAGTTTTACTTTTGGGAAGTCTCTACACAAGAATTGCAGTTAGTTTCACCTTGTCTATATAACTCTTCATTTATAAGAGTATCTCTGAAAAAGGCTAAATTCCTAAACTAATATTTTTAAGGTTTACACAAAATCTCCAAATGCAATTCTTTTTGAATGTTATCATTGCTTTACAGCAGATGTTTCTTTAGAGAAGAACTTTTCCTGGGGGGTTTAGCTCCATATTTGTTGAGTATTGCTAAGCCTGTTGCTGAATTTAACAAAATGACCACGATAGAGCTTTAGTCAAAAGTAAGTTACAGAATGTCTGGTGTGCAGCTTAACAAAAAAAATTACATGTGAGGGTAACAACTACCATGAGGTGCTGAACCTTTTCATGTACATGCAAAACAGTCTGTGTTAGGATACTAACCCTGCTCATCACCACAACTAGACCATATCATGGTGATGGCAGTATCTTATTTTGAGACCATAATTTTAGCAACCCTGTTGCTTAAATACTGCACATAATTGCCAGATGCAGAAAACTTAACAATGAGTTAGAATTCAGGACAAAATGCTGTTACAACTGAACAGTTTAGATCTAAGATTATTAATGTGTTATAATGGAAAATCTTTATCTACTTAGAGAGATCCATGGAGAGAGATCTATGAGACTGACGGGTGGGTTTGGGTTTCTTGGGTATTGTATGAAGATGGCTATGGGTTATACACTTTAGTAGATCCTTAAGATAAGATGCTGGAAGTCATCCAGAGAGTCAGCAGGAGGTTAACAGGAGAGAATTGCAGAATTGAGTGGGAAAGAACTGTGTAAAATGACTATGTCTCGGACTGGGAGCAGTGATGGAGGACATCCACAACAGGATCTTGGTTGGGTAGGTACTTTCTCAGCTTTGTTCTATAACGGTAAAAGTACAAAAACAATAATGTCCAAGAACAAATATCTTTTTGAGAAAACCTCAGGACAAGTCTGTTGGTTGACTTTATTTGTTCTGAGCAGGAATTTCGACGGAGCGTTTTGTTTAAAGAGAATTTTTCACTTGCAAGAAATAGGTCCAAGAATTTGTAACTAAGTGACAATATTTTTTTAGATAAAAACATTTATTTATCTTTTATGTATTGGAATATAATTGAACTGTATGCAAGGAGAAAGCTACCCTTGCATTGCCTGTATACCTGGTAGGACACTTTGCCCTTTTGAAAGAGTGAAATATGAGAAAACTCACACAGATAAACAGACACAACACTTAGTTTCCTCTCTGCCAGGTACAGTATCCTACAGATAAGCCTTGACGTACATGAGAGGTTTGCGATTGCCCATCCAGATAAAGTCCTCCTCTTGATGACATGAAGAAGTCAGAGTGACATGTTGACGACAGGAGGGTCAATAAGAGAAGGAAGGGGATGCAGGGAGGGGGAAGTGTAAGTAGGAGGACAATGTCAATCATTAGGGCTACTGAAGGAGCAAAACACTCTCACACAAACACATTGTATACTTTAACATACCTGGAGTCCATGACATGAAAACGAACAGATGGAGCTAATACAAACGGCTTGATTGATAAATACATATTGATTATTGGTGGAGGTGGATGATGTGCTTAAACACAAGGTGACATTGCAACATTGTGAAACCTGAGGCATTATGATTGTAATTATTGTATTACAGTAAAAGATAATTGTTGATACATAACTTGCTGTTCTTGCACATATGCTCTATTTTAGTGGTTACATTTTCAGTTGTGCGGGAGGGGTCACACATCTATATTTTAAAACACAACCATCCTGGCAAAATTGAGTTTGAGGAATATTAGAATAACTAAAGTAAACATTGTATTTAATTCTCTCTGTAGCTTTGAAAGATTTTCACTGAGACCTTTGCTCTACAGAAAAAAATAAAAATAATCCAGCACGTTGATGATAACCAGGACTTTGGGTTCATTGGACCTTTAAGTTGATGGGTGGGGGTATGTGCAGTATGTGCATTTAAGCATGAGTACCTCAACATTTAAGCTGAAGCTGTCGCCCTATGAATGTGAACTAGTTTCTTAAGCCGATGTCACAATGTTTTCTATCTTTCTAAGTGTGTTGGCTTATTAAAAAAACACTTTATGTTACTCTAAATTTGAAGAAAATTATTTTTGTAACGTCATGTCACAGTTTGGAAGAGTTTCTGTTGTCTTTGATGCACGGACCATTTTGAATAGTGCTTGTGTGTCGGGATACAGAGTGCAAAGCTCAGTGTTCTACAGCAGGTACTTTACCTTTGCAATAACATTACCATTTTGTATTGTCTTCATTACTAATAACTACATAACCTCGTGGGCTTAAAAGCATGATATTCTATAAACATTCTAAAAACCTGAAAAAATGAGCATAAATGTTCCATCTATAGTTTCCTGAAGGAATCAGAGCATCAGTCAGACAGTTAATTATTTTTGATTGAAAAATGTTTCAAAAAGTGAAAAAAGATGAAAATGGAAATTTAGCATCAGCCTTTGATAGGAAAAGTTTGTTGCAGGAACATTAAACCAAACTATTTGGAGGGGGAGAGAAATGGGTGCACGATTATCGGCAGCAGTCTGCAGAGAAAATGCGTAGATGACAGGAGGCTTACTGTAGAAATGGAGAAAGAGAAGAGAATCTGCAAGTAACAGCCAAGGGCCTTAATTGTGACAGGTGAGAGAGGAAGTGTGTGCCTGCGACTCATTTTCTGTGTGGGTGTGTTTGGAGGTAAAAAAGTGCCCGAATGAGACAGTGTGTGTGTATAGTAGATTGGTGCTGACACGGTTAGCAGGTTGTGACATTAATTAGCAGACCTCAGCAATGGCTGAAACCTAATATCCCAGAGAGAAGAGACACTGGGGTGAACACATCAAAACATACACACACAGTCTGCTGACCTCACCTCCTGTGACTGGGGACAAGGGGTTACTGTCCTAATGTGGACAAGATGTTCTTGTTTGTGTAACCGCACGTCTCTGTAGCTTTTAAAAGCCGATTAATGAAAAACAATTAGGCACAGGTAAATTGAAAAAATAATCCACCCAAAATGAATTCCTTGTCTTCGTATGTGCTCACATTTACCATCATCTTAACAAGCAAATGTTTTAGGTTTAACATACAGAACACTGTTAAAGAAACCAACCAGCAGCAGCTGTAAGTCACACTGACGATAATCTATGTTTCGTGCTGATATAGAACTAATTTAACCCATTTTGGACACTCAATATTTTGTAGTGACCACGCTGATCAAACGTCCAGGCAAAAAGTTGAAAGAAATGTGTGTGTGTGTGTGTGTGTGTGTGTGTGTGTGTGTGTGTGTGTGTGTGTGTGTGTGTGTGTGTGTG
>JAVLVB010000482.1:217130-251249 GCA_032876305.1 Orestias chungarensis | reverse complement strand
AGAGAGAGAGAGAGAGAGAGAGAGAGAGAGAGAGAGAGAGAGAGAGAGAGAGAGAGAGAATTAAGTCTTATATGAAGTTTTATTGCAAGGTTAAAGCAACATAAAAAATAATTGACATGTTTTAAATTGGATTCAATTAAAACCATCTTGACCTGTTTCTGCTTTACTGTTGTGAGGTACGTTTTAAAGCATGTACTGGTTTGTTCTCGGTTTTGTAAATTCAAATAGTTTAATCGAAAACAAATATGGAGCTTTTTCAAATCCCTGTTTAAAGTCAGTTGCATTATAGTTAGAGTAAAGAGGTAAAGAGGTAACCAAAAGCAAATTACAACGCTGATGAAGGTTTGGAAATTAATTTTTTCCGACATTAAACCTTTTTCCCATTGTTAACACAAAGAAAGCAAAAAAATTAAACCATGGACAAAGATGTGCACCGACTACTTCTAACATGAACAATTATTTCTATAATTTAAATACAGACATTGAAAAGCAAATACCATACAAGCTAAAAAGTACATAAATAACGGACCTCAACCATTTTACGTAAGGAAAGAGAACCGTGGACAGGTTTAGATTTTTCTCTGATTTTTGTTTCAAATAAACAGGAAAAAAAAAAGATTGTTTTGTCTCATTTGTCTCCTCAGCTCAAAGAAGCAGTGATCCCTGACAAGACCTGTTAGCAACATTTGACCCGAATGACCTGAACCCCGACTGATCATCGTAGCACACAGATTAGCAATGAACCATGGGATGTGAACTTCCTCCTGGTTTCCATCAAAGGTTCGTTGTCTTTTCAAACTTAATACTTGGCTGTATGCATCAAGTGAGAGTGGACAGCTAATTTACAGCAAATTAGTGTAGTGGCAGCCACTGGGTTTTAAACCAATGCTAATTACATTCACAGTAGAATAATTACCAATTGGAGAAGGAGAAACTGATATTTGGATATGAACTTTATCTTAATTGGTGGGTAGGATATCCCTTGGGTGTTATTTTGATATGGATCACTGAAATCTGCCAGTTCTTTAAATGTTTAACGATATCTAGATGAAGCTGGGTTCGTAATGTGATCAGTGCATTACGGCCTGTCGTGAGGACGCAGGAAGGTGGCTGAGGGTAAGCGCAGTTTCATTGAAATGGATGTGACGTGAATCCACTTGAAGTCTCCTGTGGGCTGAAGGGGGGCGGGGGAGAATTAGATTAGTGGGAGAATGCAATCAGTGTGACTACATTACTAAGTCCGTTGAGTGGGCCGGCGGAAGAAGACGTGACTGACAAGATGTTGGGCCGCAGAACTTCTCAAATGCCTAATTAGCCGGAGGTGGGACAAAATGACCTCTAAGGATATAGGTTTGTGTATTATTTATTTTATTTATAAAGGATCCTTTTTTTAATCAATCAAAAATAACTTAAACACATCGTGGCACTGTGCCAACTAAGAGCTTCGGTAAAAAAATAAAAATAAGGGGGTAAATGGGGATGGGGCCACTTGGTGGGAGGGTTTGCTGAGCGTGCAGTCAGTCTCCTTTTGCACTATTTACCTTGACTACAAACCTAATTAGCTCAAATCAGATTTGGTGTTTACACAAGCATCAGGAGATGATTAAGTGAAACCTAACATCCCTGTCTCACGTTCCCTACTTGTCGTCTTCGGATTTGTTGGTCTTAGAAACTCCAAAACACATGCTAGCACATCCAGATATGTAATGACAACCAGTCAGTTTTAAAACATCAGCCATGCAGTTCCTCCTGTTCTTCCTGGTGCAATAAGTGCCTTGTTAAGCCAGTTACACAGTTTTAGTGGTTTAAGAAACTATGCAACTTGCATCCGTTATAGTGCATCCTTTTCTTCATTTAGGTTTTTATTGTGAAATTATAATGGCATTAAACATTTTTTTGTCGATCACAAAATACCCCACAGCTTCTGTAATGATCAGTCTCAATCTGGATCAAGAATTTGTCACTTATAAGTTATACATTTGGTATGATAATGCAACTGTTTTAATGATATTTATGAATGTAAAAGAAAAAACTAAGCTCAGTATGTGTATATAACACTTTACAGTTTAACAAACTGTTAGATCACAGTCTTTCTGTGAAAGTTGGCCAACACATCCAACACGCATATAGATACACAAATACTTTGTGGTCAGCCATACAATCTCTAAAGATTCTGAAATCTTGTGGTTTTATATTTTGTGCTTTAGTTTCATACTTATAAAAACGTTAGACAACCTAAGGAACTTGGGAGTATAGTGATTATATTGACTAGTTTTTTCCATTTGTTGCATTTTATATCCCCTGCTTGGACCAGAGAATCTGACTTCTGATTAGGCCAAAATAAGTACTCTGGAACTCTTACTGGGTAATATGATTTACTGGAGTCACAGAAGCACATTTTCTTACTCAGTCGAAGGTATGGAGTGATGGATGTTTGATAAGAGAAGTTCTGTGAGAGAAAGCTAACTGCATGGGCAGACCGATGCTGCAGAAATACAATGTGGCTAGCCAACCAGATGACTCCCTTCTTATGAGGGAAGTTGTCAACAACTTTTAAAGGATTTTAGATTAAAATCTGTTACAAAGTCACAATTCCTTCACACACTGGTCAAACTCTCCAGGGGTTATAAAAATGTCAATGAATGTTTGTTTGTTTTCTTCTTTTTGGTAAATAACACAAGTTTAATATCTGTTACTAAGTTTATACAACAGTCTGTGCTTCTACGTGAAAACAGCTTGTGATGGGATGTGTAGCTCATCTCACCTCAGGTTCAGAGACACCCTCTAATTTTTGCAATGTGACAACTTCAGTTCCTGGCTCAAAGAGGGCTGAGCAATTTGGACCTGGCTTTCCCTTCCCCACATTTTATTAATGTGCAAAAAAATGTGTTACAGGCGTCTTTGAGGAAATTATGTCTTATATTGCTTTAATGTTTATCTTTGGCCTATTCAGTAAAATAGATACTAAAACCCTACAACACAGCAGTCCTCGGCAGCATGTACAGATCCAGTCATTGTATGATTTAACCATGAAGGTGGTGTTATACATTTATCCAAAATTGAGTCTACTCAGCGAAAACAAATTATGCTCTAATCTCGACTACCAAACAAGTAATATTTAGGCTGGTGTCTATATCAAATTTCCAATTGTCTAAGGGTGTCGTACACCCAGGAAGGGTGCATGAAAAAGGCAAACAGAACAAGTGACCAATTAAGAAATTTAGAGAGTCCAACTAACTTCTCCGTTCATCCAATGTCTATATCACTGCAGGGTCATGGGCTGGTGTCTACCTGCAGTTGGGTAAGGTGGGATATAACTGGAAAGGACACCAATCTAATACAGTGTAATGCAGATGGAAAGATTATAAAATAGTGGTCGTGAGTTTTGGAGTTTGGTCTGTTTTCCAACTAAACGAAATGTCTCACTATTTTACTTTTTCACCTAACTTCTGTCTCAAAAGAAATAAACGGGTTTTGAATTAAAAAATTAATTTTTAAGGTACATGTCATAGCAGTGTAAGTGAAAGACTGCAGCTCTGTTTGTATTAAATAGATGCTTACAAGCTCACCAACCAACACCCCAACTCAGGTCTTTGATGGCAAATTTTTTTACCCTGAACCAAAGTCAAAAGTATGTCATTGTCATATTGTTAAGGATTCTGACCCACATAAAACTGAGGACTCTCAGGATTAGAAATAATAACAGTTTATTGAAAGGAAGTTGGGTTCCGGATGTCCTGAAAGGGGGTCCGGTGGTGAACGGTAAGGGAGCGACAGAGAAACGGCTGGAACGATGCGGGAGACCGGAAGGCTTCTGCAGGTGGAGACAGAGATGGTGAACTGAGGATGAGTTGAATAGTGATGGCTGGAGTGTGTCTTACTTGGAGTTTGGAGGTGGATGACGCCAGGGGGACTGAGAGGGATTGAGATCCGATGATGGTCCAGCGGCTAGGTTGTCCAGAGGTTCGCAGCAGTCTTGGATGGATGTTGCTGGAGCGAGCAGATCGAGCTGAGCAGGTGGGAACGGTTACCAGAAGTGGATGGAGATGACCAGTGGACATCAACTGAACAGAGGTGAGTCTGGGTTACTTGAATCTGGAAATCTGGAGAACACAAAAAATAGAATTACTTGGGAGGCTTGAAAAAACAAAAATAGAGGCAACAAGAAGATTCAGCAAATTTCTGAAATCACAACTAGAGAAGTCTAGAAAAACTGGCACTGAGGAATGTGAGTGGTTACTGGTAGCAAAACAACGCTCAGGCGACGAGTAGCAGATCAATCGCTCCTTAAGTACAGCTCAGCTCGTCAAGGTGATACAGCACACCTGTGCAGAAACTCAAACCCCGACAGTACGTATATCGAGATAAAAAGCATATAATGGTAAAGCCAAATAATGTTGACTAGTCCTGATGCTGATTGTGTTCAAGACAATTTGAAGAGCATTTCAAACACTAACATTTTATAAGGGAATTTTTTAAGTAGCGCCATAAATCCTGCTCATGATCAGTTTTATTGTCCAGACTTGTGCACATAAATAAAAAAAATTAGGTTGGTTTCACTTTGCTCTTATTTTCTAGATATTTTAAACCTTAATATATAACATTTAGGGGTAGATAAAACTAAAACTTTTGACTAGTATATATGTACATATATAGGGTTTTTAAAAAAACGGGGTTGAATTGTGGCAGATTTGAAAAGTAATTAACCTGGGAGAACTCTGGTTGAAGAAACTGTCTCAGTGGCGACTTGTGCTTGCAAATAGCAATTTGTTGTAGTTTAGACCTGAAGTAAAAGTCTAAACCATGGGTTTCCAGGATGATGGAGTCTGGAGAGATGTGAGTTGCGTTTTACCTGAATATACATCTGTACAATTCCTGGATAAAGGCCAGGTCAGTCCAGAGGATAATTCTCCCATTATTACAGCAAGAGTATGAAAGTTGCTGTTTATAATACATTAGGGTTTATTTTGTTCAATATAACCATCCCCCTGATGGCCTTAATACCACTTCAAGGACTGGAACAAACATGGTTCATATGAAATGTTGAGCAGTAGATGGTCCTAAAGTCACTGAAACTACCACAGCTGCTGGTAAAAAAGACAAACACATAGTAATTCCTCTTCTGTTTAAGGATATTACCAGTCCTAGCAAATGGATTGAAATCACTTCACTCTATGTTTTCTTCTACTTTTTTGTTTTGCAATATTTAAACATGTTCTAAAATAAATTTAAAAAATCTTCCAATTATCCAAAAAAATGAAGAATAAAAATTATTCTCTAATCGGTTCTAAGCATTTTATGACGCAATTAATTACACTAAAAGTATGTAACTGTTAAAGCTAACTCTCATACTGACGGTAACCTTGTCCTTCATTTTTTGGAAGGTTTAGTTAAATACCAAAAATCCAGAAGGTTCTTATGTTTCATTACTTGTAGAACCACAGATATAGCCAAACCCTCTCGCTGTTCACTCCTTATATACAGCTTAACAGCCCCAAATCCATCCCAACCAGTTAATCCAAACATCTGCCTCTGTGACTACTCCCCCCCGACATCCTAGTCTTTTATGCCCACAAACATCGCAGCGCCAAGTACAACCCCCACACTTATGCTTCCCAGGCCTGCAGAGAAAGCAAACAAAGCGGAAGTGAATGGGCAAACATGACTCTAAACACAGATTGTTTGGTGTCTGGACCCCTATTTTTCTCGCCTGCGCAGTTGATTTCCCTCCATGTATCAGGTTTAGCTGTTTGCATCTCCCAGAAAGCAGAAATCATAACAAATCTCCTGCACACGTATGAAACTATACATACGTCGGCAAAGTATGTCAACAAATGAGCGTGGCTTTGGTTGATGTGCCCACATTGTGGCTTCAATGAGAGTGCTTTGGAAGAAATTTGCCATGAAGAATGCAGTGAAATTTTATTTCTATTGTTGTTGCACATCCTTTGAAGTTAAGCTAGAATGTAAAACACTCCACCTTGTAATTGTTTCTCCTTATAACCACATCATGAATTCTCAGCTAATTTGTTTGTCTATCTTTATAAATGACAACCTGTGAGATCCTCTGGGTGTAAAATGACATCTTCCTCTTGATGGTTTACACAGCCTTTGTAGATCAGAGGATCAGTGTGTGAACTGATCTGTGTGTGTGGGTGGATGTGTGTAAGTCTGCAGGAGCTGTGAGAACTAACATTCCCTGTGACGACCACAAGGCCATGCGGAGGGGAAACCGGGTGTAAAAGCAACAAACCTGTTATTGTTTCACCCACATCAGCATCTCTTCATGCTACACACACGAACATACACTCACACACACACACACCATGCCAGGCTTTTCCTAGGATCAAAGGCAGGAACTGAGAATGACTCGAATCCAAGTGGGACAATAGCTGCACACAATATTCGCCTTCGTCTGGTTCGGTTTTTGGTGGGGCTGAGCTGCAGCGGTCCTTCCCATGACCAAATTCTTTACAAACTGGGTTACTCACTTCATGTTTTAGAACCCAGAGAAATCTTGGACAGCCCACCGGAACAAATGCGGTTGCCAGCGCAGCTCAGTCACTTTCAGTCTCCAGGGGCTTATGGGAAAGGTACAAATTCTGCCTAGAACTGAAGATGTTTTGTTTGACTCTTCATTCAATAAACCTTAGTAGTTTAATAGCTGCAACATGTCAGACGGTTCTCCATGGCTAAACCTTTCCTATACCTCATCTAACAGTTAGGTAACCCTCTGTAGCTACACTGCTATAGGTTTCAGATACCGGAGGACAGTCTGACCACTTTTCCTTAGTCTGCTACTTTCTTTATCTGTCAAGGTTCATTTTTACTTCTTACTCAGAAAGTACGCAGACAGTCAAACCAATTTGTTTAATTTATGGATAACAGCAATTAAAAAACTTGTTATCTTGAGGCACTTTACAAGAAAATAATTTCCTTTCAATCATTCGTACATTCGTACTTGTTAAACAATTCAGTTTAAAACAGTTTTACTGTAAGGAAATCCTGCAGCATTCACTCCTCCTGGATCAGCACAACTTGCTTTGTGTCATTGACTTTACAGCAATCCCTTATAGTGAGCATGCATGCATCATGAAAAAGGAAAAACTCCCCTTTAAAAGGACGAAACCTTTAGCAGAACCTGGCTCAGTACGAGCCGCCGTCTGCCCATGACCACCTGGGGGTTTAAAGAGAGAGAAGACACACATAGAAGCAGAGGAAAATGCATGAATGAATGAAACACATATTTGCGGGTAAATGTGTTTCTGTGTGAAACACCTGTGGTGCATTTTCATCTATATTTATTAGACTGAAAGAGAATATTTTGATTCATTTTATATTTGATATCCAGAAGGTTTCCCTAGAGAACCTCGGAGCAGCATTACACTGAGGTGATGTTCTTCCATTGATATCAGCTCTTATTTGCACAGGTTACAAAATAAGCATTACAATGTTTTTGTTCTTCCATCATCTTGGTTTATTCTTCATATTTTTCGCATTACTCCTCCTTTATTCCAATAATCCCATAATTAGTTTTGTTTTTCCTGGCAGATTTCTTCCATTCCATGAATGGCAATAATTAAAAAGCTTTGATAAATCCACCGCTGACTCATTGCCAGCTATCAAAGAGCGTTAGGTAATGATATTTGCCAGGACCTGTAACAAAAGGGGGTTAACTCTCTTTTGGCTCTGCATCGTTTTTGAACAAAAACATCATGTCTCTTTGTGGCTAAATTGGAACAACGTTAACGTGAAAGAGACAAAATTGAAAACAACACCAAAAAGTAAAACTACCTTAAAAGACATCCTGCAAGATACCAGTCAACAGTTCTGATGTAAAAACCTTTCCTTCAGCTTCTCCCCCAGACAACTTCATTCAGTGGAGGGAAAGCTGTGTAGGGGGATATTCTACTCTTTTTTCTTCTGTTCATTGTTCTTCATTTCTTATGTTGTCATTATTTTATTTCCCTGATGTTTTAAATATCTTCTTCTTTGACATCTCTCTTCTCTCCGGACATCCACCACCCACAGCCCCTCTCAGCCTCTCCTTAATCTCTCCAAGTCTCACTCTTGACCTCACACCCAGCGAGGGTCATCTGACCCTTGTTCTTCAAATTTCACCCCATGTATGCTTCTGCCCGACATGAAAGCAGAACTGAAGACCCCATTTATCTTTTTTTCCCCGTTCCTCACTCTTGGCCTCTCTGTGATCTCTCTCTGTTCTCTGGGCTCAGACGCATCTAAAAGCAGAAATCAAGAATAAATTCTTATGACGCTTTTACATTAGTACCTAGTGACATTGCCTGACTTAGCTCACCTGTACTGTACATACCTGCAGATACAATGAGTAACAGCTTCAGAGAAAGGGGTCATTCAACAGTTGGGGGGCCCAAATGTCCAACAGTTAGCACAACGTATTGCAAAAATGGAGAATATAGAACTGAACGATCGGCTCAGTCTGTGGGTTTTTATCATACTCACTGTTCTGAGGCGAGGCATGTTTGACCCAGGTTCCAGTAAAAGAGGCCTATACTATGTAACCATTTCTATTAGAAAACCCTTATAACCGTGTAGAGCTAAGTCAAGTAACACTGTGTATGCGCTGGTGGAAAACGGTCATGAAGACTTTGGTGTGGTCCACTAACTTTGAAAAAGTCAGATCATGAAATGTAGTCACACCCAATCAAGTTTCCTATTGCAGGTTACAATCATTCCATACATCACAGGCCTCATTTAAAATCAGTTTCGGTTTATTTTCAAGGTGTCTGTGGCAGAGAGGGAAGTGTAGTTGACGTGGAGTCAGGCAGGTTGCAGGTTCATTCCCAGCTGCCCCCCTTTCATTACTGATGCATGTTTGGGTGGTAAATGTGTGATTGATTTGAGTCAGTTTATCGAGGACAGCCCAATATAAGTAATGTCCTTTTTTCCAATCTGAATTTGTAGAAAAAATTATTTAATTTAAAATACAAAAATTGCAATTTAAATTTAAACTCAATTTAACCCTTGTGCGGCCTTAAGATTTTGTTACCTCCCCGTGTCCTACAGATGAAAAATGACCCAATGCTCCAAGTAGACATCTTTCTAATTCATTTTGAGTATCTCTCCAGTAGCTTTGGGAGTCAAACAGATATTTACCATAATGCTACCACTGCCATGCTTGACAGTTAGTATGATGTTCTTTTTCTTTCTGGTGACAAAAAATTAGAGTTAAGTTTGAAAAATTGTTTTTTGAGTTAATGTTAATGATCAACAGTTTGTAGTTCATGAAGCTCAAGGCTTTCGGTGTTGATCTTAAACATTTAAACCAAATTTGTTAGAAATAAAGGTCAAATAAGCTTTTGATTAGATGCTGATCATGGGGCAACACTTCGTTTTCGGACTGGACATGATCCAAAGCTCCTTCCAAGATGATTTTAGGAGCAGCAGCCTACATTTAGGTTGTTGAATGCTGTCCTAAACCAAAAATGTTTTAATGTTTTCTTCAATGTGGAATTTTATATATCCTGACTTCTAACTACAAACACAAATCCATCACAACTCCACACTCTTATGCTTTCAAATCAAAAGGAACCCATTTGCTCAAGATTCAAAGTCATCGTGAAAATTAAATCAAAGTTGAATTCCGACATAATGTGAGATTATTGAGCGCTATCTGACTTGATGGCAGACACTATCCTCTACAGAAGAGAGCAAATTGTGAACATGTCAGCAAATGTCTTTCACCTAATTATCATTCTCCTAGCAGGGACATGGGTCAGTGCAGCCGCTGAGTGATCTTACAGTCCAACACACACACACATCAGAGGGAAGTGCAACACTCACTGAATCAAGGAGGACTTTGATGTTCCTGCTTTTGGTGGACAGCTGGGTCAGAAGAGAAGGGAGCACAGACGCCATGAGCTTTGGCAGCTCCGGCTAATTGAGCTGTTCAATCGTAGACGTGGAAGCTGTTGCGCGTTTGTGCGTGTGTGTGAAATTAGGGGAGACACACAGTGTCTAGAAATGAAGATCTCCTTCCCGCTCAGGTGTTCCCATTATCTTCGCACTCCGTTTAGACTTCTTCTCCACCTCCTCATGACGCTCCTCTGCCTCTTTTTGTTTTCTGACCTCCGCCTTTGTTGATCCGCCTCCCTGAGTGTTTCCCACTCTGCCTACTACCATCCTCCTACCATCCATCCTCCTCTCATCTCTCCTTTGATGTGCTGATGCAGGGTTATCTGGGGTTTTCGTCTAAGGGGAAAAAGCAGGCGGTAAGAGTGGATCGTGAGGGCGGAATGAAAAAGGCCAAAATGACAAAAAAGAAGAGGAAGGAAGCACCTAGGCGGGGGGGTCTGTGGGGATGAGAAATTATATATATATATATATATTATACATTTCTTTCAGCATACCCTTCACCTTCACCTTGAAAAACAGAGCAAAGGCAGAAGCCGGACTGCCTTTATATTTCTGTTTTTTTTCTTCTTTTGTTAATAAAATATCCCACAGTCCCCTCTAGGATGAAAGCTGGATTGTAATTCCGACCCGAAAATCCTATTGCCACAGTTCCAGTGAGTTTCAAAAAAGCTTGGCAGGAACCCAGCATGGCCTCAGTGAACATGCGGCACTCAATATGTCTCTTTTTATTTGTATTTATGCCAGTTTAAAATTCCAGATGCATAACACAGTCACATCCCTTTCACCTGTTGTAGAAAATCCGCTCTACCAGCCGGGTGCTGCTTCTTTTACGGTGTTTTCTTCCTTTTTTTAGCTCAAAATAAACTGTCCTGAAGGCACTTGTTGCTTATTAAATAACTGAACCAGCTTAAGTGGCACCTAAACATCAGCTTTTTTCCTTATTTACTGAATTATTATTCTACGGGAAACTGTGAGAAGGGAGGCTTTCCCTGCGATCCTCTTCTGCTCTGAGGCCATCAGGTCAAGATCTTGCCAGCCAGACCTCCATGTAGGCTGTCAACCCAATTTGAACATAAATATAGTCCCCTACAAGCAATGCTACTTTCAATGCATATAAATGCACAGGTATCCAATTAACCCATCATATGCACACACAAACAAACACCCACAGACATCAGGAGGTAATGTGTTTCCAGGAGAGCTTCTGTTAATTACAAAACAGTTTACACACAGAGTAGGACGTCCATGCTTAAGCCTGAGCACTTAATTAATTGATTGGCATCTTTTGGCCAAACAGATCAATACCAACCCATTTGTTTCCCATGTGTTGTCCGTAATGTAATTAATACACACTTAGGTAAGTAAACCGGTTCATGTGTTTATACACAATGTAATGATTTGTGATCAGAGAAGTGCATATTATGAGGGTTCACGAAGGAAAAAAATCATTATCCTATTTAGTTTAAAACATGGATGCAATACGGCTCCATGGATTTATGGATTGATTGATTTTTAGATCTTTAGCTGATCCAGTGGTATGGCTTATGATATTAATATATAAGAAAAAAATAGTTTTAGAAATAATAACTGAAAAACTCTGGTCATAATAGGAAGACTTGGATCCATTTGCCATTTCATTATGCACAGCTTGGTAGCCTCTTTTTTTCTATATTAAGTTACAACTCCATTTTCAAAACACATAATGTGAATATTGTATTCATGTTAAACCTGGTTGATGAACCTTTAACTTTTAAGATCTTTGAAATTTACTGAACTGATGATTATTTACATTAGTGATGGAGGTTGGACTCCTTACATTTAGTAAGATGGTTACATGTGAAGCAACTGACTGATATATAAGTAAAAATAAGGTAGTTATCTGTGATAAAATCTTTCTAAACCCAGATTATTTAGTTATCATCAAAACATTTTATCAGCAAGAACATACTGTAAACCTCAGTGCACTCATAGTGGGTAGAAGGGTGTTCATCGTGTTCACATGGATGAGCTAAGGCATGTAGCGTCTTTACGTGGGCTGTCAGCAGGTGGGTCCCATGTCTCCTGCAGGACGCGTTGATTAGATTGGCCCAGACTGAGCCAGGAGTCCCGTGGAGCTGCTCTAAGGACTGTATCAGCATGTCTTGGGGATGCACTAGTGTTTGCACTGAGTTGTGGGGTTTCAATCATAAAATACTAAGAGAAGTGCTTTTGCTTGTACTATATATATATATATATATATATATATATATATATATATATATATATATATATATATATATATATATACATATATATATATATATATATGTGAAATTCTGACAATTCCTTGGCTTTTATCCATTAAAGAAACATTTTAATGTTAAAGATAAGAAATCTGAATTGATTTCTGCGAAAATTAGAACTAAATAAAATGATTTAACATTAATATGTAATATTAATATTTATTTATTTCTGATTTGTTTGAAGAGTACTTTTATCTTCATGCTTTAATAATAAGAGGAAATACGGATTAACCAGTGAACGGATCATCCAGACACAGATGTCTAAATACTATATTACAATTACAACACAGTCAATGCACTCAATTGTTCTCCATTCCAGTCATTGTGAAACTACTAACACCTAATCGACTAAACGTTCCATGAATTAGCTCACTAGATTCAAAGTGGTGAAAACCTATGCAATCACTTGTGTTAAATATTTTCATTTTATTTAAATGTAATCAAAATAATTTTTGTGATTGATCTCCAGTGATTTTTAAGCCTTGTCTGGGTCGTGGTAGAGAGAAAAGCAGAGACTTCACAGGCTGCAAAAGAGTGACACGAAGACGGCTTTTTGTAGACAGATTCAGACAAATAGAGAGAGACCTTGAAAGAAGAAGTGTTGGAATCAGAGTGAAGAACCGAAAGATGGGATTTGAAGAATGGAAGGACAGAGGATGAGAGCAAAGGAGGGATCTTGCAGTACCTGTGATGGATGAGCTTTAGCCCAGGTGCGACGGCGCGACCAAATTAAATCACTGAGCAGACAGCAATGAACGAGAGACAAGGTTATCACGTTCACCCCTTTCTCTCCTGCTCCCCCCCTTTCCCTGTCTACCACCCTCAGTCAGAGACTCACTGGGCTGTCCTCACTTTCCTATCATTGGCACTGGTCTGCAGGGAGAACTGGCCTTCGCTTCTCAGTTGCTTTAGACACATTTCAGCCATGGGCCCTGGGGGCCTCTTTTCAAGCAGCGCTCACTTCCACTCAGTGACTTAATAAATGTGGCTGTCCATGACAAGCTATGTTGTTACATAATCTAAGGAAAACCCACCAAAGCCAGTAGTTGTAATATTACATATACATTTTTATTAGGTATAGGCTAATCTCCTGTATTCCAGTGTGAAATCTATTTGCAAACGCCAACAGAGAACACAACATGCACATGTACTGTCTGCTTTAGAAACACTTAAAGAACCCAAACACTCACTGCCACTTTATCATGTCCAACAGGGGTGCCCAAGCTTTTTTGTCCCAAGAGCTACTTTTCAAGTACCCAACCTCCTGAGATCTACCAGTCCAGTGTCAACATCGCAAACCCCCACAGATCATATCCAGCCTGCAGTAACGACCCTCACAACACGTGTTGTTGTCATACAATCATTAGACATCGCAAAGCCGCCCTCTCTCAAACACACACACCAATCTGCATGATGAGCAACAGCCATAACTGACCTAAATATGAACCAAACAGAAAAATAAGGCAGATTAAAAACAGGTAGATCTCAGTTTGAAAAAAGGAAATCACTTTCTAGCTTAGTGGGAGACCTGGCACTGGGAGGAGGAGGCTAGCTTTACGTACCGAACCGATTACTGATGACTTCACTGAGTTTTCACTTTATCAAAGCATTTTTAGGCTGCAGGGGAATTCATAATTATAAAATCTGGAGGGAAACGAGATTACTAAAACATCATTGAATGCTTATAACTACTGACCAAATTTGCTTACATAACATGGGAGAATGTCTGCAATGTTTCATATCGTACAAAAACCTCAACAGAAGTAAAAATACATATTATAAAAAGGAAAATTTGTTGCTGTATATGTTTTAATTGAAGACCTGGGATGAAAGCTTAACTTTTGTAAAAGACATAATTATTATAATTTTTGCTTTCATGCAAACTTAGTTGATTGTGTTTGTAGTCTGAGAACTTTAATTTATAATTAAAATAAGTAATCTGATGAAATCAGATTACATGATAAAATAACTCAATTATGAAAAAATAAATCACCAAACAATTTATGGTAAAATATGTAAAATGGAAACAAGCTATAGTAAAGAACCACTTTTACTATTTACTACGACTATTATACTATTTCTATACTATAAGTATATACATATACATACATGCACGCGCGCGCACACACTCCCCGGCCAGCATGGCGTTCCACAGCTTCTCCGTGATGAAGTCAATGTGCTGCAAGTTCTCCAGCATCAGGTAGAACAGGTAGCGGCCGCGCCGAACACATCCACTCGGACCAGCTGCTGGTAGAAGCCCACGCAGGCGTGACTGGCCGAAACAATTAGACAAAGATGTTTTCTTTTCTGTTTTTCTTTTGTAATTTTTAGTTTGTTTTTTTATTTTTTAGAGGGTCTGAATACTCGCTAAATGTAGCATCAAAGTCGCTAAGTTGGCAACACTGACTTCCTGTCATGTCATAACAGGTCATAACCTCGCGGCTGACTTGGGATCAGTCCGCGGTCTACCAGTAGATCGCGATCGACTGACACACCTTGGTAACACATGGTTGGACCCCGTTCTACTGTTCGAACTGCCCTAATACTATTTAGTACAGATCTAACAAGGGGCATTAAAACATCTCTAAGATACATCAGCCCTTATTAATAGGATTCCATCACAGCTCCTGCAGATTTTGTGACTGCCTATCCATGTCGCGGATCATTTCCACCACACCACAGAGATGCTTTATAACATTACCTTTGCTCTATTACATTACCTTTGGAGTCCAGGGAACTTGTTGTCATGTTCAAGGGACAATTTTCTTCTGCAAAATTTGATCTGTGTGACATTGTCCATTAGTCTGCTGGAGGAAACCTTTTGATGGATGTGGGCTGCGGCATTTAAACGATGCTCATTCGACACGCAGGGGCCCCAAAATGTGATGGGAAAAAAATCCTTTACATGATTGCACTAACAAAGCTGTTGTTGCTTTTAAAATCATATCAGGACTGTAGCCTAAGTTCCCTCCTATTTGCTGGAGATACAAGATGTGGTCATCTGCTTCTTTTGCCTATCTGTCTCGTTCTACTTATTGTTCTTGAAGACTGTATTCTCCATACCTTTATTATAATGTTTGCTACTGCTGCCTTTCTGTTAGGTCCCTATCCTCAGACCTCTGATATCAAAAATCAACATTTTATCCAAACAGTTTTGCATTTCAACTCGCTGGATATTTTGTCTTTCTTTCTGTCACAGAAACGTCATTCTCCTTTCCAGTCTGATGGATGGTTTGACTTACAATGACTGGTACTTGGCAAAATCTATTTAAATACAAACTAAATTCAGTTACCATAGTAAACACCAAGAGCTTTTATGACACTGTATGTTGTAAACTAAGAAAATAAGGTCCTGTGTACAAACACATGAACATGAAACAACATTTTACAAAATTTTTATACAAATGTCCTAATAGCTTTACCTTGCCCGTTCTCCAGCAGGTTTATTCTGGGTAAAAAGGCACCTGTAAAAGTCGTATCTTATATTAAATTAATCAATGGCTGGACAAGGGCTGTTATTTTCATGTCAGTAGCAAATAAAATTGAATTGACAAATCTGAATACCTATGCACAATGTGTAGAATCTTGCACAAAGATCTGACCAAAGACTCATTATTCTCATTTAAGTTTTTTCAACAGGCAGATTCCATGAAAAGCAGGAACTATCCACAATTTCCAAAATTTGACTGGATTAAAAAATAGTAAACATCCTATGTTTAACAGATATAATGAACAAATAGCATGGGCTGTTTTGTGAATCTTGCTTTTTTCAAGAGTTTTAAGTTTTGTTCTGTTTGGTTTTTGTTTTTTTTTCAATAGAGGAAGTATACACAAAATGTCCACTCTGTGTGTGTTTAGCACAGTTGTGAACATGATTCTGTACTGTCCAGTCCGGTGAAGCATCAGGTTGCCCATGATAATATTTAGTTTTTGTGAAAAGGGGGAATTATCTATCGTAGATGATTAATCTGTACATGATCCAAGGCGTCCTTGTTGCAAATGTTACTTCAATCCGTCATAT
Source organism: Orestias chungarensis (assembly GCA_032876305.1). Classification (NCBI taxonomy): domain Eukaryota; kingdom Metazoa; phylum Chordata; class Actinopteri; order Cyprinodontiformes; family Cyprinodontidae; genus Orestias; species Orestias chungarensis. Next base: position 235,052 of record JAVLVB010000482.1, on the reverse strand, counting down.
GAAAGTAACTCAAGCGCATTCTGCTAACTTATTATATGTTTTCAGTCAAACATGAACAAGCGTATCATATATATGGAAACAACTTGCAGAACTTTTTAACTGGAAAGCTTTGTGATAATATCTGATTATTAGAATTCCCTCTTCGTAGGATCAAAACATGATCCTTTCTGTAGTCATGAGAAAACTTTTGCAGAAAGTTTGTGAAATAATTATGCCCTAAAAAGAGGCAATTGCTTTTATTGGGTGTTTTAATTGAGTGAAATACACTAATCTGTGTTTTAAATAGATGTTTCTGTCTACATTAAGGCATCCAGAGTGAAAATTTTAGTATTGATCCTAAAAGTATGTAAGAAGATTCAAGGGAATGCTTTAAAATGCTTTTAAAATGTGATCTAAAACAGAGTTATTACTTCTTATAAATAAAAATATGGCTACAAATCACCAAAACGTAACATATTCTGCACACGGGGACCAAACGTGCTTTTCATGGAATCTGCCAACAACCAGATCTTTTCTTTTATGGATGAATCCCTAACATCAGGAAAATCAGAGAAGATTGTTGCAGCGAGGTAAAACAACATTTTTATGGAATATTGTGAAAATAGAACATTAATGTATGACGACTAGAAAATTGTAAACTAGGCATCAGTATGTACAGTATTGCAATGGCAAAGGACTTTTGATGCAGTATTTGGTAGGGTTTCATATGCCAGGTGCCATATATTACAAAACTCATTGACAGTAAAAATGTCTGGCGGATTGAAAGGAATTTGCCCATTGAATAGGAGCTTTATAAACAAATATAATATACATATTAGTGCAGATATGTTTAAGATGGAGTCACAATAAAGAATTGCTAAAAAGTCAAGTAACTCAGCTCATTTAGATGGGTCTCCTTAGAAAGAGAAGCTAACTGTCATTATATAATCAACTGCATTGCTCTGTGTTCTAATATAATTAGAACTGAATTGCCCTTGGAATGGGATCTGAATTAATCAATTAAAGATAACTGAATTAAATTCTTTTTGGTAAGATCTGTTGGGTTTTTTAGACAAATGAACCTAATAAAAATTATAAAGCACGTAATTTATTTGTTGCTGTTTCAAACAACACTGAAACATTGCTAAGCATTCGCAGACTCTGATGTAGTGAATCAATGAACACAATGCTTACAGTATAACTGTGTTTCATTTCCATCATCATTGTTCCATTTCCATTAATTTTCCTCCACATCATTATAATGTGTGCCATCAATCAGAGGATGTGACAATGTAATGTGTGCGGTGATGGGAACTGCTCTGCTCCTTCCTGCTATATACAAAGGTGTTGACAGAAGAACCTCCTTTACTGGTGACTGTTCCCTAACCTCTGACCTCTAGCCTTCGACCAGCTTCCAATGCCAGACATAATGATTGCTGCCATACTGTTGCTGTTGACATGAAAGTCTCTTTGCTGCTGTGTTTTTTTGGACAATGACTGGCTTGTTTGGGAGAACAATAAAAAAATGTAACCATTTTTGTCTTGTAACGCCACAAAGATAGCTGGAAAAAAAAAAGGTTTTTGAGATGGAGACCAAACAAAGAAAGTAATTACTTGGTATTTGGGGACATTTGGAAACACTAAAGTTGTTTATTTACTTCAGTTCCACCAAGTGAATTCATTAAATTCCAATTTGTCACTGAGACACTTTAAAGGTTTTGCAAGCTTATTTTGGCTTGAGAAGTCATAGCTCATAACACTATTTCTAAAAAAATAGGGCAAACTGTTATACAAGAATCCAGCAGTTAAATCCAGGCGTAGACTGCAAGGATCCATCAGACGTCTTATTTCAATCCTGCCGGATTTCTTAAGCAACCATTCCACATGGCTTTTATTTCAACTGATAAACAAGTTCCGAATAAATTAAAAGCTTTGCTTCACTTTATTATATTTATTGTGCGGTTTCTCACACAGTCCTGCATCCTTGCATGTACTGTTGAGTCACAGAATAATTCAAAGTCTGATTTGAGCGAGTAAACTCCAAGCAGAGCATCCATGGCTGTTGTACACACACTCACATCTCCTCATCAGCAGCAGTCTCATTATGTTGTTGATTCTTCATCTCCCGACAGACAGAGCTATTTACCCAGTGTCTCCGAGTCGAGGGAGAAGGATAATGAGAATGATGTGTGCAGGGGTGCGTTATGGGTAATTTGTTTGATACAGGAGCTGATGGGAGGTGAGAAAGATCAAAAGATTAAAACAGCTCTTTTCCCCACCTTAAGCTTCCCTTGATCTTTTCCAAACTTTCTAAGGTTGATAAAACACAGACGCTTCCATATGATTGTAATTTCTGTCTAGATATTCCTATAGAAACCAAAGTACCTCAGATATTGTTAGTTTCAGGTGCAAGGATATGAAAGCAGAAATGTTCCCTCTGAAGCAACTCTCCAACTCCTGACCTTTGACCCTCTACTGTTTCATTAGCTGATTCTGACCTTTGAACCCATGACTAGTACCCTGAAGGGGGGTTCATGTTTCAGGATTCAGGTGACAGACAGGAGTGACAATAGAGCTTTACCTCGCTCTTTCAAGTCGACAGAATACATCCAAATAAAAACTACATCATGAAAACATTTGAATCTAGCAGGTATGCCAGAAAGTTGAGGGGATTCATTGAGTTAGGTTGGAAAACAAATTCTTAATATTTAAACATCTTACAGTCTTTTATCTAGAACTAGCCCAAGTTAGAAACAACTGCAAACCTACAGAGACATGGCCGCCTTACTCAGCTGGTGCAGAGGACAAGAAGAGGTTCAATACAAGAAGAGCCAATAACAGCTCTAAAGGAACTGCAAAGATTTAAAGCTCAGACAGGTTAGCTTTTCCACAAATCTGACCTTTCATTGAAGAAGAAAGCCTGAATGCAAATTGGGACACAAACCTTAAGTGCTTATTTTTTTGCCTGCATAAAAACAATGTACATTGTGAAGAATTACTTTACTTTTTCAGAATTGATAGTTGTTTTTTTTTAGCTGCCGTAGACGGTAACATTAGCTGGAAAAAAACATATTTTTGACTACAACAAATCAAGCGGATGGTTGAAAAATACCACAAATAAACTGCTGGTCTAATATTGTATTTTGAAAGACTCCAGAAAATACATAGATGCTTCTAATAGAAATTATTCAACTTTTAGTTCTCTTTGAGTTTCACCTCTGAGATTTTAAACAAGAAATTACTTTTGTTAAAAAGAGCCATTCCAGTCCTTTAGCACCTTTATCAATGTTCCAACTTTGTGTTGGACTTTGTATGAAAGTGACAAAAAATGCACTATGATCATGGATTACGTTTGAAGCAATGAATATTCACATGAATATAATTTCCACATAGAGTAATACTGAACATATCATGCAGTCTTCAGTAAAATAATTTGACTTTGTCTGGGACTTTCTACACTTAAACGTCTAATAAAAACAGTTGCCAAAAAACAATTGATCAAGTACTGATGTACTGATGCTCAACACTGAGTTCCTGCTTAGACCGGTTGTGCCCTCTGATCACCAAAACTGCAAGACCCATGCAGTCACACTCATGGCTGACTGACTCCCTTAGATTGATGCGCACAAACATCAGAGCTTCGGAGAGAAGATGGCACAAATCAATGGACCCATCTGATCTGGCACACTTCCAAATGTTGCTCTAATCCTTCTCCTCAAGCATCACCAGTGCAAAGAAGTTCTATCAGGATCTATCAAGATCCACAGCGCTACAGACACCCGGAAGCTACTTTCTACCTTCAAGTTTCTGCTAAACCCACCACCTCCTCCTCCTGCAACTAACCTCACGCCAGATTCCTTTGCCAACTTCTTCACCGACAAAGTGGAAGCGCTCAGCAGTCAGTTCTCAGACCCATCTACACAGACCACAGCTCACTCTTCCTCACTGGTCCTTCCTCTGAGCGCAGCTGAACCCACTGCTTCCTTTTCTTCATTTACCCTTCTCACCGAGGATTAGGCATCAAACCGTCTCACAGGCAGCCGCCCTACATCTTGCCCTCTGGATCCTATTCCCACCACACTCCTGCAAGCCATAGCTCCAACCGTTGTGACTGTAGCCACTCACGTGATCAATGCTTCACTATCTACCGGATCATTCCCCACCGCTTTCAAACAAGCCCAGGTAAGTCCCTTATTAAAAAAACCCTCCCTAGCCCCCACCCAAGTGGAGAACTACAGACCGGTCTCCCTCCTCCCATTCCTATCTAAAATCATCGAAAGAGCTGTTTCAAAGCAGGTGATGAAATTTCTCTCTCAACATGACCTCCTTAATTCTAACCAATCAGGCTTTAAGAGCGGTCACTCCACGGAAACGGCACTCCTGTCAGTAACATAATCCTTAAAAGAAGCCAAAGCGACAGGCCAACCATCCGTTCTCATCCTACTGGACCTCTCAGCTGCATTTGATACTGTAAACCACAGCATCCTACTTACCAAGTTGGCAGACATGGGCATTGAGGGCAGTGCACACTCCTGGTTTGAATCCTACCTCACCCGACGATCCTTCAAGGTGGCATGGAACAGCCAAACATCGACGCGACACCACCTCACCACAGGGGTCCCTCAAGGCTCAGTGTTGGTTCCCCTCCTCTTTGCCATGTACAATACTTCTCTGGGCCCAATCATCCATTCGCATGGCTTCTCCTATCACTGCTATGCAGATGATACCCAGCTCTATCTGTCCTTTCCTCCAGACGACCTCTCGGTACCGACGTGAATCTCAGCCTGTCTTTCTGACATATCTGCATGGATGAAAGATCACCACCTCCAACTGAACCTCTCCAGAACTGAACTGCTTTTTATCCCAGCCAAGGAAAGTATTCACCACAACATCAGAATCAGGTTAGACTCCCTATCTGTGGCACCACTAAGGTTGTAAGAAACCTGGGCGTCATGATCGATGATCAGCTGACCTTTGTGTATCAGGTTGCCTCTGTCGCTCGATCGTGTCGCTTCTCTCTATTCAACATCAGGAAGATTAGGCCATATCTAACTCAACATGCGACACAGCTCCTAGTTCAGACCTTGGTCATTTCCCGCCTTGACTACTGCAACGCCGTCCTAACAGGTCTTCCAGCCTGTGAGACTGCTATAGATGATACAGAATCCTGCAGCTTGCTTGGTTTTCAACCAGCCAAAGCGATCTCATGTCACATCCCTTTACACTGAACTCCATTGGCTTCCCTTAGCTGCACGCATCAAATTCAAATCGCTAATGCTGACATACAAAGTGTTTGATGGATCAGCTCCCATCTACCTCAAATCCCTCTTAAAGCCTTATGTCACTGCCCGCCCGCTTCGTTCCTCGAAGGAGCGCCAACTAACGTGACCAAAACCCAGCGCAGGTCAATCTAAACTCTTCTCATTTGCGGTTCCTCACTGGTGGAACGACCTTAGGTGCACTATTAGAGCATCAGATTCTCTTTCAAGAAATCCTTGAAGACCCAGCTCTTCCGAGGGTATCTATTGCCCTGAAAGATCTAAAAGCACTTATTACCCCCCCTGATATTAGTTAGCACTTAGTGTTTGGTACTTGGGCCGTCTGTGTTACCTAAATGATGTAAATGAGTGTCATCATTAATGTTAAATACTCTCCTAGCATATCTCCTAGTAAATTGCGTCGTAGTTCAATGTTAAACACTCTTTTTGTAAGTCGCTTTGGATAAAAGCGTCTGCTAAATGCATAAATGTAAATGTACTGATGTCCATATTTACAAAATCCATAGAAGGTTTATTGTTTTACCATCTGCTGAACAGGACGATCTGTTTAAAAAAGTTATATTTCCTTTGCATGATTGCAAAGCAAAGCTGCACAGTGGGGTGCCTCTGGACATTCATAATTCAGTGTTCCACACAGATGTAAGCTCTTAAAATAAAGTTGTTTAATGGAACCACTGCTGGAATTTTGAAAAGGGAAAAGGTGATGAGCTTCGTTATTTAAATTAAAAGATTTCTAGCCACTTATCATCAGTCATTGGAAGTTATCATCATTGGAAGAAAGTTCCCTGGGTCCTAAGTCTGTTGATATGTTCTGTCTCCTTAAACTAGCATTAATTGAATTTTGAAAGTTGCCTGTAACCCAAGTAGAGTGTTGAAATGGAGTACCAGCATACGTGGAAGTGCAGAAAAAAGCAGCAGAGAGTTTTGGAAGTACAGCTTATATGGTACTGTAGGAGCTGCCCTCCAAACAGCTGGGACTTTAACAGCGCCCTTTACGTTAGACAGTGTCTCCTCTGCTTTGGTTGCACTCAGTAGCTTATGCCACCATCATAGAAAGACACATGAAAAGAGTCTGGATTGTCCTTAGCATAGCAAAGGGACTGTTAGCCATAATTCCTTACCCACAGCAGAGCAAACTGGGTGATGACAAAAGCTTTTGTGGGGGCATTGTTATAAATTGGAACTGTTCTTTTTTGTAACTTCAGTTTTTTGGGTTTCCTAAAAAAAATAAGATTTTTTCATCCTCCTATCCTTGGCGCATCCTTTGCTGTGCACTTAGTCACTTTAGTAAACCAAAAAGTTGCAGCGTCAAACACACCTACCTACTAGATAACTTTACGTTTAAGCTGAAGTTTAACAATCTGTAAGCAAAATAGAGTCAAGTTCAATACAACTTTCTCTTTTATGTGCTCACACAGATCCAAATGAAACAGCAAGACTTCGCCACTGATAGACCGAAAATACAACATTCCTAAATTGCTGAAATTTTCTGTACTGATATTGTTTCTGCTTGCCTAATATCTTTCCTTATTTTTCACTTATACAAACAAAAAAAACACTTACAAATATATGAACATTGCGTGTAACAAGTTAGTCCTAATTCTAATATCATTTGATGTTTTAATTACCTGAGATTAGAGAATAGATGGACTTTAGATTTTATTTTAATTTTACAGTTTTTCCTTGTTGGTCACATCAGACTTCCATTCCTAAATCATCTGTGAATTTTGTATATGATAATAGCACTCTAAAGTAAGCACACACCCATGATATCAACAGGATCTAAGGCTCATAAAATCTCTTACCCTAGATGAGTTTAGCGCAACAGCCAAGCAATTTAAGCTGAACAAACCAAAATGTAATCCTAGTTTGCTAAAATGTATTCACAGCGACGGCATAAAAAGGTGACATTTGAAAGGTAGCACATTAGTGAAATGCAGCAGATACATTAATTCAGTGTGGCTAAAAGCCTTGTTAGCATTCACAATTTGATTCAGAATGTACAATAATGAGCAAGAGACGAAGGCTGGGTGGGAGAGGGAGACAGATGCAACAAAAGAAGGTAACAGTGAGAAGAGGAGAAGAGAGTCTTTCATGTCTCTCCTGAGTTTAAAAAGGCTTCTCTTTCATGCCAGCATTGTCATATTTTATCTGTTCTCAGTCCATTTGCCCCACCTCCCTCTCCGTGATAAAAACACCACTATTTTACTGCAGACAATCGAACAAAAAGTGCGGCATGTCAAAGAGAGAAGCGATGCATCCAGATGAAAGGGCCACATGTGTGCAGGCAGCCCTATATGCAAAAACATATTTTAAATAATCCTAGCAATTTAAAGCCCCAATACTGATGGGTTTTAATGTATATGATATAGTTCAGGGCATTTCAAAAATGAACAGTGGTATTTTGGTCTGCTTGAGTCTTTTCTTTTACTTTTGTTTTAAAAATTCTAAGGATATCATAACATCTTTTGTTACACCTACTCTGACACTGTTTTATATCTAGACCATAAAGTTTCAAGGGCCAAACAGCTCAATTTTTTGTAAATACAGTCTAAAAGAAAAACTAATAAAAACACTTGTAATCTATTTGTAATCACAAGACATAAATGAAGCAATTCTAAATTAGCTGAGAAATAAAACATATGATGAGACTATGGAGGAACCCCAGGTAGCACATTCTTTAATATTTCTGTCTGCAAAAATGTAGCCGAGGGGGAACTCCAAAGTCCTTCTTCTGCCATGGTTAGCAAGGTATGTATTCCACATCAAGGTATATGGACTGAGTAAGGCGGAAGCAGCTGTCTGAGCAGCAGAGCAACAACTGCTGCTGACCTGTATAGAAACAACAACAGGTATATGCTTCCATGGAACCCTAAAGACACTGCTATGTCTTTGTTTCTGACCGTCTTCATGGTAATGTTTCTATTGCCATCAGCCTTTAGCATCTAGGGTTGCATCTCTGAGCTAAAGTCCATATAAGTTAAAGAAGTGGTGACCACAGACTGCAGTTGTTGAATAGCATGAGTTCATAGATTCAGACAGAAGAGTGTTTACAATTGTTTTAGGACGTTTTCAGGGTATCTAAAGTGGGTGTTGTAAGTCCAGCTCCCTAAAAAAACATATTTCAGCAATAGAAGATACCAATGCCATAGTATCAATACAAAACATAAATTATCTCAAAGTAAATTAGAAGAAAAATAATTTCAGTCAAATTATACATACATTCCAACTGAACCTAGTTATCAGACAATGCATCAAGCCAATTTACTTTATTTAATTTTTATAAATTTACTTTATTTAATTTTTATAAATTTACCATCTAAGGAAACCCAGCAGATTACATTAAGTCATAGACATTCCTACCGGACCAGCATGGAGAGACAGTAACTTGTTTTGTGTGGTTGACTTTACAGCAATCCCTTATGCTGAGCATCAATGCAGTGACAGTGGAGAGGGAAAACTCCCCTTTTATTGGAAGAAACCTCCAGCAGAAGCTGGGTCTTTCAATGGGACCGTCTTTTACGGCTGAGTCGGGGTTAAAGGAGACAGAAAAAAACAAAACAGAACAAAACCGATGTACAAATAACTGATGTAGGTTCAATTCTTCTGTAACAAGTTTGTAGCAGGCCAGAGGGAACGTTAAGTAGCTGGCAGCCCCATGCCAGCCAATGCTCCCATCTAGAAAGTCGTCACAGCTAACAGAATGCCAGACCAGGTGTAGCTTCTATGCAGAGAAAAATACTGAGAGAAACTATTGGACATTGAAATGGAATGGAGTAGAGGGAGCGGGAGGGCATCCCGGCAGCATTCTCCAATCACTGAGGGCAATTGTTGCAGCATGATTAGTGCCTTTCGCTGTTGCAATCTCGTCCTTGGAAGTTGAACCTGGAATTGACATTTAGTCAACTTACTGTATAATACATATTCAGTTTGAGTAACAGGGATTAGATCTGTGGCTAACCATTGGTCAGGACAGACTAGATGTCTGTAATGCAAACGTGAAAGATTATAAAGTGCATATGTGATAAATCTCTCTATGAACAAAGTTTTGATGATTTACTGTAGCATTTTAATTCTTAATGCTAAACTCCTGTTGTTACTTTGTCTAGCTATGCCTTACATGCTCCCTATAACAGTTTTCAAATGGGTTTATTCTTATTAGAGAAAGAACGATTCTATGAAAATCCATCGACTATATGAAGTAAACATAACGAGATTTTACAAGTCTGCAAAACACAATCTAAGATAATTTGGACGTTAGCATGACTTTGAGGTGGTCCATATATCTTTGAGCATAAAAATTAATCTTCTTTTCACTTACTATAATTTGACATTGTAACAATGTAAATAACGCACCAGGTCAGATATTAATGGTCATAAACTCATCACAAACCCAGTGTTTGAAAAAAAATAAAAAGTTTGTCGTGAGAGCAGGATAGACCCAAAGAACAAATATTGCCCAAGGGCCAGCTGTTGTTTTAGTTTTATTATTATGTATTTTAGATGTAATAGTCTAGCTCTCCAGTAACATACAGGCCCCCTCTTTCTGTCTTTCTGTGTGAAGGTGTTGCAGGTTACAGTGGGTTCCACCTACTGATCTTAATTAGACCTGATGTGTTGTTCGGCTCCCAGCGTGCCTGTTGAGTCCGGTTCTGTTCAGCATCATTGTGGAGTACGCCAAGAACTGTTGGCAGCCGCTGGGCTGTAAAAACACTGCAGGCGTAAGAGGTTTGGTAGCAGAAGCTGGCAAGCAAAAAAAAAAGCGGTAGTGGCATATTTGTATTCTTTTTTAATAAATCTGGCCCACTCGCACATCTGTTTGTCACAATCAACTTGTGAATATTGAACATCACCCCAGAGTATTCAATAGTTAGGGTTTTGTCTATCAAAATGCCTATTAAAACATTTTTGTTTTGTTTGTTTTAAATATTTTTATGAGAACAGTTCAAGGGTTAGTTTGGAGACGGTGGAAATGAGCTTGTCTGAAGTTTGTTTTGATATTCCTTATTTATTTGCAGAGAGACTCACATCCCTATGATGGAAAGGCATAACGCTCCTCCCCTGCTGTGACAGTTTTTATTGGAATTTCCCACTCTGTGGAATAGCTTTTGAAGGATCTGGGAGTGGTGATGCAGCGACTATAATTCAGAGGGAGGGACAGCCAGTTTGCCTTTGAAGACGTAGATGTTGAACCGGGAGGATCCTTTTTTTTCCTTTTTTTACTTGGTGGCTGTTTGTGCTTTTTTGTTCTCAGACAAATTAGCTGCTAGCTCCACAGGAAAAAAGCAGTAAATCACTAAAATGAAGCCGGCTTTACAGGCCTAAAGAAACACGCCTTTGGTCTCTTACTTAAGTGTTTATGTCTTTGTTGGAACAAAAGAATAGGAAGTATATGAATAATAATGTACTTTTTCCTACTTGTTTTTTAAAGGACAACAATCACAAAAGAAAGGGTTATGGTTAGGTCGAAGGTAAATGTTCACCTCTTTTTTCACCAGGGGATATTTCTGCACAGGATGCAACTTTGGCAGGTCAGTATTGATGCAACAGAATTTATGTAAAACGTGAAGGAATGAAAGAAAGCATCCATTAGTGCCTGGATTTTAGTGCAAACAAGTAATGTCCCACATAAGAGACACAAAAAAACACCAAGGAATGACAATTACTAAGTATAATATACAATGATCTTGCAGACTAAAGCACAGAAGAGCCACAGAGATAAACAACAGAAATCAATAATCCAGCTAAGAAAGACAAGAGACAAAGGAACACAGTGTTTGTTTCTGTAAAAACCTAAGACCTTGTGGGAAGCAGAACTACAAACCATTCACACATTCACTGTATTGTCCCCAGAAAACTGAGCCGGCTACTGATGACTATTGCTGAGTTGTTTAGAATTATAACCATTATTTCACCCCTGTGCCTATAGTGAACCTACAGGCCACTTTAACAGGTACACCAGTTCAACTGGTTGCTAATGCAAACATAAAGATGGCCAATTATGTTTGAACAGCTCAGATGTCTCAGATTTAGGTCTTTAAATGGCTTCAAGCACGGTATTGTTGTTGGTGCCAGACAGGCGTCTCTGAGCATTTCAAAAACTGCAGATCTGATGGGATTTTCACACGGAGCCACTTCTCTGTGATTTACAGAGACCAGCTACAAAAAGAGAACATATCCAGTGAGCATCGATTGTATGAACATAAAATCGTGATAGCTGATGTGAAAGGTCAGGGGAGAAGGGGTATATCGGTTCAATCCTAGAAAAGCAACAGGTGCTCACTTTAAAACTCAGGTATGCTTATCTAAGTCCAAGCTCAGGTAAATTCCTTGGTTCCTCTTCAGTCGTGTTTGATTAGTGGTGGCAAAAAGTAGATGGGAGAAAAGAAGTTTAAAGTTTAACAAACATACAAACACAAATCATGAACAAGCTCATTTGAACAAATTTATTACAATAGAGAGAAACAATAACTGTTTTAATGTGAGTTACTTCTACAACTACTCTCTGATTTCTTGTTCACCTTAACTAGAACATTTGCAGAACAAAACTCAGTACATCTAATCCAAATTAAAACTTTCTTGTGTGTGAAAACTGATATTTTGCAAAACGGCCAAGGAAATGATGTCAATATTCATTTGTTCTAATCCCAAAACACTTGTTAAATACAGTATAATTAGGAACCTTTAGACTTAGAACATATTCTTGAAGGTAAAAATGCGTATTCAAAGGTGTTTATGTGTGAGCTATCAGAGATGGCTCTATTCTGACACATTACAAGACACCTCTGACACGGCTAAAGCAGACAGTGTTTACATGGTGCCTTCTTTTTCACTTAACTCCAGTTTTTATATGGGATCCGTAAGGAGTAGCAGGGGACATGATAGGGGGGATTCTGTCTCCCATTAACACTATCTCTATGGGAGTCTAAAACTGGGTGCTGTCAGCAGAACACGGACCTGCTGTCAAGAGAAGAACGTGAGAATGAGGTATGAACAGAAAGGGGGTGAGAGTCTGGGTTTTATGAAGAAGACTTCATATTTTACTTTTCAAGCAATCTAGTCAAAATATGTGAGTACAATATACATTCCAACACATGAGGTCTGTCTCTGTGCTGAGTGGAAGCTTTGAGACTATCATGACTGCAGTTTGTCTCGGCCAGCTCAGAAACAGCAGCCTACATCTTAACAACTGAGAGCAATTCCTTAAATGTCCTGTGCTGCGCTTCAGCCAACAGCAAACAACGGATTTACAAATGCCTAACCTCATGCCCCTCTGGTAGTGCGCTGGCTCGGTTGGCAGCAACAGTCTGTAAAGAGACTTCAACTGAAATCGGCAGTTAGTTCTGAGAACTTTCTTTTTAAACACGCTAGACTCAGTCCAGCCGCATAACTTGATTATCAAACTACATTTTATATCATGCCACCAGCACATTTTCATGTTCATGACTTGTCAGTTGTTTTTATGCTGGTTAAGATTATTGTACTTATAATATTTTGCAAAAACATTTACGCCCTTAAATGTTTAACATTGTTGTTGCATTAAAAGCATCAACGCTTAATGTATTGATTTGGGATTTTATAAAAATACAAAAGTCTGAACTGTAACATTTTATATTCAATAAAACATAACTTGATTCGTGAAACCGCTCTGTACACAAACAGAGGCCCTTTGACCCACAACCAAAGACCATACTGGAGTGTGGTGGAGCATATGTTGGGGGGTGGCGAGAGCAGTCTATTTAGGGTCGCAGTGTGGGATCTGGCCAGCCAAGCCAAGCGAGCCCCCTACCAGCAGCTCACACCCAGAGGCCTAGCCCTGCCAGAACCACTGGCACCAGTTCAGTGTGCAGCCAGACTCATACTGGGTTTTTTAACCATACCTGGCTCATCGTCATTCAGCACCGCTACAGTTTTTACCGTATGTCTAGATATGTCCACAGACCATTTTAAAATTTTTTAAACAAATGTCTAAATGTTTTTAATTCCAATAAAAACACTGCTAATAAAGCATAATAAAAATACTACCTAGTTTTTGTACAGTTAAACTAATGTTACCACCAGCATTTATTTATTTTAAGAATAAACTAAATCAGAAATATTGAATACAAACATTTATAAAGTTAAGTTATGTCATACGTGATAAGATTATTACTGTTTGTCACATTCCTCAGTAAAACAATACTAAAATATATAAGAAAATAATAAACCTATTAACTGAATAAAACTGAATATATAAAAAATGTTAATTTATTTTGTAGCCCTCTACTGGCTACACATTTTTAAATGGAGGGATGTCGGAGAGTCAGTGGGAACAAGAGAAAGGTTACATTTTGGATTGGTCACCAAATCCATCCTCATACACACTCAATCACATCTCAGGGTAATTTAGAGAGATTGTGAGAATGTGAGAAAGTAAACCATGAATGCAGCAGGAGAACACACAAAGTCTATGAAGGAAGAGCCCTGACCAGGATCTGATCCAAGGTACCTCCTAGTTGTTCTTTTCTTTTTCTTTTTTTTAAAGTATAGTGGTTTGTGTTTGATTGGTTTTATGAACCATTACAGCATCTGAGTAACGTTAGGTCCGTATAGCTACTACACCCTCAATGCTGCCTTCTGGTAAAAACATGTCTGTGCCTCTTGCTTCTTAAGTCATGGAAGCGGGATAAACAATTGTTAGAAGTATGATCGTTCAAACAATTATGATAAATCTTAGATATTTTAGTACAATATGTGGGAGGTTTCAGAACAAGCAAGTATGAGGAGAAAAGAAAAATCAAACATAAGCTTCTATTAACTTCCCTAAAGACAAGTTTAATGGGAAGTGTGTGTGTATTTTTACTTAAAAAGAGATAAATTGAATGTTTCATAAGACATACTTGCATAGTTACAACGTATAAGTCATATTTACTTAATGTTACACTTATTAAATAGTAGGAAGAGAAGACAGCCTCCTCAGAAGACAGAGTGGACTTCTCTGACAAAAGCAGAGAGGTGAAAGGGAATGGATGGTGTTGAAATGAGGTGCAGATAAAAGTACCAGACAGCCAAGTGGACGCTTGGGCCATGTGCAGAACTTCAATGCTTCAATATGTTTGACATCATTGCTGAGCAAGACAGACTTTTTTTTCCCCCCATGTGCCAAAACTCAATAATGAAACACATGTCCCCCTTATCATATCTGTGGAAGAACCAAATGGAGAAACAGATGAGAGGAAGGGGGCCAAAAACAAAAAAAGGGTTTGAGGCTGGTATATGTTGCTTGTTATGTCTTAAACATTTAAAACGGAACAAAAACAGTTTAGCTACACATACTTTTCACCAAACACTTGGACCGTTTCTATGGTTCAAACACAAGAGAAGGGAAGCCCCTGTATCAAATATGTCTGCCTATCTCAGAGTTTTCTTATTTAAGGGGTGATCAGTCTCTTCCAAACGCTGCAGAGGATTTTTTCAAAAGAGATACAAAATGAGATGTCGCTGTCCTCTCGCTGTGTTAGCACTCCAGTGGGAGGAGTGGTGCACATCCATTAGTGCCCTCTGCTTTTATAGTAAGGTCATCAGCTGGGAAGGGGCTCTGCTCCACATTTCAGATGATGCCTCGGTACATTGAAAGGCAATTTTCGGCAAAAACCTGACAGGTAGTCCATAAAAAAATCGCCTCCGTCATTCCTGGAGCAGAACTGTGCAAGCACAACATTTATTCTGCTTTATCAATGAGAGGTACTGTAAAAGAAAGTTAAGTAAAACAAGTATTCGCACCATTTGAAAATTACCTTAAGACAGTCCGACTGGAGAGAGAGATTTTTAAAAGACCTCTCAGACTTTGCAGCAACACCGTTAGACATAAAGAGTTTATACTTACTAATTTGAGATCATCCGCTGTATGTACTTATTGAGCTACATTATGATCTTCTATCATGTGAAGAACTCCTCAATTACTTACTCAACTCTCTCTCTCAGCAGTAGAGTCTCTCAGATTCAAAACCCCCTTGGAAAGCCAGCTTGTGTCATCCTTAGTCATAGCCTGCCTGTATTATCTTGATATTTGTTCTATTGTTCGGATTTATCTAGTTGTTGTCTGGGATTCCGCCTTTCAAGGCTATTCTTACACATGAACCATCGTCCTCTATTTAATGTAACCGGCCATCTTTTCCATTCTGTAGAAAACTGAATGCAAAACGTTATGCTGACAACATTGTGTTTTACTGAGGTAATGGTGGGTTTAGTGTCATGCTCTAGGTTTTTTTCTGTCACTCTTTTTAAAATCTAGACCCACATGATTTCCTGTGTCCTCTGTTTGGCTGGTGGCAAGCATTACAAACTGCTTTTCCATAGATGACCACTAATTTTGATCTTTTTACAGGCGTACAGTTACAGTATTTTTTCAATACATCTATGCTTGACACGATTCCTGGTTATCAATTTGGTTAGATGCCCATCTTATGTTTGCTGTTCTTTTGGAACTTTCGGATAATGGATTAAAAAATGGACCACAAGAGCTTGGTCTATTACATCTGATCTTGCTCTTGATATTACTCCATATTTACTCCATGCTATAAAAAATCCGGCACAGTGATTAAATGGTCAAAAGCGCAATACAACATTATATTAGTGTTAGCTGGAGCCAGTTGATGTTACAATAATAAAATAGCATTTGGGATTAGCGTGTCAGCAGATGGAAGCACGCAGTTTTCAAAAAATTCCTGGTAGATTTCTGGGGAAGCCAGAAAACAGAATGCACCACAAACACCACATGGCATGTCATCCTTAAATTTTATCATGGAAACTTCACTTTCCACTAACTTATATATTGCCACTCCTCTCCTCCTCCAGACCCTGGGGCTTTGATTTAAAAAAAGAAATGCAAAATAGCCTCTTATCTAAAAAGGAGCTATGGACTATAGATAAACAATCTAGTCTTTGCTCAATCCAGGACGGATAACAAGTTTCTGAGATGATTTCTTTACCACACGTTCACCTACCTTTCCATTAACATCAGTGGATGCACCCAACATTTTTAGATATGACCACTTGTGTGACTATCCGCTAAACAACAATCTAGATTGTGTAGGCCATTAAATGACCATAACAGAACATCATGGAGTAAATAAAACATGATTTTTAATTTGTTCCATGTAAAAAATACACATTTTAATTAGTAAGGAAAATTAATTCCAAGTATACCTGTATCAGGAGACCAGAGCGTGTCACTAGCGGAGGAGCGGAACTGTTCCTTTGCCCGCTTCGAGACACCCCAGGACCACCAATCTTCTCCGGGCCTGCTACCCACACCGAATCCCAGCTCGACCTCATTTACTGTCCAGGAGCATGACCTACTGATGGTGCTTTTGGCGGTGAACCCCAGGAAGGCTGCTGAACCAGACGGAGTACCGGGAAAGTTGATCAGAGCATGTGCCCACCAGCTCCCCTTGATTGTCACCAGGATTTTCAACCTTTCCCTGGCCCAAGCAGTCATCCCTCCCTGCCTGAAGAAAGCCCCAATCATCCACATGCCATAGAAGTCACCAATCACCAGCCTGAATGATTACCACCCACAGACCCTCACACCGGTAATCATAAAGTCCTTTGAGAGGCTGGTCCTCCAACACATCAGAGACGGAAGACACCGTTGCGGTAGTTCTCCACTCTGTTCTGAGCCACCTGGAGCAGCAGCAGAGCTTTGCACGCATGTTTTTTATGGATTACAGCTCAGCGTCTGACACACTCATCCCTTACATACTAATTTCCAAACTGCACACCCTGGACCTCCCCCCTCTATGTTGTTTGATAAAGGACTTTCCTAACCAACTGTCCCCAGACTGTGAGACTTGGGCCCCATAGCTTCTCCATCTGCACACTGGCTCCCCACAGGGTTGTGTGCTGATCCCCCTCCTGTACTGCCTCTACACCCACGACTGCAGCCTGGCCCACGACAACAACCTCATCATAAGTTTGCTGACGACACCACCGTGGTCAGGCTCAACTTAGGTGGAGAGGAGGCTGCTTACAGAGAGGAGGTCCTGAAGTTGACAGCCTGGTGTTCACAGAACAACCTCACACTGAACACCAGGAAAACAAAAGAGATCATTGTCGACTTCAGGAAAAACAAAACAGACCCAGCCCCTCTATACCTCAATGGCGAGCGTGTGGAGAGTGTCCACACCTTCAGTTTCCTTGGTGTCCTCTTCTCTGCTGATCTCTCTTAGTCGGAGAACGTCACAGCTGTTATCAAAAGAGCTCAGCAGCGACTTCAATTCCTGGGGGTCTTCAGAAAGAAAAACCTGGACGCTAACCTGGTGCTGACCTTCTACTGCTCATCCATGGAGAGCCTGCTGACATACTGCATCACAGTATGGTTCGGCAGCTGCACTGAGGCAGACAGGGTGAGGCTTCAGAGGGTAATCAAAGCGGCACAAAGAATAATCGGCTGCCCCCTCCACACCCTGACGGACATCTCCATCTCCCGCTGCATCAGCGGAGCGAGAAACATCATCAAGGACAGCTTTTTAGTAGCCACACCTGGTCTGGTTCTGTTAGCTGAGACAGCTTCTTGGAGGAGAACATGGGCTGAGATGCTTCCAGTGACGTTCTAAAACTGCTGCTATAAACTCTATTATTTCAGTCTCCTGTGCTTCTATTTTAGTTTTCTGTCTTTTCAAAA
>JAVLVB010000482.1:193292-217030 GCA_032876305.1 Orestias chungarensis | reverse complement strand
GTTTCTTCCTGTTAAAGGGGAGTTTTTCCTCTCCACTGTCGCTACATGCATGCTCAGTATGAGGGATTGCTGTAAAGTCAACGACAACACAAGCCATTGTTTCTGTCTGCTGATTCCAGAGGAATGAATGCTGCAAGTCAATGACTCCATGAATCTGCTGGGGTTCCTTAGATTGGAAACTTTTTCAAATTGATTTGTTATGATGTATCTATTATTTTAATTGATTTTCTTGTTAAGTGCCTTGAGACGATATCTGTTGTAAATTGGCACTATATAAATAAACTGATTCTTGATTCTCACACCCTGGCTTTGAACTGTTTGACCTGCTGCCCTCTGGCAGGTGCTACAGGTGCATCAAGGAAGGACAAATAGACTCAAAAACAGCTTATTTGCCAAAGAAGTCACCACCATGAACTCAACTGCACTCAACTGTGCAATACCCTCATCTATGTGCAATACAATGTCATTATAACAATATCTGTGCAATATTTTATATTTATATCATATTTATTTACCAGTGCAATATCAACACCACTGTCTAATTATCTACATAGTGTTATTTTTCTGCATATATTTCATATTCCTATACATTGTTTATTTTTCTTCAGATCATTCACATTGTTTATTTCTGTATATATTTTTTAGACATTTTTTGCACTGCACTGAAAGGAGTGCTCTTCTAATCTCGTAGTAGAATGTGTATAATGACAATAAAATGCATTCTATTCTATTCTATTCTAATCTAGCTTTTAAGTAATAATCATCAGAAATAACATGTGGAACAAACATATAAAATTCTTAACTTTCCCTTTTTGGATTCAATAGAAAGAAAAACGTCAGTAAGAAAATTCATCGTAATATAGACTTTGTGATCTTCTTCTTTACAATTTTCTTTGGGATTAGTTTATACTCTTTTGGAGGATTTTCTGAATCAAATTAGATTTTTTAGTGGTTTCTCTCCAAGGTTTTGACTTGTACTTAGTTCTAAGCTTCTGAGAGAAACCCAGACTATCAGCCACCCTTTTCAAAGCTATGAACTGTGACCCCGTACTAAGACACTCACGATCTAACACGTGAACCTGACCGCATAATATTGACAAACCTAATGAAGGCAGGGGCATATCGTGCAGCGACAGATTTAAATTGGCTGGCCACAATATTCTTCAATACGCTTCCAAAAGCTGACACAGAGTCATTAAAATATACACAAGCGTAGAGCGCAAAGGCCGGAATCTTAACTATATGTGTTCGCTCAAAACATGAACGCTCCCCTTTCTTTATTTGGATAGCTTCACAGTGGGATCTTTGATTATTTTTGCCTATAAGTGCCCAGCTGTAATCAAATCCTAACGGAAATATTTTCTTTGCCGCCTCTACCTTTCTGTAAACCATTTTTTCTCATAATGAAGCATCCCATCCGGCCCTAACTGTCGTCCTATATAGGGATTTCTGGAAGATTAGGGAAAACTATGCAAATGGCTCTGCTGAGTCAAGCGAAACGTTAGAACCAAAACAAGAGTCCAAAATAAAGGGAAGAAAGTGGGGAGGAGGAGAAAAGAGCACATTTTTGGGAATTTCCCTTGGAAATCTGTGGATTATCCCAGTAGTTTTAATGAAAATTGTCAGGATTAGAATTAGGATTAGGGAATGCCAAAGTCTAACAAAACCCGGTGCTGGGGTAGAGACAGGGAGAGGACTGTGAGGGAAGAAAGAGAAAGTGAAATGAAAACCTGGACAAAATCTTAAAAGTTTTCATTAAAGGGTTCAGAGATCATGATCGTAATGATGAGGTTTGAGGATGAACAGAGATGATGAATTAGTGACCAGGAATAGTAGAAAGTGATTGCTAAAAAGAACAGTATTCCCCCACCCTTATTAAAATAAAAGGTTTTAGTGACATAAAAAGAGACCATGACAATTCATTCTAACACTTTTCCAACCTGTAACGTGACAAATGTCCAATAATTAAACCAAAAATCAGACATGTCCTATGAAGCGTATTTTTTTAATTGTGGTTACAGCATTTAAAGAAACCTTTTTCAATTCAGTTCCAGTATCCAGTCTTAAGTCAACACCTGCTATAAGATATAAATAATGTAATAAAGCATTAATGCTGTTGGACATTTTTGACATTTGCCTCATTGAGCTAAAGCTATACTTTGCCAAGACATTAAAAATGATCTAAAATATCTCAAAGTTATCAGTCAGGAAAAGTTTGCAACAAATCTACAGTTTTATTTATTGCACATGAAATTTGAAACAGAAATAACGTTCCAAAAATTAAAGAAGACAAACTAGGACTTTAATGGTTGTTCCTTACTCTGTTCTACATGAAATAACAGTCTTCTGACTTCTAAACCAAAGGATTGGGTGGAAGAGCCTAGCAAAAATGTTACAAAACCTGATACTGTTATGGCCAGCCAATGTCAAACTGTAGCTTTGAGACTAGCACAAGAACCATACAGTATATTATATTTAAAAAAGTAATTAATTCCAAAATCCACAGGTAAGTATACTGGTGCCAGCATTTCAATCAGGGTCTACTTATTTAGATGGAATTAGGTTTTTGTAAAGTTATACTGAATCATTAAAACAACTCACAATATCTAGGAGATATGAGATGGTCACCTCAGTGTCGGCCCGTGGCGGCTAAGTGGGAGCTTGAGCACTTCCTTAATCAGTCCGGGTAATAGAGTGGGGCTCACCAGCCATGCATACAACTAAAAAACATGTCAGCTCTCATTCTCAGTCTTTGTCTCAGTTCATCGAGGCCTTGAGCTGTCTATCCTATGCAGAGAAGGAGGTAAACAAATGTAACACATCTCTGTGGATACACATGCTCCTACAGAAACAGCACATCAACAATAGATTAGCACATTGGTGCATGAATCTGCAAAAACACAGAAAATGATGAATTGCTCCGGGCTTACTCACATGTTGCCCTCCTGGGGGGGTATAAGCAAACAGCTGGGAACGTCACACATGAACTCTCTACAAGGCGAACCAGTAAAGAAGAGGATGTGTTACGGTTGAAATGTTTGATAAGCTCTGTATAAACTATTCCTTTGTCTAAAACTGTGCCATTTTAAACGGGCCGGTCAGGGAAAATAGACTATTAATGCAGCGCCAATGAAGCCAGAGGACGTGCGTTTGACCCAAGATGTTTATCAGTTTTGCATGACAAACCTACAGAATGTATATCCTGATGTGTCAAATATAGATGCTCTTCAGTTAACAGCAATCTATACATTGCGTCAATATCTGGCCACATCTGTTCGTTTTTCTCAGTACGTGTCCCAGATCCCGTTCGCACTCCTTTTCCTCACGCACCTTTCTTTTCTTCTCCATCCTTCATCTCACCCACTGACCCTCCAAAGGGCCTCAAGATGTTGCTGCCATTCATTTGCATTTAGTTATGTTTTGTGTAAACACATACACCAAAAGAACCTTAGTCTTAGTAATGCTGACCATATTTCTGTGTATGAGTCCAAAGACGTTGGCTGACCGAAAACTGACATCTCTAATGTCCGACTCGGAACAGATTTTGGCATCAAAGAGTAAAAAGTGGGTCTAGAAATGCTTTAATATATTACAGTGATACACACTGTTCTTTTTTGAATGTCTGTGTTCCATATTTACATTAAAAAGTCTCCAAACGGAGACAGCTGGATCCGATATTTTATTATCAACAAAAGTATTTTACAGGCTTTTATTTCTCTCTTTAAAAAGAAACAAAAAAACTGTTCCTTTAAATATCCCCTTCTAAGTTTCCAAGACAAAATCTTGCCACCCACCTTGTTGTTGCATATTTTTAAAGTATTTTCTATACCAAATCTTTTGATAATATAATACTAGAGAGACCAACTCATGAAACTATAGTTACAATCAGGAATCGGCTGAAACCATCGCACATCTTTAATGAGAGCACGTTTGTCACTGCAGACTAAATCCTTTTTTGTAAAATACTGCCAGCACTCACAAGCATCACTCTTATACTTATACTACTAATACAAAATGTCTGAGCCTAGAGTTGCCAATGATGTCTCAACTGAGCTTGAGAACCTTCTGGGTCCTAATCAGAAAACGATGGGTTTACATTTAATTTATGCTCAAATTACTGAAGGCAATACAATGAATTAACAAAATATTTCTCTCTGTTTGATGTTTTAGAAAACTTTAAAAGAGACATGTACAACTAATTGTTAAATATACACGACTGAATGAAATTAAAGTAATCAAAGCTGCTAATATTTAATTAATACATAACTTAACTTTTTTATACATTCTACATGAGGCGACCACGTCGGACACAAACCTGGGCTTGCTCTGTATTCCTTTGCTTGCTTTGATTTTTAGATCAGATTTAGAACCTGAATTTCAATTCCAATTTTAATTCCATATATTCCATATATAAATATTTCTAAATGTGTCCTGATAAATAGTTTCCTCAATCATGCAAGGGGGTAAGTTTTTCAGCTACAGTGAAAACATACCTGATCTACTCTAAGAAGGGATTTTTAAACCTTTTTCAAACCCAATGATTTTGACGGGGGAGTACAGATTTCTGAGTGCTTTGAAGCTTCAACTGGAGTTTGTGTTCGACTTTGACTGAACTATTCCAACTTATTCTTCATGAATGTCCCATTCAGCTTTTCCAGCTGTCATATCCTGACTGAAGAAACCCTCCCATGTCTTTGTATGGCATGAAACAGTGGCACATTTAAAGGTAAATGAATGTAAAGAAAGGTTTCACCAAGATTGCTTCTTACTTTCCAGCTGATTTTTGGATGATTTGGGATTTAAAAAAAATATTAGGATTAAATGGCCAGCATGTATCAGTAGGCTGAAGTAAACTTGTGGTGCTGATCGGCTACGTCTACCTCCCCTTCCTTTTAATCATCCTCCCAGTCCGCGCCCTGCTCAATGCCAGCCCCTCCGCTCTCTTTCAAGGGAGGAATTCTCCCTGTAATCCTTCCCAGCTGTGGCAGATTGCATGGTCAATTAAAGAAAAACCGTTTGGCTCTCGACCCTAAATGGGCCGACCACATGTCTCAGCCCGAACTCCCCACCACTCTTTCTCCATCTCCTCGGAGACCTCACCTCTGCCGGGGTTAGGGGTCACTGTGCCTGTCGTTTCTTCCTTAGTTGAGCTGATAGAAAAACATGGAGACTACAGACGAACTGAACAATTAGCCGTACCCTAGACTGAGCTTTGCCGCCAAAGCACTCTCCCACAAGGTCAAGAAGGCTACAGCCCACATCCTCACCTTACACTACAGTAGAAAGCAGCTGTCAGTGAGGTGATTTACCTCTCTGTGTTTCCACCCTGTGACATTCTGATCATTTTATGTAATTTTTTTTAATGCTAGAACGAGGGCGGGCGTTGAAACCACAGTGTTATGTTCCGTTATTATCTCGGAAAGTTGTGCATGCAAGGATGTCTTGGAATGTGCAAGCCGAGTTAAGTAAGAGAGGTCAGGCATTTAATGAGTTCATAAATTCATAATCATGTTGTTCAAAGAGAACGCAGAGGGAAAAAATTTGATTGGAAAAACAAATAGGGGTCAAAAGATTAGGCTGTTAGTGAGCAGTGGCCTTCCAGTGACTCCAGAGTGCGTTCAGCCATGTTGCAACCTCCATCACGTCTGCCGTGGTGTTTGTTTTTCTTTCTACGACCCTATGGTGCAGCATCCCTGGACATTACGAGCATGAAACTAAAGTGGGGAGCGTTCTTCCCATGACACACAGCATAAACAGGAAAACTAATCATAGCACCACAGAAAGGCAGACCCTGATGCTCTAATAAGACATCATTTACAGTGTTTGTTATGTGTGGGCATATGTGGGGATACAGAGAAAGTAGCCACTGTAGACTGGCCTCCTGAAGAGCTTTGAGCATTCCTGCTCATGGGCATCTGGACAGCATCACGTAGCCTAGTAGAAACCGAGGAACTTAAAGCATAAAAATTTATTTAAAGCCTTTTTATGAAAATCACTGGCCAGTTTTGACCATAATGACCATGCACCCAGAAATAAAAGCATGGGGCTGGATCAATTCATTAAGAAATGTATGACCATATTCAGACTGAGAAGAGAGCATGCTGACGTAAGACTTAGCACCCTTCCAGATAATCTAACACTGGATACTTCATGGCGCAACACATCAAACGCAATAAGACGATTCAAGCTCACCAAATGCTGGGAGGCTGAATGCATTCCATGTCACAGCTGCAAGTAAAACTGCAAAAGGAACAAGAGGGGGACCGGTAGCTGAGTAACGGATGGACAGAACCACCTAAAAGAATACAGAAAGTGTTGCTCTCGCCATCACTGTTTGAGACTTGATAGGAAGCAGAACAGGAGTGCAGCGGTTCCTATATGAATCCCAGACCTCCCGTTCCCTGCTTGGTTTTTCCAGTCATCTGTGTAATAGTGAGATCAATGTGAATGAAGTCAACCGGCTGTCTCTACTATGACTGTGTTTCTGTTAAATCTCTGAGCATAAATGAGGCCGCTTTGTCAGTAACTTCTTGTGAGGGGGTGGGGGGCGGTTAAAGTTGTAGGCCAGCTGCTTGATGGGCCTGAATCATTCAGCATGCTCTCCAATCGAAAAGGTCCTCCTTTAAAATCAGAAATGTCAGCATGCTCATCGTTCCTCCTTTTCCTGCTCGACTCTCCACCCCCCACTGTGAACCTGCTTTCAATTCCCTCTGTGTGTTGACAGACACTCTCATCTAGGCCGCCTTGCTTTCTTCCTGTGTTTCCACGTTTTGGGGAGGTTGGATGGGGGTTAAAGGTGAAAGGTTGGGCTTGTGCTCGGCAGTGTCTCGGCCTCTGTCAACACAACCTCTGCGCTGTGATAGCATTTTCCATGGAAAAAGAGGAGGGGTGATGGGCCGGGGAGTAGTCAAGGTAGTCAATTAGCATTGTTGGCTGACATGCCACAGAGTGAGCAATGCACGTCATATCATACTTACCGGATGTGTGGTGGAACATGAGGCTTGTGGACGATTTGTTTCCATATATGGATTATGTCAAATTACCATAAATGTTTGCATTTCTAAAAATGACCTCTAAAAAAGTAGCAAATCTTGGCTAGATTTCCCTTGTCAATAAGCTCTGTGATCTCCTATTGTTTAAATAATGATCAAGAAAAGATATAGTCCACATTTTTGAGAATGAGATGACAAGTTAAGGTAAAAAAAACAAACCCTAAAGGTTTTTACGATTTACATAATATTTGTTTTAAATATTCCATAATCCGAGTAGAATAATTAACTCTAGATGTGAAGAGTGCTTTTCTTCATCTTAAATTTCCCCTGTTACCAAAATTATAATGGAAAAGCATTTGATTTAATTTTATTGTGTTTTATTAAAAGATTTTGAGATTGGGCTTGACTACAGGCCAGTTGAGTTGCATAATGTTAATGTTTTACCTGGCATGGTGTTATCACAGTGGGCAAACACTGCGGTCCCTATTCTGTGGATTGCTAAGGCCATGTCGACACAATGACAGAACCAGGTTCTATTTTGATCAGCAATTTGACGAGAATGTCCTGAATCGAACAGGAAGAGAGAAAGAACATAAAACGAGTCCATTATGGGGGAAATTCTAATTAAATGATTAGGTTGCACGATAAACTGAAGTTAATATAGGTAAAGATTAAATCATTTTTAATTAAATAAACTGTTCACTTACCCATGGTACAAGCTCAGAATTATAACAAAAATAAAACTGAGAATGTCATCTTGTTTGATGATGTTTTACTCAGCAGGGGAAGTTTTGTGTTTGGGACCATTGAGCTGGATCATGAGATCAGAGCTTCAAGGGTTGGATGAAAATGATAAGTCTTGGGCTAAAGTCCTGCAGTGTCCAAATAAGAAATAAATAAATAAACCTAGCAAAGAAAATTTATTGTTCATTATTTTTTACATATTCAGAGATATGGATGTTTTACATGAATTTTAACAGTAATGTAAAACAAACAGTGTTAAAAAAAATGGGTATTTTTAGTAAAAGATTGTAAAAAGTTCAATTTTTGTTCAAAATTCAATTTAGACCCCGCCACATTTCTTTCAATTTATACTCGATCCAATTTTAACCTCAGATTTTTAGTTTATGGTGTTTGTGACTTTTAAAAGATGTGATCAAACGACATGGTGAAAAAATAAAAATCTATCAGCTGGCTTTAGAAAAAAGGAAATTATGTTTGCTGATGAGTCAAATAAGACATTTTTAAAAAGCTGTCAAATGCATTTCAATTTAGTCATTCCAGTACATGTAAAATAGTCTCTGATTGACATGCAAACATGCAAACGTGCCAACATCTGGTGCAAAAACGCTAAAATAGCTCAAATAACATCTGCTAAAGCTTTTGGAAGATGAATGATTAGGTGTTTCTACCTTACAGGTAGAATGTAGATTTCATAGGCAGGTGAACATATGCAAAATACAGATGATGAAAAAAGTTTCATCACCAGTTCACAGATGAAACCGAACCAGACATCTTTATCTCTTTGCCATATCAGAACACCTTCAAATAAGTTCTCCTAAAGGGAAAATGTAGGGAACCGAGTTGCAAGTGTGCAATGTTTGATCTAATTCCCTACCCACTTCTAGTACACTGCCTATTTTAGGTAGAGCAAAGAGCAAAACATAAAAAAAGAAAACAATCTCGGACTCTTTTTGGAGTAAGTCACTGGTGTTGAGTCACATCTGGCACAGGTCTGTGATGTTTTCCTTAAGAGGCTGTTTGGTTTTTCTTCCACACAACCACATACTACAATGAATGAATCTCAGGGGCAGTAGGCTACAATTTCATTTCAGGAAGACCGGTTTTTACATATGTATGCAGCTTGTACGTAAGAGTTGACCTTTTAACAGGAAATGATTGGCTCATGGCTCCTGACACAACTGGTGTGACCGAATCAGCAGCTAAATACTCCATTCATATTTGATCACACTATAAAATGTAGTGCCAGAGTGGGTTTGTAATGAGTACATGGCTGAAGGAATAAAGGAGTCTACGTTCCTAAATTAGTTTTTAGTTTATATCTGTACAGAACTTGTTTAAGGCCAATGAAAATGTTTTCCAGTTTCAACCAGGATCTTTACAAGGTGGGACTGGGACTAATAAAAAAAATTCCACAGAAACAATTTATTTGCTGGTTTCCAAGAAGGAATTCAACTTCTTGATGAATGGAACAAT
Source organism: Orestias chungarensis (assembly GCA_032876305.1). NCBI lineage: Eukaryota > Metazoa > Chordata > Actinopteri > Cyprinodontiformes > Cyprinodontidae > Orestias > Orestias chungarensis. The sequence goes on along the minus strand of JAVLVB010000482.1, from coordinate 207,821 downwards.
AGACATTCCGGTAGTGGTTTTCTTTGCATATGATTTTTTTATATGCACAATCTCCAAAGTCATCCGTACACACAAACATGCACTTAGAGTACATACAAGTATGTACTCTAAGCTAAATGTCTTAGATTTTTACCAGCAACCTTCCATTATCTCTAATGTTGTTCTGTGTATCTCTTTTAGTGAGGGACTGCAAAGAGCACATATAAGGTCAGGCCTCAACATGTCCCAACTGTCCACTTTGACCTCAGCACTCATTCCCAACTCTTTTTATTAACTGTGTAGCACTGTGAGATGTAGGTCATTTAACTATCCTGAAGTAAACTGGCCTTCTAAAAGTTCATGGGTTATGGCGATTATATGGATTTAATGAGTGACTTGCTCCCTTTAGGAAATCCCATATTTGTTCTTGACCATGTCCATGAAAATATCCCTTAAGACATCAGAAGAGGCCTGTCAGTGTGATTGATAGGCAGTAAAGGCAGGAGAGAGTTGGTTCTCAGCAACTCCTACAATGTTTGGATCTGTGTGTCCTTATGACGATCCAATATTCTCATAAAGAAATCAATCAAGGTATGACTTTAAACGTTGCACAGCTCAAAAATCAACACTAACCCAAACGTGCTTTCATTAAATCTTGGTTATGCATATGTATATCCGATCAGGTCAACTTAGTGTGAGTTGCTTCGTTGTCTGAGTGTCGGAGTAAAAGGCAAGGTTTCGGCAATAAATGACATATGGGAAAATGTTTTTCTTTCCTTTGCGAGGATATTTGGAAGAATCTGGGGTAATAACTGTCCATGAAATAAGAGTTAAACCATAATAATCAGTCATGTCGACCACACACAAAGAAAAAAACAGGCAATGGGATGGGGACAAAGACTGCTGTTATAAATACTTAAAGAAAACGTTCACGCTTACTGTCAAAACAAATTAATATACGCTCATAGTTCCTTTACATTTGACCTTTGAATTATGAGTGGCTCTATGTAAAGACCATCATTTCAACAAAATGCATACTTGTTTATACATGTTTGGGGGGTTTGTTTGATGTGAAGTTCAAGTCCGCTCTAGTTATGGACCTACAATGAAATATGTACATCTATGGGAAAAAGACAGTCAATAAACAATATTTATAACTTTATAAAAAAAAAAAAAAAGCTATTTTAACCGATTTGTAATCAAGTTCAGGATTATTAAGTCCAGCTTTGATCTGTCTTAATCTTATGTTTTAATGTATCAAGTTATTCAAAATAAACAAGATTGAAAAAAATAGATATTTTTGTTTTAGTATAGATGGATTTATAGAATATAAGTTTCATAAAGCTTTCATAAATTTGTTAATTTCAGGTTAATTAGCTCTGAACTGAAAGTGATCACATGACAAAATGTTAGATCATATTTTTTTTTCTGTGATGACAAATCACTTGACTTGTTAACTTTAATTTTTATCTTTGCAACAAACAGCCAAGTGGACCATAAAAATACTGGAAGCGTCTTTAATGCTTGCACTAATCATTATGACTAAACACAGACAGTTTGACTGCTAATATCAGGTCAGCTGCTACTTTATTTTGGCCTCTATATTAGAGAGTCAGCATCAATTCATAGAATCAAGCTTGAGGCAAAAACTAAAAGTCAAAAGTCAACTAGCATTGCATGTTCACCCTATATGAAACTAACTATGGAATGTTGTTCCTTTTTGTGTGCTATGTAATTTTTTATTTATTATTCTTTTTTAAATCATAATATCAAGCTGTAAACCCTCAGTAGGGTTCTGGAGGGTGCATGGGAGTTCGCCCAACCAGTCAACATTTGTTTTGTTGACCTGTAGAAGGCTTTCGACCGTGTCCCTCGGGGGTTCCTGTGGCGGGTGCTTCGGGAGTATGGGGTACCAGGCCCTTTGATACGGGAGTTAGGTCCCTGTACGACCGTTGTCAGAGCTTGGTCTGAATTGTCCCTTTGTCACCGATTCTGATCATAACTTTTATGGATAGAATTTCTAGGTGCAGCCAAGGTGTTGAGGGGATCCAATTTGGCGACTTTAGGATTACATCTCTGCTTTTTGCGATAATGTGGTCCTTTTGGCTTCATCAGCTCGTGATCTTCAGGTCTGGCTGGAGCGGTTTGCAGCCGAGTGTGACGTGGCCGGGATGAGAATCAGTGCCTCCAAGTCCAAGGCCATAGTCTTGAGCCGGAAAAGGGTAGAGTGCCTTCTCCGGGTCGGGGGGGAGGTCCTGCCTCAAGTGGAGGAGTTTAAGTATTTTGGGGTCTTGTTCGTGAATGGGGGAAAGATGGATTGGTGCGGCATCTTCAGTGATGCGGGCGCTGTACCGGTCCGTCGTGGTGAAGAGAGAGCTGAGTCAAAAAGCGAAGCACTCGATTTACCGGTCGATCTACGTTCCTACCCTCATCTATGGTCATGAGCTTTGGGTCATGACGGAAAGATCGAGATCCCGGATACAAGTGGCTGAAATGGGTTTCCTCCGCAGGGTGTCTGGGCTCTCCTTTAGAGATAGGGTGAGGAGCTCGGCAATCCGGAAGGGACTCATAGTAGAGCCGCTACCTCTCCACAACGAGAGGCGCCAGTTTAGGTGGCTCGGGCATCTGGTTAGGACGGCTCCTGGACGCCTCCCTGGTGAGGTGTTCCGGGCACGTCCCACCGGAAGGAGGCCCAGAGGAAGACCCAGGACACGCTGGAGGGACTATGTTTCTCGGTTGGCCTGGGAACGCCTTGACATTCCCCTGGATGAGCTGGAACAAGTGGCTGTGGAGAGGGAAGTCTGGGTCTGCCTGCTTAGGCTGTTGCCCCCCTGCGACCCGATCCCTTCCCGATAAGCAGACGAAAATGGATGAATGGATGGATGGATGAAACTTGAGGCAAAAACTAAAAGTCACATGTCAACTAGCATTGCACATTCAGCCTATATAAAACAAACTATGGAATGTTGTTCCTTTTGATGTGCGATTTAATTTTTATTTCATTATTATTTTTTAAATAAAAATACTGTCCTAATATATTTTAAAAAATGTCCGTCAGCATCAAGTGCCTGTACTCGTGGGCCAAATTTATACCCCCAGCTTACACTTCATTCAGCAGAAGGAAAATGCTGACAGCAATTCAATAGCATACTGCATCAACACACAGGGTTTAAACTGGCTGAAAAAAGTCATAAAAGTCATAAACATAAGCAAAGATTATGTCTGTGTTTAGAATGACCAATCATAAACAGAAATAGGGAACAAAGTGTTTTTTTGTTGGTTTGTTTTTTGCAGGATCTTTACTTAGCTGGAGTGAGACTCATAAACCTGAGATTTCTCCTACAAGACTGCGTATCGAACTCACCACAGGACAGACAAGCAGGCATTCAAAAAAAGAAAAACCTGACTGGTGGGTAATTAGCATCATCGTAAATGCTTGACCAGATGTTCATCTCTCTGGAGTGTAGAAGGAACCGAGGAGGACATGCTAACTCCACTCAAAAGATTTAAACACAGAACATTCTTTCTCTCTAACAGTAGTGCTGATTATTTTACAGTTGTAGGGACGGATTTAGATGTCGATTTAAATATAAATATTTAGTCTCTCTAGCATCTCTGCTGAAGCTAGAAACATTTCAGATAATCTATTATAATGAGAATCTATGCCACGTCATTATCTTAACATTGGTGAAACTAAAATTAGATTAGCTACTTCTGTTTACCCACTTTGGAAGAAAATTTTAACTTTATGTGCAAATTAGTCAAATGAGAATCTATTGAAATGTAATTAATAATTACATTTGATCAATTGGAAAATACAGTTAAATTCAAATAAATTGGATTTTAAAAAAATATCTAAGGATTAAGTAGACTGGATGACTTTTGAAAAATCACAGTTCTATTCACTAAGCTTTCTTTTTCACACTGAAAACTCCTGCATTTCTGCTTCTGTTTTCCGTTTTCCAAGTAAGCCAATGGTCCCTACGTGCCATCCACATGGGCTAGATAGCTAGAGATGTGTGTCTGTCTGCCTGTCCTTTCCTTCCGTCCTCTTTCATCACAGCTGTCCACTTTGCAGCCTCTTATTCTCCCTCCTGCTTGTCTCTGTCATTTTAACCTTCACTCTGTGTCTGTCTGTGCCTGTCATTCTTGCCCCCTGCTCCACTTTTTTCTTTCATCATGGCTCTGGTTTATTTTTTTCTCGCTGAGGTGAGCGTTGATAGCTCCCATATTTTCCTCCAGCATTTTTGCCTTTCCATTGGCTCCTCTTCTCATCCTCGCTTGCAAACCTGTCTTCTTTTCTAGCCACGTTTCCATACCTGCATCTAATCAGACAACACATCATAACCAAAAAGGGACTTAGACACTGTCAAAACACAAAGTTTCCTTTTTTTTGTTTGTGTCAGACCACCATATTTCTGTAATTAAAGAGACATTTTTAGGTAATTCAGGATGATAACATGCCATTATAGCCTTTGAAATAAGGCTCAATAATATGGTGAACCAACCTAAATTGATGAAGCTTACGATTGCTCTGTGCAGATGTGATTGCAAGCAATGTTGTGAAAAATTAGACGGAGAGGTTTATTGCTGGGTGTACTGGATAAAAGATTAGTCAGAAGCTTGTTACCACCCAGTGCATAAAGTCCAAAGAAATATTGGCAAAATAGTCTGTAGTCTGCAACTTCAATATGAGTTGTTGATCAGCAACCTGTATGAAACCAACAAAGAGGTTATTCTGGCCTTAATGGTCTTAAAGACTTAATGCTCTTTGATGCATTTTCCACTCAAAGCAAAAACTGTATGGAAGATTGTTCTGCCATTTACTAAGTTGTTATGCCTTAACAACTTAGTAAGCCTACATTCTGAAGTATGAACAAAAATTCATAAAATTAGCATTATGATGCTCTACATTTTTTTGTTTGTTTTGTTGCGGAAGATTTAGAACATTTGGATTTTCTTGTACTTTTAAAGTGGTTCTGTGTAGTTCACTGTTCAGCCTTTGCTATTGTAACATTTCTAATCTTTTATCTAAAATGTAATATGTAATATTTCTTAGAAACAGCACGCTCCAAAAATGTTATGGGTTTTGGTGGAAGTTCCAGTAACCCAAATATCAACAGTTTCAATCTTGCAATACCGGGATTATGAAGGTAAATGTCACAAAATTCTTTTAGGCGGGATTTAGCAGGTACATGTCTGGGTTCTCTTAAGGTAATCCATCTCTCTCCCACTATGTAAAAACATGCATATTAAGCTTAGATCACATTGTGTGATTACTGGCTGTCATAGCCAAATTGCTGTGTTTTAGAAGAATTGTGAGGAAATCTGTGGTTATGAGCTTGAACCAGTAGTCTGTGGTTGCTTAGTTTTAGACACAACACCCACTAATTTATGTCTCAACCAAAGCGGATGAAAAAAGGGCAAATAAGTGTTATCTGATAATTTGACCAATGTTGATTATGTCAAGTCATGTCTGCCTCTGACATCTTGTTTCTCTTAACCTCATTTAACTGTCCATTTATTTTTAGACTGATATCTCAGTCAAACCTTTGTAACACTTACCAAATGAAGCAGCAGGTTGTGCAGTCTAGTGCATAGTCTATAGAGCAGTGAGTTATGAATTACTATTATAAATTTGATCTCAGCCAGCTGCCAATAAATATACATATATAAATAAGATAAATACAAAAGATGTCACATGAGTTCACGTTAGACAAGATCCACTTTACTAGCAGTTTGGGCTGAAAACCAAACCTATCCCGTCAAACCTGTTACACAAAATCCTCTTTCACCTGAATTTAAGGAATACTCTAAGAATTTTTTGACCAATGAACTTGGGTATCTCAGAAAATGTCATGAAAAAAGGGATGTTATGTAGATCTTAATAGGAGAAAAGGAAGCATTTTTTAATTTAATTTTACTATTTACCGTTTGTGCATTGATTATGATGTGGAATCATAGTGTCTAACTTCGTCAGATGTGAGTTTGTTACTTTGACTTTGCTGTCACCTCTTTGTTTTAATATTTAAGGTCTTCTATGAATGGAATTTCCTTTGTCTACAAATGAAAGCAGTTCCTCTTACTACTATGCATCCAGGATGCTGAGGTGAGGGAAGTATCGGCAAATGTAAAGCGATAAGAAGTCATATAAGGTGGTTGCTAAAATCAAGATTCAAGAATCAGTTTTTATATAGAGCCAGTTTACAACAGATCTTGCCTGAAGGCACTTTACAAGAAAATAAACTAAAATCATAGATACATCATTACAAATAATTTTGAAAAAGTTTCCAATCTAAGGAACCCCAGCAGATTCATGGAGTCATGGACTTGCAGCATTCACTCCTCTGGAATCAGCAGGCAGAAACAATGGCTTGTGTTGTCGTTGACTTTACAGCAATCCCTCATACTGAGCATGCATGTAGCGACAGTGGAGAGGAAAAACTCCCCTTTAACAGGAAGAAACCTCCAGCAGAACCTGGCTCAGTACAAGCATCCATCTGCCACGACCGACTGGGGGTTTGAAGAGACAGAAAGCTAAATTAGAAGCACAGGATACTGAAATAAAAGAGTTTATATCAGCAGTTATAGAGCGTCACTGGAAGCAAATATTTGAGAGGCTGTTGTTTTGAATCTATCAAAGTCATACAAATATGCACCATACATGAAGGTTAGTTTCTTGAGCATGCCTGATAAATCCCAGGCAGCATTGTTTTTTGGGGTGTCACAACTATATATGCTACAGTAATAAATGAAAAGGTAGGTGATGTGGAAGCAAAATACTCCTTTGACCATAGACGTGAAAGACAAAGGGTGTAATTAGGCGGTGGCAAATGACAGCAAATAGAATCAAATCAAAATTGCACAAAACTCTGATTGGTTTGGTAAAAGAAGTTTGCTTGACCCTAAATGCCACATTTCCAGCCTATGTTGCTCGGAATAGCAAAAACGTTTGGGATCTTTGGAAAATATTATGTCATATCCTTTCTTTAGTATGTTACATTAAAGGGTCACCTTCCAATAATATTTACAGAGTTAGACTGATTCTCTAGCGTTTGATTGCAAATCCCTGCTTGACTATTGACAGTGACAGCTCATTTTCTGTCATGTCAAGAAATACCTAAAGCGTCTGAGACCTATTAAGGCATATCTGGCAGCAAGTCAGTTTGTAGCCAAATATTGAGATATTTCAGGCTTCATTAAAAATGTACGAGTGTTCAGTTTGATTTATAACGTATCTTTTGGCAGACGAAAGTGAAAACCATTTCATGTAAACTTTGTGCACACTTGTTTCCAAGAACACTAAAACAAAATGTAAAAATCAAACTGCTAATGCCGTTTTTTCTTTTCTTTTGAACCATGTGTGTTAAACAAGGAGCAGAATGATCAATGGAGAACCTCTATGTTTTGTTCTGTACATCGCTGAGATCCGTCATCACCCTGTTCCTGCCTGGACAGTCTTGTTTCTGTCGACTAGATGTCCGAGCCAGAGATAACTTTTATTCCTCTTGTCTTTTGCTACAGTCACAGGTTAAGTTTCTCTCCTCTCTTCAAAATGCAGCCAGGAAAAACAAATTACATTCTTTGTAAAGTTTATTATTCTGAGCCCAAAAACCTTTTTTTGGACCATAATAGATCCAAAATGTCAGTCTGATAGTTTCAGCCAACTGTTCTGCCTGGCAATGATTAGATGGCATCCATGTGAGTAGGTATCCTCTTATGCTATAATGGGAACTGCAATCAGGATCAGTGTGTGAATGGTGGCTGACATCCTGCCATCAAGCAGACTGCAGGCACAAAAAACATGTGAATGTATGAATCCTTGAGAAAAACACATTCTTACTAAGAGGGCACTGCTTCTGCTCTCACTGTCGGTCTTTATATCATATCATTGGCCCATCACATCACGTAGGGTAAAGATACATCTGGAGACAGGATTTATGTTGAGGTGAAACGGCTGTTTCATTCCGCATCCCAACTCAAATTTATCTGGCTCCATAGCTCCTGTCTCTAAAAGAAACTCATCAGAATGGACAGCCTTTGTCTTGGCAGGCGCCACAAATAACTTGGAAAAGTCACAGGGACCAAAAACCATCCAGGAATAGACTCGTTCACAATGTAAGGCTGCAGAGGGAAACACATAAGCAGCGTGCTGTTGGAGGCATAACGCAAAATAATTCACTGTGGGAATGGAAAGCTTGAAACCGAGAGGATTATTAACGGTTGCCAAGCAGACTGTACTTGCAAAGGTCGACTGTATATTGTATGTTGGTGTGGGCTTGAGATAATTCCTCACAGTTTTTAAGAACACAAAGATTTGAAAGTAATTGTTGTAACATTGTCTAATTGATGTGTGGTGTTGCTGAAACAAAAGCAAAATTGAACATTTGTGAATCTCGAGCTTCCTTTGGCATTTCAGTACAAGAACTTATAACTATATTGGGCTTGAATCCTGGGAAGTGATGTCACACGCTATATATTTATTCATGCAGGTGAAAAGTCAAGCTTGTATGCATAGATGTGCACATGACGTCACAAAGAGACCAGAAAGTGAAAAAAATCGTTCCACTTTTGACTCTGTCTGTTAGCGCTACAACTCCTCAGCTAGGATTTAAGGACTGACCAATGAGCGGGGAGAATGCTTCACACTGACATCTTTTAACATGGAGGAAAGCGTCATTTTGGGTTTGTCGCTGTCACTTTCGTGTGTGTCTAGTCTGACGCCGGTTGTGATGGCTGCGACCAGTCGGTGTTGTTTGTTGCTTGCTGTGTGACAACCCCATTAGACAATGGGGTACAATAATGTGCTTATTGTATCATGTGGATACATTTTTTAATATATTGTAAGTTACTTTGTTGAACATGTTTCTCTCAGAAACCGCTAAAGTGCAAAAGGAATTTGGCAAAGTTTTAAAAGTTGTAAATAATACAACACTTTTGACGGTATCATATCTTCTCACTAAACACAAAGCTGTAAATAGAAAACGTGAAGACTCCTCTGGAGTATTCTCTGATTAATTTATGTCTTATTTGATTACCTGAAACCTGTTAATATCTGCATCTTTGTTAACATTTCATCTATTTTCCTCTCATCAACAGAAGTCCTGCAAACAGAATCCTTAAGAAATACCCAAGTAAGCAGGTTCTCATATTAGTTAAGGTCTGTTCCATATTAAAATATTCCTGCACTTAAAACAGAAGGGATTTAAGAAATATTTGTCCTTAATGCTGTTTCAACAAGCATTACTGCAGAGAGGTTAGTATTTATTAGTGTGTGTTTATTGCAGTTATTTCAAAGTACTGAATCTGATATCAGTCTCCCCACACAGACCTGAGGCACTCGCATGGAAATCCGCCATCTTCCCCTCACACGCCACAAAACCTGGGCCCTACTCATAGCCTAATTTGCACGCTCATAAATCTTTCCCCCAAGGCTCTTATGTCAGTTGTATCCTCGGAACAACAATGTGCACATGCATGTACAGACTAACAGTGGTAGGATTGTTAGAGCAATACTTTTAAATCCAGCTGAGTGCCAAGGTGTGGGGCTTTTGAAGTTGAAAAGGAAGCTTGAATGTTGTTTTACTTTGAGGGCTGCCAGGATCTTTAATAGTTTGCTATGAAGAATATGGCAGAAAAAAGTTAATTAATCCTGAAAACACTATCACTAAGAAAACAAGCGTCTCTCTACCTGTGAGGGTGAAAGGAAAGATTTGAGCAAGAGATAGAATTCCAGAACCTTCATCAGATTTGTGGCAGGACATGTTTTCATCTGTTTTCTTTGCCTCTTGGGATACAACATGTAAAATGAACAACAGACTCTCTGCGGAGGGGGAGCAGCGTGTAACAAACTGACAGAGAGCTTCAACTTTGTGCCTTTAAAAAACCGTGATGGTTTATATTTGAAGCTGTGTGGCTGATGTACACAGAGAGATCGATTCAGAGACAACGAGGAGGTAAGTAGGGTGGCAAAGAAGGGACACAGATGTTTCTGATATTCAAGATCTACTCATGCTAACCATCTACGCATCACACAAACATCAGCCAGTTATTAACACAAGAAACACTCAGGCTTGATCAAATTTAAAACAAAAATGGATTTATTTCACACTGACCGATTATGGTCCGCAACAACTTATTCATTTTTTATTACTTTGCTTTGTGAACAATATGGAATGTTTAAAACAAAGTTCTATATACCTATTTAAGGCACTTTCATTTATTTATTTTTATTTATTAAGTACCAAACTTTCCTTTTAAAGCGAAATAAGGGGGAAAAAATCTAAAGTTGAATTCTTAAAAACAATCTGTCACCTGGTGAAACCCATTTTTGTCAGAATCTATTGTTAAAACAAAGTTCATCCTATATGTGTTAAAATGTTAGAGGTTTTAAAAGATTGTTTTATTCACAAAGATTATTGAAACAAATTCTGGTGACCCACAGATGTTAACATGTTGTCAGCTCATATATGTACGTACTTGTACATCATATATATGATGTAACGCAGTTATAAATGTTTAAATGTTTAAACTGCAATGCAGGGAATGAAATTGAGACAGATTACAGATTCAGCTTTAAACCCAGACCTGGATGTTCTCTTTGAAGATCTCTTACCTCTCCTTGATACTAGTCCAGATATATACAGGCTGCAGATAACTTATATTGTGTAGAAGCAACATGCTGCCACCTATGTTCTTGACATTATTGCTGACCATGCCATAAACTATAGATAACACTGGATTTTGTTGTAACCTGTTCCGGACTTACACCTTTTCACAATGATCATTGGTAACCTGAATTCCTGCTTTATTATAAGATGGTAATACACACGTAAAAGGTCATTTGTACAAGGTAGCTTACATTTATGAAACAGGCAAGGTGAGTAAAAGTCAATATACATGCATGACCCTGGACTTTGACTAAAGTGTATAAGGATATGTGGGCAGACAAACAGGTGGAATTGTACAAATAGTTTATTCAAGTGGTGGAGATATTTGACTACAGCCAGCATTAGAATCAATTTGGCCCCATTAGAACTGAAATTAGCAGCAAATTTAATTACAAACACATAGACCTGCCAAGTGCATGATGCAAAGTAATACCCTTTCTTGAAAAGCTTCTACAAAAAATCTCATCCATTACAGCTGAGCAACTGTGGCATCGGCAAAAAGCAGGAGAGCAACGAGCATCATTTATGCATGAAGGCAAAGAAGAAGAAAATGAAATTAAAGAAGACAGGGTTCCTCCTCCTCCTCTCATCCGTCTCAAACACATTAATTGAGTTTGGATGGATTGGAAATCGATGGTGGGGAGGTCCCGCCATCTCTCAACGGTAGGACGGATTAAGATTTGAAATCAATCAGTTTTGTTTCTACAAAGAAACCCTCACCTCTGTGGGAATAGAAAATCAATTAAGGAAATTAAAAGTTAAAGTAGCGACAAGAAAGTTATTTTCAACAAGCGGTGTTGCATTCATCTGCACTCAGCTCGGAGCTCAGGTACCAAGCAGTACCGAGGATGGCTTCTTTAAAAAAAGCTTCTTAGTAGATACTTGGGGTTCAACTTCTGAAGTGCCAAGATAAACACACGAAAAGCAGAACGTAAGGAAGCCGCAGTCCCAGTTCAAACGTGTCTTCATAGAACAGGGAAGATCTATAAGATAAGAGGTGTTTGTTTAGTGTCCCTCTCCTCTCAGCGTCTGCATAGCAAAGTGTAACCTTCATAGCCTCAAGCTCTTACATGCGGTAAAGAAATGTTGGTGTTTTAAACGTAAGCCAGAACTCAAACAAATGTGTGGATGCAGCTCCTCCAAAAGCTTCCTTCGTTAATATGGTGATTAAATTCAAAAATAACTGGTGCCATGACTCCACAGAGGACAGACAGTCTCTTTGAAGAAGATCCACTCTGCCTGGAAACACACAACTCAGTCAGTCGACAGCCATCTTTTTCCTCTCAACGGGACATCAGCATGCAGGGTTAAAGGTCAATCTATCACAAACAGGAAGAGTGTGTGACTGAACTCAAAGTCAGACTTTGACATGAGTGTTATTCCAATTTCAAAAACAGGCACATAGCAAATACTTTGGCCAGCTACTAATATAGATATATATTTTTAAAACAGACAGTCACAGTCCAATTACTCCTTAAGAGTCGGACTATGTAAGACATAAAAGTATTTAAACATATATTTCTTTCCTTGCCTGCTAAGTATTTATGATTTATATCAGGAGCACCTGTGCCGTCACATTGTGTGAGTGGGTCTGGAGCAAAGATAAGATCATCTTTTGTTAGTCCCACAGATTGAAATTTAGATGGTAACAGTGGAAGTGGAGAGTACACACAAAAAAATAGCAGAATTAAAAATACAATAAAACAGAATAGTGTTTAAAAATAATCTATCTACAATTATGAATAGAAAAATATAGATAATTATAGTATAGTTATTATACACATATACACAAACATACATAGATATAAGCATGCTCACACATATAGACTTAATTACTTACACACAAACACTCACACACATGCAAGTAAACTTAATTGTACACAGTAGAATAATTAATAGCATTTCAGTTTTAAACATTTTATACTAAACTGCAACTAACACTTTATAATGGTTTCAGCTTTTAGCAATCCTTAAATGATATAAACAGAAATTGCTACTGGTCGTGTTCCCTAGTTAATATAGACTATGACCAAACCATAAAGAGATTAAATATGTTCTTTACTCAGCCTTCTTGTTATGTTGTAAAAATCTTGTTCATTCGTACTCTTACAAACTGAGGGAACATTAGACACACAGTCCAGAAGCGTGGTTCCACATGGCTCTACCTCTCTTGTGTGTCATTCCAGTGGGTTTGGTTATCCTGAGCTCCTTAAGGCTTCGGTCATAAATTTATTGGACTCCGAAATAATTTCTCAGCCTCTGTTCTTTTATAAGATAAACTCAGCGCTTAGAGATGCCTGTCTTCTATTTTTTTGTTTATAAAGTTTCACATTTTTGCAAGTTGCATTGATGCTAAATTATCCATTGGTACGCTCAACAATTGTTTTGTGAATATGTTTCCTGGTTTTACTTCAAACTAAACAGGAGTACTCTGTGAGTTATAAATGGTCTGGATTTATTTTCGTTATCTGCATCATTACATGCAATATTTTGTATCTTTAACCATGAAAGTAGATTTTGTGAATCACATTGTCTTCTTTATTCATGAAACTGTTTATTTACCAAATGTGGTATCTAGTAATGAAGGATTGGGGGTTTGGAGAATTGGGACTTAACCTTAGCACTGTAAATTTAAATGTCTTTACATGTTAGTCAATGTTAAAAAAGAGAAAGAGACGAATATAAAACCCTCATCAGTCTTCTTTAAACTGGTGTGTTATGGTTGTCTTAGTTCACTTTAAAATGATTTAACAGCATATTTTTTAAACCATTATGTTTTATACATCATGCACTAATCTTAATTACGATGCAGTTACAATGTGCTCTCATTGTCCTCCGAGGACCACTTTAAAACCCCTAAAACTTGTAAAAGAACGCACATTTAAATGCTCTGTAGATAATGGAGCTCTTATGTGAGCAAGACAGAAAGCTGAAGGAGGAAGTGTGTTCCAACAAAAGAAGCAAACAGGCTTTGATAGAGATATCTCCTCCAAACTCATTTGGACGCAATCTATGCCAAGCATGTAAAGAAAGAGCGATTTCTTTCATCGAGTAAGAAAAGTGTAGAGGTGGGTGGAGTGTGTGATGGAATGAAAAGAAGGGCAAAGGATGAGGATGTAGAAGAACATATGGAGAGAAGAAGACCTGAATAAAATGGATGTGACGAGTAAGAGGTTGAGGAAGAGAACGTCTAAGAGGCTAGAGGTTGGGCAAAATGAAGATGAAAAAAAATAATAATCCTATTCCAAAGTATCTGCACCTGAGAGCAATTTGTCCCCAATTTTGGGCATTTAATCACCCCGCTGATGTGTGCGCACACGGATACTGAGACAGACAGACGGAGCGGCAGCATTAGGAGGATCTGGAGGAAGTTAGACACGCAGATAATGTCTTCTGGGAAAACTGCAGAGCTCTTTGAAGAGATACCCAGCTTTCCACCACTATTCATGCTAGACAGGGGCCCTCTCATATGAGGCACACCAAGTTTGTCCACGTCTGTGAGTGTGTGTGTGTTAGCGCAGTTCTCTTTAATACTTCCCAGGCTTCCTTTTATGTTGTAAGCATAAAGTAGCTATCAGTTTGATCCTACTTTCCTTAGTTTATTGAGCTCTTACTAAGGTTCATGGTGGCATGTAAATACAGAACAATAAGAAGGTATGAAACAAAGACTGCCTCAAATTTAGATGAGATGATGGAAGAAAGATTTGAAGATGAAGGAGTAGGATGAGGTGTGGAAGCTTTAGGGCTGAACAGAAGGGAATGAGGGAGCTTTGTGGTCAGGAGAATTTGCTTTAAGTGCCAGGCTGTTATTTCAATGGGCGGCTCAGGAATGCAACCAGCAACTGCTCAAACCAATGACAAACAGAGAGGAGGGTAAGAA
>JAVLVB010000482.1:179475-193192 GCA_032876305.1 Orestias chungarensis | reverse complement strand
GTGTGTGTGTGTGTGTGTGTGTGTGTGTGTGTGTGTGTGTGTGTGTGAGTGTGTGTGCGTGCGTGCGTGCGTGCGTGCGTGCGTGTGTGTGTGTGTGTGTGTGTGTGGGGATTGCCTCTTGGAATGATGAGGCTTCAGAGAGGTAGAGCCAGAAATTTGCCAGATCAGGCCTTACACTCTACACCACCCACTCCAGAGACTGTGCAAACATCACTTTTAATTATTAAGTTGTTCAATGAGATTTCATAGAAAACATTAAAGGGACTATAATTTATCAAATGTATATTACAGTAACAGAGCTGTCCCCATTTCACCTGTTGCTGCACACTACAGGTCAGCTGGCTGGGAGAGGCTTTCACTGTTTAAGGCCTACTGTAGGTAAGCTCTGAACATCATGTCTGTTGAGATGTAGACTCCGTGTGGCTACCCGAGCAGAAATCCTGAAGACCTAACAAGCCAACCACAGCTTGTTGAATCATTTCTACATTCTGGACATGCTCTTAGAATAATCTGATATGTAACTTACTATCCGCATACATATAGAAAATGTTACAAAAATGTAATGAGTATAACACATAAACAGCAACTCCCTGTTTTAGTCTCAAAGATCCTCGGTGGTGACACGGCCTACTTCTATTTATCGTATGAAATCTAATCTGCTTCTATTTTATTGCCTGTACAAAGAAACCTAAAATGAAAGTTTATACATTTATAGAATAGTGTTAAGCATAAACCGGAGATATTTACGGAGATTTGAAGAAAACACAGTCCCTTGGTTGGGCCACTCTCACAGAAGACCTTAGCTTAAACTTCAGAGACCAAATAATCTGGATTTGTACTAAATACACCAGCAGTGATATCTATTACAGGCAACAAATAATGTTTTAACAGAACCTCCCACACATATCCTGTACCATCACTATTCCATGTCATAACATGTCAGAATGCTTAGATTTTTATTGACCTGCGGGAAGAATTGGAAAAGATAGTATTGGGGTTTCTTTTGACTAAACTAACCAGTGTTTACCATTTGATTAGGGCCTTTTAATTAGTGGTAACCAGTAAGCATCCTGGGACTCATCAGTCAGTGCAACTAAAAACCAAAGCGGAAGGGAGAAAACTGGGCGGTGCTAACCTATCCATCTTCCTGTCTCTGAAGGTCTGTAATTAGCTGGGGCCAATCAACAGAGGTGATCCATCAGCCCTCACATTGGCCTGGACCAATCGCAGTGTTACATTAGTCACGGTCCAAGGATGCCTGAGCCAATGGTGTAACTGTTTGATGGAGAGAAATAAGGGCTGGGTGCCAGGCATGCAAGGATTTTAGAGGACGAGGGGTGGAATGGGCCATGACAGCTTTATTCATCTGCGCTTAAACGGCCTCAGCGGAGAGGCAGATAGATGTCAACGTAGAGAGGATGATTACGAGAGGTATCGATCCCTTTTTCTTCCCCTAAAAGAAAATAAACTCCTCCTGCTCCCTACCCTCTACAGACCCTGAGGCTTGCTCCTCTTCAAGCTGTGAGACAAGGAGGGAAAAGAGCAAGGAAAGCAGGGAGGGAACAGAGAGATTGTGCTCTTTCCATCCATCTCATTCATTCTCTTCCTTCATGCATGCTGGCTCTAGACTTTTCGCTGGCAGCGCATCCGCTTAACAGCAGAACAGATAGTGCTTAGCCAAGCCTTCTCTTCCCCTTTCGAGCATCAAAACAACCTTGGCTATGAGGCATGGATGGATAAAAACAGCAACGAATTTTGGCGTTCAAAGAACAAATACAGAAGAAAGAACAATAATAAATTTAGGACATGTCAGAATTGTCTGAAAACTTTAATGATGCGAGAAGCCATTAGGATTTTTTTTTTTGCTAATGATAATTGCTTGCTCATATTGCTTTTTAAGTATTTCTTTCCGTTCATTATAAAGCCAAGCAGGCCTAGAGAAACAAAGCGGTAAGGAGGAAATGACGGATCCACAAATGCCAAGTTGCTCACGGCGCACATTCTATGCTGTCAGGCTATATGGGTCCAAAGTGTATTAACTAACCTAGGTGTACTTGGTATATGTGCTGCAACCTGATTACAATGCAAAAAGTATTGGAACTTTTTTACATTTTCAAGGATTACAAGTTTAAAATAATTTTCAATATGAAATGCTGAAAAATGGTTCCGCGTTGTGAGGCGGTTCTGAGCCTAAACACGGTCTGTGCAATCATTCTTACATGGGATTCAAACACTTGGGAACTTTGAGTAAAAGGGGTTTGCCCATTGACCAGGTAATGAATCACCCACAGGACTGTATATATATGAGCACTCAAAACAAAGGGAGGCTAGAACAGCAAGGGATTACTGCAAGATGTGGGTAAATAGTGATTTACTCTGCTGAATGGGAGACAGATGTACGATAAATGTACGATCCAGAACACTCCAGGCTGCAAACAAGGCTGAAGGCAACAGTACAAATATGGAAGTTCATAGTGCAATAATCAGAATCCTGAGAGGTGAGTGAAGTTTCAGAGCCAAAGACAGATTCGCTCACATTACTATACAGACATAAGGTTGTGGTCTGGAGCCAGAAAAACAGGATCATATAACAGAATTGGGAACAAGGACATGGGGCAAAGGTTGTAACAAGAATAACAACTCACTATCTTGCACTAAGTGATGGAAGGACAAGGGAATATAAAGGTATGTGCACAGGTGGTAACATTTATTTGTTACAACTCAGCATGGACAGTAGGGGCTGTGACAAGGAGCATCATGAGACTGTAATCTGTACACTAAAGAAATATCCCAGATGTAAGCTGTCTGTCAGGCAATGCATCAAACTCAAATATAAAAACATTCAAGCACAAACAATTTAAAAAAGACACTAATTAGACTAGATAGAGATACAAAGCTATTTCTAAGACTTTGGAAGTCCAAAGTAAGAACAATTTTCATCAAGAGCATGAGTTGTCTACTGATGGGTGTACGAAGGTGTGATTATTTGGGAGTGTGTACAAGGCTGTAGTATAAAATGCTTTACATAGTCACTTTGATTCAAGAAGCACAATATAAGTTGATTTTCTTTAGCTTTTATGTTCCAAGATAAAAAAAAACAATGCACCAATGCTGCCACCCTATCTGTTACTTAGTCGCATGACTCCCAGTAAATGTACTTAGATTATCATGAATATACAATCTATGTTGATTTTATGTAATGTAAAATCCCCTTACCCTGATGGATAGACACTTATAGTCTTAGCAGAAAAAAGGTAAGTTTTAGGGCATCTCCAAAATGTTAATACACATTTTTTTCTGATTCATATTTACACAACCATAAGTAGAAACAAATGTGGTAGGTTTTGTATGAACATCCCTGGTAGTCATAGCAAATGCAAACACACTGTTTCCAGCTGTTTCTTACTCCTGTACTGTCTTGATGGAGGATCCGCTCATGCATGTACATTAGAGGTTGTGCTGTTAGCGCTGTTTCCTGGCGTCATTAAGCGTGGCCTCTCAAGGGCCACGTTGCAACATCTCATTGGACTGCGACTGCATCTCTGGCCAAGTCCAGTAATCACTATTTACCAGGAACTCTGGGGTAAAACAAAGCCAAGCTCCAGGATTTTGACAGAGGATCAGCTATCTCACTCTTCATCATTCACACAGGTCAGATATGAATCATGAGGTTCCCTCTCAGCTCAAACAAGTCATTTTTAAGAAGATTTATTGAGGCTTTACTTTGTTTGGTGGCTAATATTCACTCACCACTTGTTTTTGTGCAATTTTGCAAGAGGGATTTTCAAGGTGATATTTTCGAAAGGTGATTCTTCTAAAATAGTGTACAGCTGAAACTACAAAGCTATGTAATAGCCTGTGGGGTTTCATTTACAGCCTGGAGCTTTATTCATTTGTTTCTACTTGAGCTACTACACCCATAACCTTAACCTTTCGCCTGGCTCAAAGCAGCCAGGTGAAATCAGGCCGATATCTAATGTAATATATGAGCCACATAGTGTGGTCAGAAATACAGCAGGTAACAATATAACTGGGAGGGAAAAAAATAGGATACATTTTTAAGTGTTTCAAGCTTGTTTGTTGTTAATTAACTATATCAGTAAACAGAATTAAATGAAAAGGCATCATTACTGATTTTCTTAATATCTACAAACATTATATTTGCTGCAAATTTCACTTCAAAATTGAATTCCACTTTAATGTGTAATGTGTGTGTTCATTCAGCTCATTTGGCTGATTGTAATGTCAGTCGATCTAATAATGCATGGGTTGGTTACAAATCTCAGTCATTAAAACAGCATGTTTTAATGAACAGATAGTGAGAGAGGTTGTAGTTACTGCAGTTATCCTTTGGTTTGTGTTTTGTTAACTTTAGATATGCTGAAATTGCTGGAGGTGATATTCATCACTTTTCTTGACTCTGCTACATTCTCCTACTACTCTAATTTAGCATTCATTGCTGAATAGGTTGTGTAAATCCATTACACACAAAATGTGTTGTTTTAGATCTACAACCGTTTTAAATTTACTCGAAACCATACTGAGGTCAATTGAACCAAACAAGCAACAAGGTTAGCAATTTTCAGCGAGTATGAAATTTAAATCAGTGAAATGTTTGTTTAAAGGAATCAACAGTTGAAGTATAAAAGTACACTTATGAAGGACATTGTTTTTTGAAAGAACAAATCTGAACAGGTTGAGGGTGACATGTGATGACGTAACACGGGTGCCATGATGTGCTTTATTATTGCATTTTAGTGCTTTAGCATTACTTTCCTCTAAATACCATGCTGGTTTAGTGCTTCAGCTTTAGTGGAACTAAGATTTTTCTGATTATTGGTTTTGGGTTAGCACAAGTAACTTCATAGTTAGAGGTAGCAGCCACTGCCATTGATCAGTCAGGTTTATCTATGATAATTGTGTACAAACATTTATAATTGAACTGGCAAGTATATGGATATTATTTGGATGCCTAATCTTGTTTTTGTGTGAAGTGCCTTGATATAATATTTGTTGTTTGTAATATAAATAGATATAATTTAATAAATCATGTTTTATGTTTTTATTTATTGCCTGTTATATGTATAACTGAAATAATCAAGCTGTCAAAATCTCTTCCCACTACCACGTTTACTACATATAAAAAGCTGTATGTGACTTAGGTTTCCTTCCATCCAGTGTTTGGAATATTTTTTGGGATATCCAAATAACGTTTTATGTGAAATTACAGGGGTAGGACAATGAAACTGAAACACCTGTCATTTTAGCGTGGGAGGTTTCATGGGTAAATTGGACCAGCCTGGTGGCTAATCTTTATTAATTACACCAGTAAGAGCAGAATGTGAAGGTCCAATTAGCAGGTAAGAGCTCAGTTTAGATCAAAATATTGCAACACACACAACATTATGGGGGACATTCCAGAGTTCAAAAGAGTCTTGCTGACACATCTGTGACTAAGACAGCAAGTCTTTGTGGTGCCACGGTATCCAGGGTAATGTCAGCATACCACCAAGAAGGACGAAGAACATCCAACAGGATAAGGAAGCTGACTGAAAGGGAAGTTCAAGTGCGAACCCTGATTGTATCCAGAAAACATAAAACCTACGGCTGCCCAAATCACAGCAGAATTAAATGTGAACCAAAACTGTCGTGTTTCCAGCAAAACTGTCCGTCTGGAGCTCCACAGGGTCGATATACACGGCTGGCCTGTTAAAGCCAAACAGTTGGTAACTCGTGCCAAACGTTGGTTTCAATGGTGCAAAGAGCGCCAGTCTTGGGCTGTGGACAATGTGAGACATGTATTTTCCTCTGATGAGTTCACCCTTTACATCCAGGAGCCCTAAAGAAGCGTACCAGCCAGACTGTTGCATGTCCAGAGTGAAGCATGGGGGTGGATCAGTGATGGTCTGGGCTGCTATATCATGGTATTACCTTGGTCCAATACTTGTGCTAGATGGACGCGTCACTGCCAAGGACTACCGAACCATTCTGGAGGACCATGAGCATCCAATGGTTCAAACATTGTATCCTGAAGGTGGTGCCGCGTATCAGGATGATAATGCACCAACACACACAGCAGGACTGGTGACAGATTGGTTTGATGAACATGAAAGTGAAGTTGAACATCTCCCACGGCTGCACAGTCACCAGATCTAAATATTACTGAGACACTTTGGGGTGTTTTGGAGGAGAGTCAGGAAACGTTTTCCTCCACCAGCATCACATATTGACCTGGACACGATCCTGCAAGAAGAACGGCTTAAAATCCCTCTGACCACTGAGCAGGACTTGTTTATGTCATTACCAAGACGAATTGACGCTGTATTGGCAGCAAAAGGGTTTTGGGTTTTTGTTCTCAAGCTTGTATGATTACCCTATTCTCTTTTAGAAATAGTGCTGCTCATATTGTCATTTTAATCTTGTTTCATTATATAGCAGGAAGCATGTTATAACCTTTTTAGGTTGCAGAAGTTGTGCACAGCACACTTAACACATGAATTGTTGTTGTTTTTTTGTCATATCAAAGAATCAAAACCAGTTGTTAGCAACGTTACACAACATGAAAATCTTCAGGGCAGGTTCACAGATGCCAGCAGCAAAAAAAGGATTGAGTTATAATTAAAAAGTGGTAAAAAGAGGAAATAAATCATCTCAGGTTTACGGCTTTGGAGTCCGAGTGAAATAGAAAAAACAGGCAGAGTGAGCCTGATCGTGTTCAAAGTTTAAATGCCGTCTATACGAGCAGGCTTATAGACATCAGAGTCAGAGTGGAGTCAAAGTAAATAGGCAAGGGACTCAGTTAAATTCATCAGCAGTAAATGACAAATTGTTGGCAGAGGTTAGTGGTTCTCTTCCCTGCCTCCCAACTTCTTTACCTCTGAAACAGATGCAGATGTTTTCCTCATGAGTAACATTAAAGATAGAGATTTTGCTCCCCTCTCGTCGTTTTCCAGCTCCACATCACTTCTTTCTTCCTCCCTCTATTTATATCTTAATCCTTCAAATTCTTTCCCTACAACCAACTTTTATTCCAAGTGCAGACAGAGGTCTCAGGAGAGCTGTAGGACTTCCATTTTGTTTAATCACGACTGAGATTTTAACGTGGGTGTTTGATGCAGTTCACAGGACTATTGTAGTTTCCAGGAAGTGTAAAGGGATCAGTGAAGTTAAATGGCCAACAGGGTGAACTATCAGATTCCCTTAAGACAAGTCCAGGCAATTAGAGTGAAACACATACATTGAAAATCACAAGCATGCACACACTTGAGTTATCAGCTGGTGTCTGTTACATTTAAACCTGGTTTTGAAAGAAAAAGTAATGCTCACTTTCTCCACAACCTTTGGTAATACGTGCGTGCTTTCACAATCACGCATGGACGGTATTCCATTTCTAGCCACACACACACGCTTCTCACTTCATCACCCTGCGGGCTTGTTAAAAGGCAGTTTGCAGTGTGCAGAATACGAGCTGCTGTAGCGAGTCAGGTAACAAATTGGCAGCATTGTTTTACTTTGCTGCTGATTGTGGGAGCGGGAGTTTTTCACCACCGCCTCCGAGTCGCTGAGTCAGAAGCCCCGCTCCGTGCTAAAGCAGGGCCGAGAGGGAAATGGTGCAAACTCAGATCACGTCTGCTCTCCCTCGCTTTCCCTCCCTACTCTGCATTCTGCCGTTCGCTTTAGTCATTTACTTGCTCATTGCTTCTCTGCTTGTCTTCGTTGGTAATCATGTTGTATTTGCTCCAGGTTCATTTTCTACACGAAACACCCTCCTCTGTAAAAAGCGCTGTTCTTTGGTCCTCCTTTAACCTTATTGTGACATTTTCATTGTACTTAATACATTTTTTTCAAGACAAATTTTAATCAGTTTATTTATAAAGCGCCATTTTAAAACAGATGTTGTCTCAAGGCAGTTTACAAGAAAATCTATTCAAATCCTAGATACATCATTACATTTCATTTTAGTTCAGAAATATATGTAGTCAGTCTCTGGAGATAAAGAATACTTCTGTATTATTAACCCATATTTTAGCCTTGCTGTTTTTTACTTTTACCAGATTTTTATGTTACTAGGATTAGGGCCCAAATTAATTAAATCTTTTACATCAAATATTTCATTTAATTGTTTAATTTGGTAGAAAGTGGAAAATAATTACAGACGCCAAATAAAACATTACTTTTACTTTAGAATAAAACAACTAAAAGTACATTTAATAGAATCTTAAATTCTCCTAAATTCTTCAGCCAAATGTTTTCATGTCAAACACAACTTTCCATCTGCTGCAAGGAACATTTTCAAAATAACCTTACAGCGGAAATATGAAATATTTACTGTAATGTTTGATCAGTGGAACAAGCTGAAGTCAGACATGAAGATTAAACAAAGTCTATTCAGCTTGTTTGTTACGACTCCATAAAAATTTAGTTCTACAACAAAACTTTCTCAGTAACACCAGCTAATTTCACCATGAAACACTAAATAGGCCGTAGAGGGAGGAAACCAAAGAAGAAAGAGCTCAGCCTGAAATGTTAGGACTTCACCACAGGACTATTTCCTGATGAGCAATCAGAGGCTGTACTCACTCGCCCACTTTTAAGTGTGGGTGTAGCAGCATGTGCTTGCTCTTCCACACACACACACACACACACACACACACACACACACGCACGCACACACGCACGCATGCAGACACACACACGCACGCACACACACACACACACACACACACGTACTGCATATGGCTACTGCCTGCCTTCTTGGATGTTTTTTTTAACACCCAGGGTAATGACTGAACATCCAGACGGGGTTGATAAGGAGCCATTTGGATGGGAACAAGACGCGGATGATTGGATTTGGTGCTGACAGATGGACGAACAGACAGACGTGCAGACAAGTGAAGATCCTGAGTCCAACACTGCAAGCCTTGCTTTTCATCTCAGTTTATTTCTTCCTTTTCTTATTCAGTCAGTCTCTCCAGTCTTTCCTCGACTTCATCTCAACAGTCCATCACTGAGAGAAGTTTTATCATGTTTTTATGTTTAAAAACTGTGTTAGGGTTCCAGTGGACAATATTTTGGGGGATCTGAGTCCAAAACGTCATAATAAAAACTGAAAACAATTAATTTTAAGATCCTTGTTTAAAAACTTTTGTAACTGCCTATTTTCACAGTTTAAATGCCAAACATCCCCTAATAAGCATTAATACACACATTAGAAGATATATTGTTACTACTGCAGAGGCGTACATCATCAGTAATAATTATATCTGCTCCTGGGGGTAAAGCCAATCAAAAGAACCCTTATGGAGGCAATTTTTCTGAAAATACTTTAGAGTTCTGTTTCACAGCGAAATCTGCAAACAACTGAATCTGCAAAAGGCCAAACCATGATCAGAAAAGGAGACATGGCTCATAGGATCCCTGGAAGAGCAACAGAGATCAACCGCTCAGGTGTCAGAATCGGTTGAAGGGCAACAGTTTTTCCTGGACTCCTTCCTGCCTCCAAGACAGAAGAAGAAGAGTAAGTTTGAAACCCAGACACTTTTAGCACACATGGTGTATATCAGGGTGGCTCACAAATACATGTCACACCTTTTGAAATTGTATGTTTGGGAAAAGAAAGTGAAAATAATTTGCCTTTTTTTATTAACATTATGAGAAACAAAATTTACATTATTTTCATCAGCTTAACATATAAAATCCAAATATAACTTATTAAAGTCCAGAGAGGTGTCACATTCACACAGCTACTTATTTTTAACAGCATGTTGGTTTTGTTGTTGCGGGGCAAGAATCCCTGCTTAGTGAATCAGATGGTGACAGAATGAGCAACAGAGGAAGGAAAGAAGATTTTTGGAGTCTTGTATGGAGGAGTTTACGCTTCATGTCCCTCCAAATTGGAGCCCTTGGCTGTTTCCTGGTGTACACACAGACATGGCAGCGGATCAATCTCAGCTCCTTTCACCCACTCTCCGTCCCTGTCATTAGTCATTGAAATCTGCGGCTCGTGAATCTCCTGTTTGCATGTGTCACGGCACATGAACTCTCCTACGAGTGCACGAACATGTCAAGTTCACAGCGAGGAGGAAGAGAGTGTAAAAGAAAAGCAGAGGAGTCACTTTACGTCCGTCCAAACTGGAATGCTTGACTCCAGAGCATTGGCTTGTTCCTTCTGCCACCCGGCTGCCAATTCATGTCACCATGGCACTGGAGTTAGAAAGTAAGCACTTGTGGTTTTTATCTGCCTGTCTGCTCTTGCTCGGATGTGACTGAGTGCTTGAGGAAGCGTTCTGCTGGTTGTACTGACTTGTGGGGTGTCTGACCCTGATTGTTCTTCCTCCTTTTCAATCAGGAAGACTTGATTTGAAGGGAAGATATAGTACCTGCGGCGGCCTTTCAAAACGGAACCCACTTTCATGACTAACTGCATTATTTTGGTTTTTACATCCCCTTTTGCTCTAATCTAATGGGGCTGGAGGTTTTGTTCTTTTCATTCCTGGCCATTATTTTGTTTATGTACTTTATTAAACACATGCTAAGTATCCTGCAGCACCACAGTCTGGCCTGATCTTGACATTTCCTGCTTAGTTATTCTCCTCTTGTATTAATGTGGTCTGCTGTCCTGTAGGAAGGCACAAAGCTGTGTGCAGTGTGGGGGCTGAGGCCCATCCAACAACTGGTGCAAAGATTAACTACCTTGGAGATTTGTTCTTAAGGGCTGGGGGCGGAAATCTTGACACGAAGAAAATAGCAGATAGGACGGCTGTGTGTGCTACGAGCATTTAGAGTTTTTCTAGTTTAACTTTGTGGCAGCGCTCAGTGGCATTTTAACATCAGAGCACAATTTGTCTGTAACAAGTGAACTCCAGCTTTAAACATTTACATTTTGGGTCTGTGGTAGTGCTTTAGTAAAATGGAAACTAAAATCTGGCAACACAGCACAACATCCTCGATTTCCAAACGTTCTTATCATTACAGACCTCTAAAATGAACCAATAACAAAAAATGTTTCTCGTTATCTTGCATCATAATGGTTGAAACCATTTTGGAAGTGTTTGATATATGTAATGCAACCTTTATTTTATGCAATAGGATCTTGTACAATGCTTAGGGATGTTGTCCTGTCTGGCGAAGTGTGTGTGAAGTCTTTGCTGTGTGTCAGTGATTCATGTAATTATCCACAAATTCAAAAATGTAGTCAAAATCATGTTAATGTCCCACAAATCTAAAGAAAACTGTTGACAGTAATTGTGTTTACTGTAAGTTTACTTTATTTTATTCTTCTAAGATATATATTTTAAAAATGTGTTAATGAGGAGCACATTCCACAAAAATCACAAAATAGTGCAAAAAAGACACAAACTGTCTGCTCATGTTTCTTTAAAATCTCATATACAGTATATTCCAACATTGGAAGTGCATTTAATTCAGAGGAGAGAACTGAATCATATTTGTATGTAACTATAGCCAAAAACTCATTCTCAGTTCAAAGAATACAAGAGCAGAAAAATGTAGACAATGTGGGAATTTTAAAAAGTGCATTGTCGGCAGGTTCTCAATCAGAAATGTGATACAAAACAACCAGTTGCTGAGGTTGTTCCATCACCTAAGCTTAAAAAAATGAACTCAAAAGTAAAGAGAAGATTGATTCATCTGCAGCCGGAAATCCACTAACCCATAGGATATAACCTAGTAGACTTGTGATAAAATGTCTTGTTTTAGGAAGGAGGATTTCAACAAGTAGAGCTTTTAAAGTACAAAATAAAAAAAGAATTGAAAGTATTTAAGCTAGAAATTAAATCAAGGCACCTCTGGTGGTGAAAGGGCTTCAATCCCAAACAACGAGACAAATAAACTAACGAAGTCTGGGTGAACTGCGTCCTGGTGTGAATTGCCTTTGGATTGACAAGCTAATGCAGACAAAATTGTCTCGTGAACGTCCTCAATGCACCACAAGTACATTCATAGCATCACCAGATGTGATCTGATCATGTCAGTTGACTTAATACAGAACTAAACTTGTTAGTTTCTGTATCTATGTGTTTTATTCTTTGAACATTGCTTTCTATGACTGTATTGTTAGTATATGAAGAACTGTCAAAACACATTACAATCACATTATTTAAAATTGTGGTTACAAAGTCATTTGGAGAGTCCCAAATCTAGATAATTTTTACATTGGAGTTTAAGTAGATCATGTAAAAATATCATGGCAGGTAGAACTTGATGAATGGTCAGAGAGGTTAAGGACTGCTTTTCAGACAGTATTAAATCTGAATCACCTAAACCTACATCATAGTTATGTATAGATGAAAGGAGAAATATGACCAGAATCCCTTTTGAATGTTTTTGCCACAATGAACCATAATAAAAAAGCACGGCTGAAACATGAAGCACAGCCTCTACAAACGCTGACACCCACTGCTCAGGAATCTTTGACTATAGTTTTTCTTTCCTGGAGTTTTCTTACCATTTTTTGAATATTTTCTGGGATTTCAGCAAATCCTCACCAGAATAAATAATAATACAAAAAATCACAAGTCTCAATGTAACACGTTGTCACCAAACTAAGACCCTTAGGGTTAACTTTTATTCCTAGGTTTCGAATGTAAATAACAACAGAAGAGTGTCCTACTCTCCGCTGTAACATTACAGTCAACCATCACTTCTGTGTCGTTAATTTCTAAATGAAAACGTGGAACACCTTCTTCATCCTGGTTATACATTATAACTGTGTAGAGACACAGCTGCTTATCTACTAATGTGTGTGTTTTTGGGGGGTATTTCAGACTGTTCACACAAGGTGTTTTATCAGTATACACTGCAACCATCGCACACTACTTACGGACGTATTTGCACATCCCTCTGCTAAAAGCAGAATGGCATTAACACTGAATAAAACACATAAAAAGCAACAACAAAAGAGTATATAAAGTATTTTGCTTTGGCAACAGTGTTTGTGGGTTGCAGTCAATGGGAAACAATGGGAGGGACAATGGGGGGGTTGGGTAATAAAACAGAGGTTTAGAATCTGTTCAGTTTTGGTTAAAAGATGTCCCAAAGTCAATTTAGATGTGTCTGGGTTACAAACATCCTGGATACCAAGACAGTAAGTAGGTATTTTATAACTTATTCTCTCTGTAGAAAAGCATTAAATATATACATGCATCAAAGTTGCTGCTTCACAGCAACAGAAAATAACCAGATGGTTTGTTACAAAGAGCCATCTGGCATTCTGGAATATACTGGACCCTGTTTAAAGAAGGGCACGATTGGATGAACCATCTGTCCATCTCTGACTGTCCCAACCAGATTTAAAACTTTCTGCGTTGTCAACAAAAATCACTCAGCCAAACCTGTTTCTAAATCAAGGTCAGAATCAGAATCAGAATCAGAATCAGAATCAGAATCAGAATCAGGCTTTATTGGCCAAGTATGCTCACACATACAAGGAATTTGTTTTTGGTTACACAGATGCTTGCAGCGCACGAAAAATACAGTAAAGAAACATTTGTAACATTTAGCATGTGTAATTTATATTGTAAAAAAAGTGCAGTTTTGTGAAGTATAAAAACTATAGAAGTTATAAAAATATATAAATAAATTGTTTAATTGTTCATGAGAATAATGGAAGTTGGAAAAAAGCTTCTCTGTAGCTGGTCGTACGGGTCTTCATGAGGCTGAAGCGTCGGCCTGATGGAAGGCACAGAAACAGGTGACA
>JAVLVB010000482.1:168940-179375 GCA_032876305.1 Orestias chungarensis | reverse complement strand
TACACCGATGGTCCTCTCTGCAGACTTGATAATGCGCTGCAGTCTCTTGGTGTCGTGTTTTGTGAGAGCACTGCCCCACACTGTGATGGATGTGGTGATGATGGACTCTATGATGGCTGTGTAGAACTGCACCATCAGCTCTTGGGCTAGGTTGAACTTCCTCAGCTGGTACAGAAAGTACATCCTCTGTTGAGCCCTCCTGAGGATGGAGTTGATGTTGCTGTCCCACTTCAGGTCCTTGGAGATCGTTGTGCCCAGGAACTTGTAGGACTCCACAGCCATCACAGTCCTGTGTAGGATGGTGAGTGCTGGCAGGGTTGGGGGGCTCCTCCTGAAGTCCACGTTCATCTCCACTGTTTTTGTTCAGCTCCAGATTGTTCTGACTGCTCCAGAGGACAACCTGATCAACCACCCGTCTGTAAGCAGACTCATCATTGTCCTTGATGAGACCAATGACTGTTATGTCATCTGCAAACTTCAGGATTTTAACAGAGGAGTCCATGGAGGTACAGTAATTTGTGTACAGCAAGAAGAGCAGTGGGGAGAGTACACAACCCTGTGGGGCACCCGTGCTGATGGTTCGGGTCACTGAAGTACACTTTCCCAGCCTCACCTGCTGTTTTCAGCCAGTAAGAAAGTCAGTTATCCACTGGCTGGTACGGCTGGTACGCTGAGTTCAGTCAGTTTGCTGTGTAATTGTCCTGGAATCTGTCCAGGTCTGATCTGATTCACTTAGTAAAACAAATGCTTGGGTAAAATCTTGTGATTAATGCAGTGATAGGATCTACATTAAGTATTTAAGGTAATGTCATGCAGACCACTCGCTCTTGCTTTTGTTGAACTCAATTTCTGATCAGACTTACAGTACGTAGTATCAAATTTAGAGCAAAAATAAAGTAGTGAAGGGCATTTATGGCATTTAACTCTTAGTAAATCAGTTTTACTTCACCTTTAATATTTAGTATTAAAGCTCACAGCTGTCCTCAAATGTTAGTAATCTGGTTAACCTGAAAGAAAGTTTAGCTGTTAAATTAGGTGCTTTCGATAATAAGCTATATCCTGTAGCTAAGGTTAGCTTGGTTTCTGGATTGTTTATGATCAGAAATAAATGATCTTATTGTACAAAGTCAGGGGAAGGATACAAGGTGCATGGTATTCATACAGTACCTTGTCCATCTATCCGCACCAGTGCCACAGCGAAATATTGCAAGTAAGAATCTGGCAGCTATGTTGAGGATGTTGTAGGAAATTCCAACATGTACTTAATATGATTTACAGTGGTGAACCGTGAGCACTACAGCTAGGGCTTCACCCCCAGCCATGAGCCTCCCCTAGCCACCATTACACACCACCCATGGGCTACGATTAATTGAAAGGTCTTACCAACTGAAATCATCCGATCAAAGATGACAAGTATGTCAACAATAGGCAATAACATCTACAAAACTCTCCACAACAAGCAACCTGCTCAACATTAACTTCACCACATACGGACTCGGACACCAAGGCTCATTTAATCACCATGGGTCGAGCTTTAAACTCTAAGAAATCACACACACACACCGACTGAGTCAAATAAATTCATGATCATCATAAAAGTAAAATCTCATTTCAAATGCACAAATCCCCAAGCACCATTACTCACCATTACGCACCATAACACATATCAAACTTGAGGCACAAAAATCCAACCTCAAACTACTGATATGAGGATTCATAAGGCATCAGCTGACCTATTTAATTAAACTATTTGTTCTCGCATTTTTACACAGAAAACCTCTGCAATTAAAAAAATACTGAATGTCCCAGAGTAATATTAATCCTGTGTGAATAATAATAAAGATGGTTTATAACATGGGCCTACCTTATTACATGAAAACAAAGTCCATCCGCCCAGCTATTAAGCTATCCACAACATCAATTACAACATTAGAATGTAGATGAGAGAAAATGTATCAAATCCATTACATAAGATGAAATTATATTAAATAAATAAAACTTTACATTTTTTAAATATACAAATAAAGTTTATTTAATACTCCTATTTTTTGCCCCACAAAATTTCTAGGCCTTCTCTGAAGGTGTAGAAGGCCCTAAGGGTTCCCCACTGATGATTTATATGTAACAACCATCCATTCAGCCCAGAATTCCCTCTTTCCGGCCACTTCAGCCAACTCCTCTCTGGGCATCACAAGGTGTTCCCAGGCTAAGCCGAGAAGTGCAGTCAATCTGGCATCTCCTGGGTCTGCAGAATGTTGTCAGAACACCTTACTAGGCATCCAGCCGGCTCGGGTCTCTCCTCTCGATGTGAAGGAGCAGCAGCTCTATTCTAAGCCTCTTCCCAACCTACCTAAGGAAGAGTAGAGACACTCATGTCAGCCGCTAGTATTTGTGATCTTGTTACTTCAGTCACTACTAACAGGTCCTGACCATCGATGATGGTTGTAATGTAGATCAAACATTAAATTGAGAGTGTCGACAGATATTAATGCAGACGCTTTACCAATCTGTCCAACGATCTCTAAGAAAACATTCCGGGAATGTTACTTGAATGTTACCCTTTTCCAGCTGAAGAGTATAGTCTTGGGTTTGCAGGTGCTGTAATCATCACTTACATTGTTTGTACGTTTAACTATGGACTACAGTTTAAAGCCAAATTCATTTTTTTAAAGGAAACAGCCAGAGCTAGTTCAAACCTTGAAAACACCTTTGGGCATTCCTAAAAGTCCTGACCTAGAATCTTCAAATGTAAAAAAGAAAAGTGCTGTGCTCATAGAATATTCTGTCAATTTCATAGATTGTTGCAGAGAGGGCAAAGGGTTTCTTATATGCCCAATTAAAATGACATTTTTATGAATAGAAGTTGGATATTTTTTCCAACTCTTGATGATCAAGGTAGGTGTTTTGCGTTCAGGAGAATGAGAAAAAGATTGATTTATCTGGCTAATTTTCTGGTCTTCGGATCTGGAAGTTTTTAGTTTAAATCGTGGATTTAAAGATGCGTCTAGCTCATACAACAACAGATACACAATAATTGTGTCAATCAGATTAAGAAAGGACTTTAGTGAAACTTTGGAAAAAAACCCGGTTCCCTATTAATTGTGTTACTTGAAGACAGGTTTAAGCATATACTAAAACCAGTAATTGTTGTAATTAGTTGCCCGTTTTCTCATACGGTTATAACCCCAGAAAGAATTGAAATTACTCCCACTGAAATGGATTTATTGCAAAATGATGGACTTTGTGTAGATTTATCTACGAATTTTAAGTTTGTAATCCAACAAAATCAAAGGCAGTCAATGCAACTTCAATGTAGCACCCATAGTAATTGGTATTGACAGCCAGCTGGACGACTGTGTGTGTGTTTAATGAGACCTGCAGTACAGGGGAAAAACAGGAACTTTAAAAACGTCTAAAAAAATGTTCTTCAATTTACTGTGAGAGTCTCAAACATAGATACAAAAGCTTGTCAGACTTTTAGCACTTACCTTTGTATTAGGGGTTTATAATAATGGCTTAGACTTACTTCACAGGACCGTCACAAGCTGACAGGACCTAATTATCACCTCACCAAATGGACTTCAATTTGACACTTTGGGCTTTTGTGCTACCCTGAAAATAACAGGATCTAGGTAAATTGAGTAAGATAGGTCTACTAAAAAAAGAATTTGTCACTACTTTAATTATATCTAAAACTTTTCACAGTAATACCAGCTTCCCGATTGGCCAACACTATCTAAGGCAGCCGGCCGCACGAGCACAGAGAGGAATCAAAATCCAAACTATTGTGAAGACGTGACAAATACATCTCCTACGTTCTTTCGTCTGCTTTACAGGCTCACCTAAAAATTGCCTCTGGAGTTGAAAAGCTTCTAGTGTTCATTCCTGCTGAGGCCATCGAACTAGTGGAGGGAGCTCTTGAAGAAAACAAAATTTAAATACGAGATTTTATTGAAACATTATTGAAACATTTTTTCATGTTAATTTATCTATTGTTATCGCGGTACACTGAGGAAACTAAATGACCTAACATGTTTTGTATCCAACATTTTGTAGACGTTGGATAAATCTTTAAAATCTGGTTAATCATGCAGAGTAATAATTCTGTAGCAAAAGCCTCTCTAGGTAAATACTTTTACTGTATAATCTTTGCTTTTCTAGGAAGGTTTGACCGTACTATTGGAAATGGAGACTGTGCAATCCTAGTTATAAGACACCGATTCATCATCAGTAAAGTTTAAAGTCAGACCACCTACAGTGAACCAGTTTATGTGGACCTGATAATCTAAATAATGACACTCAGACTAGCAGGAAGCATTAAGGTGGAACAAGGTTAAGGGGGTTTCCATAAAAAAAAACATTTTTTAGCTTAATAGTTTAAATCTCATTCTTTATCTAAACCATGTCCAGTTTGCTTTGACTTTTTCTTGCTTTTCTTGTTTGAGAAATACTGAATCCTTCAAGGGATCCATGTCTTTTAAGCTGCTTTTGATAAATGCAGCCTTTTTATAACAACTGAATGTAACATAGTTACTTGATTGTGTTATAAAATGGCAAAGATTCAATCATGTAAATTCACAATGAATATAAAGGTGAAAATAAAGACATTTGCCGTTTCCAAACAGCCACTGTATTACACATGTTGCTGTTTAGCTAGTAATAGAATTCATTTTTCTTTTCTTGCACTGGAGCACCCTGCTTCCTGGTTGTTGCTGTCTCTTGAGCTTAGAGAACAGTAACAAAGAGCTTTTCATTGTAAAATAACTCAACAAACCCAGTTTGTCTAACCCGGACCTTTGCGCTCTCTAAATGAACAACAAAAAAAAGGTTTCTTTTACTACAGTTCATATTATTCCTATAAGCCTGTCCGATGATCCTCTGACCACACAGTGACAGGAAAAGGCTGCGAGCGTAATTTAAAAACGTGCAAGTCTGCATTTGCTCAAACGCTGACTGATGGAGATGACAGCAGAGTCTGGGTTCTGTCAGCAACAGAAAAGAGGGAGGTCAAAGTTCAGTCAGGAAGTTATAGAGTGATGCTGTCGCTGAGAAGGAAGGACAAACAGACTGAGAGGAAAGCAGATGAAAGGAGACAAGAGAGATTGATGGGGGTCTTTGACGGGGACAGAAATGATGCTTTTTAAACATAAAGGGAAATAAAACAATTCCAGGAAGTTTAATTGAAGGTTCACAAATAAAAGTACCATTTAAAGTGATGGGTTACCATTGGAGGAAGCAGTAGTGGTTGATGGAGCGTGTATACAAATAGGACAAATTATGCTGGTCATGGTTATTTATCTAGATTTAAGAGCACTTGTTCTTTAGTGCTCTGTGGTATCAGTTTTTTTTATTTTTTTGCAGGAAACATCCATCTGCAGAATATAGAGAAGCAGAACTGCTGCATTGTATGCTTGTGTGATGTTTTTTTTATGCCAAATTAGGCACATAATCAAACTGTACTTTAAAAAAATCCACTTCAGTCGATCCGTTACAGCTGCTTTACAATCAAGAAGATAATTCAGAAACAGGTTCAGCTGTTCTGTTTGCAGCAAAACAAAAGAAATGAGCAAACAACCAACAAGAGATCATTCTCAGACACTTCTTGCCTGAAGTCAAACAATATATGAGTGCATAATTTTTGCTCCCAACTGGAGCTGTGTTCTTCATTTTCTGGTGATCTTACCTGATGCTTCCTTTGAACAAGATTAACAGGCTGATCTAAACTGCTCCCCAGGCTGTGCACCTGACTATTGCCCTGGGTCTGTGTTTGAAGGGCAGAGTTTCGCTGTTGTAAGTATTTAGAGTTTATGGATTAGGTAATACGCAGATGTCAAAATCAGATTTACCTAAAAAGCATGCTTGTTAAATTAAGGTTACGCCATATTTTTATTCTTGTTAGTCATATGTGACATTTCATTTCATGCAAATTCATGTAATTGTAGAAAAAAACACTGTGATTGCTATTAGTGTTTATTTCAAAGCTTTTTTGCAGTAATTATCCACAAATAGTCAACAGCTACGAAACCAAATAACCCCCTGACTGAGGTATGATAAAAAAAATCTGCTTTACTTCTTTTGCATCTGGAATTGAACATGCAACCTGTCAACTGCAAGGCACTCCAGAGTTGTGGCCGAGTCTTGATCTCAGTTTAAAGGCTAAAATTGTCATGTTATTTAAACTTCTGACCCACATGAAATGAGAACTCTCAGGGGATATTTACAATGATTTTATTTAGAATGATGTAGAGAAGGGAATCCGGCGGTGGCAGCAACGGGCAAACAGCAACGAGAGGCGAGGAACGGGAAACAGCAACGAGAGGCGAGGAAAGGGAAACAGCAACGAGAGACGAGGAACGGGAAACAGCGGGGCGGCAGAAAACGGCAGGGAGCTTAGAACGTCTAGGACGTGGGAGACCGGGAGCCTCTGAAGGTGAGGACAGGTAAGGTGAGTAACAGCAAACGGGTGAGGGAAAATGAAGGGAACGATCCTACTTGGATAGAGTGAACTGTTGTCGCCAGGGGGGAGTGAGTGGTGAGTTTCTTTAAACGGAGTCAGTGAAGCTGTAGTCCAGGGGGTAGTGCAGCTGATGGAGTATGCTGGAGCGGGCAGACCGAGCTGAGCCAAGAGGAGTGGGGAACCAGATGACGAGGGAAAACAGAGAGGATCTTGAAGATGATTTGAGTCCTGGAGTTGAAGGAAAACCTGATGTAAACAACTGTGGTTAGAGGCGTGGGAAAAACTAAGTAGCAAACCATAAAATCTTTACAAAAACTAGAAGCAACAAGAGACACAAAGAGAAGCATTCAAAAAGGCTAGACACTAGAGTTTGGCACTGAGACTAGGCTTTACCGGGAGTAAACAAACACTCAGGCTACGAGTAGCTGATCCACCACTTTTCTTACGGACTAAAGCTGGAAGCTGGTTCCACAGGAGAGAACTCGCTAACGGTGGTACGTATCGACGTCACTTCCTGTTGTTATTCCGTGTGTCTGTTAGCGTCTGTTATCGTCTGCTAGTTCCGCTCGCTCTCTTATTACTCCGAATTCTCAGTACTGAGACGTTTCTAAACTCACCTTCACGTTAATCACACATTTCTGTTGCTTCACTGAAGTTTTTAGAAACCGTAACTGTTCTAAACTGACCTTTTTTGTGTAGTGAGCACTCGCTAGCTTAGTTAGCTTAGCT
This sequence comes from Orestias chungarensis, assembly GCA_032876305.1. Lineage (NCBI taxonomy): Eukaryota > Metazoa > Chordata > Actinopteri > Cyprinodontiformes > Cyprinodontidae > Orestias > Orestias chungarensis. The sequence goes on along the minus strand of JAVLVB010000482.1, from coordinate 172,189 downwards.
TCTAGCGGTACTATGGCTTCTCCTTCTGCTTCTCCTCTTATCTGCTCTGTGTGTCAGATGTTTAGTTATTCCTCTTCTTCCTTTAGAGATAATGGTACGTGCATTAAATGTAGCATTTTTTTAGCTTTGGAGGCGAGGGTGTGTGAATTGGAAGCTCGGCTCCGTGCTATTGAAACACCCGCAGATAGCCGAGGCCCATTAGCTAGCGTGGAGCCAACAAGAACAGGTTGCCCTAGTGATCCTCCAGCAGTCCCCACGCAGCTGGGAAATCAGCCTGGCTGGGTGACTGTACGTAGAAAGCATAGTCCCAGAACCTTTGGCTCACCACCAACCTGTTAACGTTTCTAACCGATTTTCCCCACTCAGCGATACACCCACTCAGAAACAGACTCTGGTAATTGGCAGCTCCATAGTCAGAAACGTTGCTTTAGAGAAACCAGCAACCATAGTCAAATGTTTGCCAGGGGCCAGAACAGGCGACATAAAATCATACCTCAAACTGCTGGCTAAGGATAATCGTAAATACAGTTTGCCTACCGGTCAAACAGGTCGGTGGATGATGCAGTCAACATGGGATTGCACTACATCTTAGAACACCTAGACAGCCCACGGACTTATGTAAGAATCCTTTTTGGGGATTTTACCTCTGCATTTAACACCATCATACCAGAACTCCTCAAGCTCAAACTGTCTCAGCTCAGTGTGTCCCCCGCCATCTGTCAGTGGATCACCAGCTTTCTGACAGACCGGACACAAGAGGTGAGGCTGGGGCATATTACGTCTGACACAAGAACAGTCAGCACTAGTGCACAACAGGGCTGTGTCCTCTCTCCACTGCTATTCTCTCTCTACTCTAACGACTGCACCTCCACAGACCCAACAGTGAAACTCCTAAAGTTTGCAGACGACACTACGATCATTGGACTAATCCAGGATGGAGACGAGTCTGCATATCGGCAGGAGATTGATCGGCTGGTGCTCTGGTGCAGTCAGAACAACCTAGAGCTGAACACACTAAAGACTGTAGAGATGACGGTGGATTTTAAAAGGAAACCGCTGACACTGCTTCCCATCACCATATTCAATAGCACTGTGTCTACCGCGGAGACCTTTAGGTTCTTGGGAACTACCATTTCCAATGACCTAAGGTGGAAGGCCAACATCAACTCCATTCTCAAAAAGGCCCAGCAAAGGATATACTTTCTGTGTCAACTGAGGAAACACGGTGTGCCACAGGAGTTGCTGAAACAGTTCTACAGTGTAGTCATTGAATCTGTCCTGTGCATATCCATCACAGTGTGGTTTGGTTCAGCCACAAAACAGGACAGATGCAGATTGCAAAGAGTGGTGGATAGAGCAGCAAAAATCATCGGTGCTCCTTTGCCCACCCTCCAAGACTTATACAAATCAAGGACCATAAACCGGGCAGAAAATATTATCAAAGACTCCTCACACCCTGGTCACAAACTCTTTAACCTTCTACCCTCTTGCAGGCGCTACAGAGCCCTGAACACAAAATCTAACAGACACTGTAACAGTTTCTTTCCAAATGCCATCAAACTTATCAATAACAAAACCTAAACTGCTGTTTACTGTTGTTTACATGCCACACTGCACTTTATACATGTCGTTTAATACTGTAACTGCACCTTAACTGTTTATCTTACACCTATTTTTATATTCTCTGTACATATGCAAACTCTGCTGAACATGTAACCTTGTATATTGTCAATATAGTCTTGTTGTATATTTTATTGTTGTAAAATGTAGAGAGCTAACAACAGCCGGAAACAAATTCCTTGTGTGTGTAAACATACTTGGCGAATAAAGCTGATTCTGATTCTGATTCTGATTCTGATGATACACAACTGTATTTATCTATAAATCCCGATGAATCCAGTCAGTTTGGTAGATTACAGGCATGTCTAGATGACATAAAAATGTGGATAACATCAAACTTTCTGCTCTTGAACTCTGAAAAGACAGAAGTTGTTATCTTTGGACCAGAACCCCTAAAAAATAAATTGCTTAGTCAGCCACTTGACCTGGATAGAATCAGGTTGGCGTCTGGTGACAATGTAACAAACCTTGGTGTTATTTTTGATCAGGAAATGTCTTTCAAGTCTCATATAAAACAGGTGTGTAAGATTTCCTTCTTTCATCTTAGGAATATAGCAAAAATTAGAAATATTCTCTCTAGGATAGATGCTGAAAAGCTAGTCCATGCATTTGTTACTTCAAGGCTTGACTATTGTAACTCTTTATTAGCAAGAAGTTCAGAAAATGCAATTAAAAGTCTACAGTTGGTTCAAAATGCTGCAGCAAGAGTTCTGATGAAGCTTAAAAAGAGAGATCATATCTCCCCAATTTTAGCTTCCCTTCATTGGCTCCCTGTCAAACTGAGAATAGATTTTAAGATTCTTCTTTTGACATATAAAGCCCTCACTAATAAAGCTCCATCGTATATCAGAGATCTGATTACTCCTTATGTCCCTAACAGAGTACTTCGCTCTCAGACTGCAGGTTTACTGGTGGTTCCTAGAATCTCTAAAAGCACAATGGGAGGCAGATCTTTCAGTTATGGGGCTCCTCTCCTGTGGAACCAGCTTCCAGCTTTAGTCCGTGAGGCAGACACCCTGTCTAGTTTCAAATCTATGCTTAAAACCTTCCTGTTGATAAAGTTTATAGTTAGGAAGAGGTAGAGAAGACAGCCTAATCCGGTTGGGGGAGGAACTCAGTCTTGACAGACGGTTCTCCTTTGCTCTACCTTCTTCATGTCTCACTCTGTAGGGTTAAGTTATTTAAGTTTTTCTATAGTTCTGCTGCTATAGGCTTAGACTGCTGGAGGACAATCTGACCACTTGTCTCTCTGCTACTTTCTTCCTTTGTCCAATCTACTTAGCTACTGCTATTTCAACCTTGTTAACCTTTTGTTCTCTCTTAGTGGTCTTCTCTCCATAGTAACCACACTTGGGCTGGCGTTCTGTTAGCTGAGAAAGCTTCTTGAATGAGAACATGGGCTGAGATGCTTCCAGTGACGTTCTACAACTGCTGCTATAAACTCTTTTATTTCAGTATCCTGTGCTTCTAATTTAGCTTTCTGTCTTTTCAAACCCCAAGTCGGTCGTGGCAGATGGCTGCTTGTACTGAGCCTGGTTCTGCTGGAGGTTTCTTCCTGTTAAAGGGGAGTTTTTCCTCTCCACTGTCGCTACATGCATGCTCAGTATGAGGGATTGCTGTAAAGTCAAC
>JAVLVB010000482.1:155213-168840 GCA_032876305.1 Orestias chungarensis | reverse complement strand
GCTGCTATAAACTCTTTTATTTCAGTATCCTGTGCTTCTAATTTAGCTTTCTGTCTTTTCAAACCCCAAGTCGGTCGTGGCAGATGGCTGCTTGTACTGAGCCTGGTTCTGCTGGAGGTTTCTTCCTGTTAAAGGGGAGTTTTTCCTCTCCACTGTCGCTACATGCATGCTCAGTATGAGGGATTGCTGTAAAGTCAACTACAACACAAGCCATTGTTTCCACCTGCTCATTCCAGAGGAGTGAATGCTGCAAGTCAATGACTCGATACAATCTGCTGGGGTTCCTTACATTGGAAACTTTTTCAAATTGATTTGTTAGAATGTATCTTTGATTTTAATAGATTTTTTGTGAAGTGCCTTGAGACGACACCTGTTGTAAATTGGCAATATATAAATAAACTGATTCTTGATTCTTGATTCTTATACTAGCCCAGCTCGTCAGCACCAACCAGGCGCACCTGGGGTGGAAGGAGTTTCAGCAGAGGAGGAGCACTGGTGACCCCCTGAGGCAAACTGGTGAAGTGGCTGAAAGAAAACTCACACTGACAGTACCAACTGAGGGGACATTTAAAAGCTGTTTTCCACTCATCCCCCTGGCGAATACGGACGAGATGATAGCCGTTGCGGAGGTCTAATTTTGTGAACATGGTGGCGTTGTGGAGTGACTGGAAGGCTGCGGTGATGAGAGGTAATGGGTATTTATTCTTTACGGTGATGTTGTTTAGGCCTCTGTAATCAATGCACGGTCGGAGCGAACCATCTTTCTTGGACACGAAGAAAAAGCCCGCCCCTAGTGGAGAAGAGTAGGACCTAATAATGCCAGCGGCAAGGGACTCGTTTATATAGGTCTCCATCGATTCCCGCTCCTTGTGAGAGATATTATACAGACGACTGGAAGGTAATGGGGCTCCGGGAAGAAGATCGATGGCGCAGTCATATGGTCTATGAGGGGGTAGGGAGCTTTGTTGAAGGCCTGCTTAAGGTCCATATATTCCTCGGGGACATTACTGAGGTCCTGGGAATCGATGGAGACGTTCTCCGGGGGCGGGCTAGGAGGAACGGCGGCCTGGAGACAAAAGGGGAGGCAGTTAGATGATCAAGAGGAAATGGTGCAGTCTGACCAGTTGATGGTGGGGTTATGGTCCTGGAGCCAGTCAAACCCTAGCACTATATGGGGTTGATAGGAGGAAAAAACAAAAAATGGTCTAGATTCTTTATGGTTTCCGGAGATGACTAACTGTAGAGGACTGGTGATATGGGTTATCTGGGGTAATGATCTGCCGTCAAGAGCGGAAACCTGGAGCGGGGTGTCTAGGGTTCAGTTGGGTAATTGTAACTGGTCAACGAGTACTTGGGCAACTAGGGATCTCTCACAACCGGAATCGATTAAAACGGACAGCTCGAAGGTTTTATGGTTATGGATCAATGTAGCCGGAAGAAGAAGACGTTACTGGCAAGGACGATTGATTTGGTCCGTCTGTTGCCTAGCGTTCACAGACGGACCTTCTCGGGGAGTTTCTCCTTACGGAGGGTTGGACAATTGGCGATATAATGACCTGGGATTCCACAGTATAGGCACTCCCTCGACTGCATCCTCCATCACCGTTCCTCCGGGGTTAACCTGGTTCGTCCGACCTGCATAGGTTCCGGTCCCGGGGGCGGCGATTTACGGGGTTCAGGAACAGTCCATGGGGAGGCTTTGAGAGGCTGGAACGAAGGCTGAACGACTGCGGGGGCCTGGCTGACAGAAATTCTGCGGTTTACCTTTAAACTGTCCCTTTCTCTCAGACGGTCGTCAACACGTGCAGCCAGAGAAATAAACTCCTCTAGCGTATGGGGTTCATCAAACAAAGCGAGTTCACACTGTAAGTGTTCATTTAAGGCGTGAAAAAATGCCCTCTTTAAAGAGCGAGGGTCCCATTCCAACCGGGCCGCCAGAGTTCTAAACTCAATAGCAAACTCAGCCACGGTCTTGGAACCCTGTCTTATCTTCTGCATCTTACGGGAGACCGTCAAATAATCGGACCAAAAACCCATATGAACTCCTCTCTAAAGTCATGAAAAGACAAACAAAACTCGGGGTATCTATGGAAGCGTGATTCAGCCCATTTGAGCGCTATACCGGACAACTGACCGATAACAAACGCTACCTTGGTGTATTCATTGATAAATGAATGAGGCGCGTGGACAAAAACCAATTAACACTGCATCATAAACCCCTCGTAGCCGCCAGCACTTCCGGAGTACCTCTCCGGAACCGGAAGTGAGACCCCTCGGGGAACCGGAAACTCATGACGCGGAATGTGGCGGTGACGGAGGGATGGAAGCTGTGGCGCCCTCATACGGCGGGGGGGTGAGTTCAGAGGCTTTAGAAACCAGATTCTGGAGGAGATTAGTTATTTGAGCCAAAGTTTGATTTGTTGTAGCTTGTTGTTCTGATAATGTCCGGAGAACGGACTCGTGTGAATGGAGCATGGCGGACTGATCTGAAATAACCCTCCTGAGAGGCTCCTGTGGGTCAGCTTGGCCTGAGTGTTCTGTCATGTTATTTAAACTTCTGACCCACATGAAATGAGAACTCTCAGGAGATATTTACAATGATTTTATTTAAAATGATGTGGAGAAGGGAATCCGGCAGTGGCAGCAAAGGGGAAACAGCAACGAGTGGCGAGGAACGGGAAACGGCAGCGAGAGGCGAGGAACGGGAAACCGCAACGAGAGGCGAGGAACGGGAAACAGCTGGGCGGCAGAAAACGGCAGAGAGCTGAGAACGTCTACGACGTGGGAGACCGGGAGCCTCTGAAGGTGAGGACAGGTAAGGTGAGAAAACAGCAATTGGGTGAGGAAAAATGAAGGGAATGATCTTACTTGGATAGAGTGAACTGCCAGGGGGGAGTGAGTTTCTTTCAGCGGAGTCAGAGAAGCTGTAGTTCAGGGGGTAGTGCAGCTGATGGAGTATGCTGAAGCGGGCAGACCGAGCTGGGCCAAGAGGAGTGGGAACCAGATGGCGAGGGAAACGAGAGAGAGGATCTTGAAGATGATTTGAGTTCTGGAGTTGAAGGAAAACCTGAGTTTGTCACTGAAACTAGGCTTTACCGGAAGTAAACAAACACTCAGGCTACGAGTAGCTAATCCACCACTCCTCTTATACTAGCCCAGCTCATCAGCGCCAACCAGGTGCACCTGGGGTGGAAGGAGCTCCAGCAGAGGAGGAGCACTGGTGACCCCCTGTGGCAAACTGGAGAAGTGGCTGAAAGAAAACTCCCACCTGACAAAAATGGTGCTATGTAAATCATGTTGTATTTAAATGTAGACCAAAACATTTCATGCTGAGCAAATACACAAATCTGTATTTTGTTGCAGAGTGAATACAGATTAAAAACACCCACAAATCTAAATGTTCTTATTTTTAAATAGGATTATTTATGCATAGCTGCACCTTCATTTGCAAGAATGGGATAATGATTACCTGTTCTAGCGTGTTAAAATGGTTCATCAGCTCTATTGCAAAGGATAAACAAAGGTAAAGATTATATTTAATTTGATATTGCTCTTTCATTTGCTTTCCCTGTAATCTCAGAGCGTATTAATTGTGCTTTTGACCTTTTTTTACTGAAACTGCAGTCAAAGTTGAAAACATTGAGATTATTTATAAATGAACTTTTTTTTTTTTGCAGTTAAAACTTGATTAAATTAAATTAAGCTCTGCATACTTTATATACTTAATGATGCAGCAGAATAAGAATCCACACAGTCTAGCAGTAAGTAAATCTCTTTGTGATGGATCAGAACCCTTTTCTCTTTTCAAGGTGACGGCAAAATCTGGCAAAGTGCCATCAAGTTGCTCCATCATGACTTAATCCAGTAACAAAAAAGAGTCCGGTTTTACTAGAAACCTTGTATGTTAGGGGGAGTGTTTTGACCTTGTTTGTTGTGTCTTATTTTGAAAGAAGACAGGAAGGAGTTGAGTTTACCAATGACTGATTGGAGCCTTTGGGTCTCTCTCTATAAATCTTTCATAATTTTTCATTTCATAGTTTTAACTGCACTTAATCAACAATAATGAAAACTTAAATCTACTGAGGTTAATAAACATGAGCTACATTATTTTTATCTGTAACACCTTGGTAGTTTGTTGCAATATGCTGACTGACCAAACTTGGAATTAAACATTCCAAGCTGGTAAAAGATTCTTTCATGTACAATTTGTAATCTGTCAAACTTCCAGCAGAACAACTTCCCTAAACATGAAGCCAAGACGACAACAGAACAATTTAAAACAAAATACGTTCATGTTAGAATGTCTTAGTTAAGTCCAGGCCTAAATCCATTCCACAATCAGTGGCAAGATCTAAATATCGCTGTTCACGAATGCTCTCCATCTAATCTGATGGAGCTTGAGCTGTTTTGTAATGAAAAATGAATAAAAACGCTTCCTGTCTATAGGTGTAAAGATGGTAGAACATACTCTAAACGACCTGCAGCTGTAAATGCAGTAAAAGGTGAATAAACAAATGTTTACTCATGGGCATTGAATACTTTTCACACCACACCTGTAATATTTTTTTTTGTCATGTAAAATGTCATGATCTGTGTTTTTGGTTTGGTTCAGTTTTCTATATTATTCTTGTTTTATTAGTATTATCATTATTTATATTATAAGTTATTGTTTTCTTTAGGTTATTTTCTAGTTTGGTTTAGCCTTGGGTTTTGTTCTTTTCTGTGTTCTCTAGTTCCCCCTGCTCTGTCCCTCATCTCTCTCTGTGTTTTCCCTCATCATTATCACTCACATCTGGTTGTAATCATGTAATCATCTTCTCCAATGCTCCACCTACTGCTCCTCAGCATATAAGCGTCACTCATTCCTTCATTCACCGCTGGATCGTCTGCTAACCTTACCGTCTCTCTGCTCCATCTCCTGCCAGTTTGTTTCCCTGTAGTCTCCGGTTTCCCGTGCTTCCTCCCCCATTTTGCTCTCCCCTGTTTCCTGTCCCAGTTATTTTCCTTTATGATATTGTTCTTTTGAGGTCTCCAGTTTACCTTACTTCCTTCTTAGGTTTATAAGTTATTCCTCATTTGTTTAGGTCCTTCGTCGTCTCCTATTTTCCTCGTGTTTCTGATTAGTGTTATTATTTATTGTTATTGTTATTATTAGTCTGTTAGTTTATTTCCGCTTCCCGTGTTCTCCCGCTGATTTGTTTATTTTCGATTGTTTGTTTATTTACGTTTGTAGTCTCCGTGACCCAGCTTCCGTTCTCCGTTTGTTGACATTCCAGTTCCGCGTTTTCCCTGTTCCGTTTCAGCTTTGGCTTTGTTCCGGTTTATGTTCTGTTCATTATTCTTCCCCACAATAAATTATGTATTCTCACAATTCCACCTTGCTCGAGTCTTTGATCGCACGACCTGACATAAAATTGTATTTACAATTTACAATTGTAAAAAAACCCAACAACTTTGTGTTCGTCTTTCACATAAATCCCACTGAAATGTATTTATGTTTGTGATGTGACAAAACTTGGCAAGTTTAGGAAGAGGGTCTGAATACTTTTGCAAGCATTTATATATATATATATATATATATATATATATATATATTTAAAAAAAGGTGACTAGTGAGTGTTCACATTCTGTTGAAAGTAGGAGAAGCAGACTTTATTCTTGCAAGATTGGTGAGTTCTGTAGGTTTTGGTACATTTTGCTTCCCCCACCCTACAGTATGTTCAGTTCTGTTGATCCTACTTTTCTCTATAGATAGATAATGTCCTAAGGTCCATCATAGGCCAATTTTCAGAAAACATAATCGGAGAAATAAATAAAAATTGGTCATCTCATTAGGTTTCCCACTGTTTCCAACTTCTGAGCAAGAAAAGTAGCTATTGTCTGTCTAAAAAGTCAGAACAAGTAGGTGTATGACCTCAGCATCTAAGCTGTTAATAGAGAAATAAGAATAACGATTTTCTAGGACAAAAAGTGATCAAGAATACGTGTAAAATGGTCTGTATTTAATTATTTAAATATACAAAATATCCTTTGAATCTAAACGACATGCTAGATATGCTATACGGGTATACTATTTATGATATTTGTTAATCTGAATCTTAATTTGTATAAATCAGAAATACATTTTATTAACAGAGAGGAACAATGAAGGAGGTTCATTAGTGACTGAGGCTGTGTGAATCAAATGGAGGGTTTTATTTTATGTGCGACAGCTTCAGAGAGAAACTATATTTCCATCTTTGCTTGATTCATTTGCAGCAGATCTGCGCCCTCCTGTTGCTGTTCGGTTGCATGAATTTCTGACTGTATGAAAAGTCAGGGCTTTATTTGTTTGATACATTCTGGTTACTATATACTAAAACATTCTAAAATAAGCAGTTTTATCATGTTTAGAGCTTCATTTTCTAACACTGGAGTTATATTTAAGAAGTTTTTTTAATTGGAAGATTTTCATTTATTTGTGCTCAACTTTTTATGATAACTGAACTTTAGTAAGAGCTGCCAGGCTGCCCTGATACGAATATTGTCTTTGGATGTTACGAAGGAAAGAAAGCCCATAGTTGAGAGCTGCGTAGAGCAACAACAACTAGAGAAACCACAGAGATCTCATAAGCTGTATTATTGGTGAGATGTCTGCAGTTCATTATGACACTGAGAGAGAGCAAGAGACTCTGATATTGAACTGAAGGGTCTTTTGTCATGAAACATGCTGGATCTGAAAATGTTGGCAGCCTCTTAGAAATCTCAGATTTAGCTAAAAGAGGTCAAAGGTTGACCTGTCCTTTATGAATGCTGGGAGCACAAAACCATTTTAATGTCGCTTTTACAACACTTCTATGTTTGTTTTAAAAATGAGCACAACATTTGATCAACATGTACAGACTTTCAGCTCATCAAAATATAAATTGATTTGTGTAAAGTCCACATTTAACACTCAAAAACTTAGTAAGACTTCAGGTGACGCATTTGTTTTACTATGTTTACACAGTAAACTTTAGAAAAAATTATTATTGTTTAAATCACAAGGCAAACCATCTGGTTCAAAAGGAAGATGTTTCATGGAAATTAAATCAAACTTTCTTTGCTGCCTGGTCCACATCCACATCCAAATCCTGTCTTCAAGTTTACATTAAGACATGGTTAATTACATTGTTAGATTTAAAAAACGCTGTATCAAAAATGCACCAGCAGCAGTCTGAGTCTCTTTGAAATAAGACGTAACTACCAGCTAAATGAAATTCACAACAGTAGGTTTTGTATACAAGAACAATTGAAGACAATAAAAGACCTAAGACCTTGCAGAATACATCTATATATATATATATATATATATATATATAAGGTATTATTTAAGGAAACCTAAAACTATATTTAAATTCCAAAATTAGGCTTTTCAGTTGGTTTACTGGGAGATTCGTGATGCTCGGGCGTAAAATAACACTTGATGATTCCTGCAGGAGTGTACCTACTGATACGCATATTTATATATTTGATGTCATAAGGCTTCCCTTTTACTCCGTACAGCTGCATTGTAGGTAGTGTGTTAGGCTGGCTGCCATCACAGGAGGTCACATACAGTTTACGCACTCGTATTTTTTAACGGCCCATAACAAAAATAAGTCTAGAGGACATTATGTAATTTCTTCTCAATGATGCCAAACAAATTACTGCCAAACCCAAGCAGAGATTACCTCTGATATTAGCAGTGAAAAATTTATTAAACGTTTAATTCAAATTGACTAAATAAACTTACATAACCGATTAGCGCAAAGCGCAGAGTCTTAATGTGGTTTATTTGAAAATAAAAAAACGTAAGATAAGGAAGCACAAGATAAATAGTTCCATCAAAGCCAGATGTTTAGTGTGATTAATTACCTTTGAGAAGAGACAGGAAGTCTTGATCAACAAGCATCTCAGATGACCTCCAAGAGACTCCTTATCTAATGTCAGATCTTACATCAAGCAGAAGTGATTACAGTAGGAATCAAACGGCATCAATAACAGCAACTTTATCTACTTTAGATGGACATTCAGACTGTAAATCAGGGTCATGTGAGACATGAAGACGTGAACCAAAACACAGGCTCACCTCTCGTCAGCCGCCGGCTGATAATGATAGCGAGGCGTCCATGTAAACGTTGTTCACTATCAGCCTCTTCTTACTTCCATTAACTAGAACATGCAACCAGGTGATTACCTGCCATGCCGCAGCAATAAATGGAGCTCAAGTGTATCACAAAATTATTCTGTTTTAATGGGGGGCAGCGGAAATGCAAAATGAGGGCAGTTGTGCTAATTGTGCCTGTCAGGGAAAGAGGCAAGGACCTCTAAAGTATCCACCTATTTGCCCCAAGAGACGTCGGTTTAATGGAATTTAAAGCTTTCATGAGGTCGTTAGGTTGAGGTTGGATGTGTCAACCTTTTGCTAATTCGTTGAACAGAAATCATTTGTTCAAAGTAAAATGGAGGGCCCAACTGCACACACAGTGGAGGGGGAATGTTCTGTTCTTCTTTTTTTACATTTATGTTTCCCTGAAATGTTACAGATCATTAAATAACCGACATTAGAGGAGAAAGAGAGCAAGAGTAAAACAACCTGCAGTGTGCCGACTATGATTTCCTCCATCAGTGGATATTCTAGATGTTTTTAACTCAAATGTGACGGAGTCACGAACTGATGACTAGACGAGACAGAGAAATGAATGCTTCCTTTAACTACACCAAGTTGTGCGACTTTTACTATCAGTATGCAATTTCTAAAATCCTGTGTTAGTTTTATACCTGATGCAGCAGAATTTTCCACTTTCATCGTTTTCTAAAATATTTTCCAAGCATGTCTTGATGTCATTCTCACCCAGTATCTCTGTCTGCTTGTTGAATTATGAGAACAGGCTTTAAGTGAAGTAATTAAGGTCTGTGGTTTTGCTGGGAAAAGAAAACCAAAAAGATCCCAATAGACAGAGAAAACAGGTTGATTTCCTTTTTTATAGGGGCTTCAATAGCTTAGATTGTCTTTGTCTGGCATTATAGTAATTTTGATGATCGGTAAAGTGTGTCAAAGAATCAGACATAAAAGAAATATATTTTTGAATGCTATGAATATTTTACGATTACATTTTCCTTGTTGTCTTTACTCTCTTCCAGATCCAAAGGAGGACTACTTTTTTTAAATATTCCATATGGTGTCAGCTCACTGCTGTTGCCTCCAAGCATATTTTGACTCTGTTTATAAAATAACAAACAACAAATGTCCATCAAACAAAAGTCAAATGTTTTATTAAGGATTTTTTTGTGGGTGTAATCATTTCAAATGCATACTCTGATGTTTAGAAGTTGGATCCAAGGGCCTTCAGGTACATTAAAATCCTAATATTCATAACCTACCAGCCTAAATTACAGCTTTTCATTTACATTCTATAATGTAAGAACCAGTTTTTGGGTCCAAATTATTATCCTAATTATTGCAGAGTGCCTGTTTAGAGTTATAAATAATATGTAAATAATGTAAAAAGACAGTGTTCTGTGGAGAGTCTCAGAGCAGTTAGTCTGTTCTAACAGAGCTTAGAAACTAAACTGTTAAGCTCCAAATGTTCTCATCACTGGTGGTTGGTGGTTGGAATATATTTGTGGGTTTTTTCTTTTTTCCAACCAACTTTATTAAGAACTATTGTTCGAGGTCAAACAGAATGATGATGTATGTTTGTGATCTGATTGTCAGTAAAACAGGGAAAGTCAAGATTTACATATTTTTTTTACTTTAAAATAATAATTCAAGAGTCTCAAAAACAAATCCGGAATGACAGACTGTAAGCGCTCATGTCAATATCGTATCAGCATAAACAAATAACTTGAAATTACTTGTAGTTGCAAACAAACGTATCTTGTGTGAAGTAGTACTTCTATATTATTATATCTGCATTTGCTTTTTTATATTTATGCAGTTGTTTGTGTTTTTGTCAGTTTTTTCTTCTGCAGATTTATAAAGATGCTGTGTTGTTTTCTCTCTTTTCTTGTCCTCCTTTTCCCCTGTAATCTTCAATAATGTTTTTTTACATATGTCACAAGTGATAGAATCAAGAATACAAAATGTTATGCAGTGCCAATTTACAGTTGTCATCTCAAGACACTTTGCAGGAAAAGGAATTCAAATCCTAGGTACGTCATAAACATCATAAATAAAATCAGTTTGAAAAAGTTTCCAATCTAAGGAACCCCAGCAGATTCATGGAGTCATTGACTTGCAGCATTCACTCCTCTGGAATCAGCAGACAGAAACAATGGCTTGTGTTGTCGTTGACTTTACAGTAATCCCTCATACTGAGCATGCATGTAGCGACAGTGGAGAGGAAAAACTCCCCTTTAACAGGAAGAAACCTCCAGCAGAACCAGGCACAGTACAAGCAGCCATCTGCCACGACTGACTGGGGGTTTGAAGAGACAGAAAACTAAATTAGAAGCACAGGATACTGAAATAAAAGAGTTTATAGCAGCAGTTGTAGACCTGCAGTTGTCTAGACTGAGTTCTTCCCCCAATAGGATTAGGCTGTCGTCTCTACCTCTTCCTAACTAGATTTGAAACTAGACAGGATCTGCCTCCCATTCTGCTTTTAGAGATTCTAGGAACCACCAGTAAACCTGCAGTCTGAGAGCGAAGTGCTCTGTTAGGGACATAAGGAGTAATCAGATCTCTGATATACGATGGAGCTTTATTAGTGAGGGCTTTATATGTCAAAAGAAGAATCTTAAACTCTATTCTAAGTTTGACAGGGAGCCAATGAAGGGAAGCTAAAATTGGGAAGATATGATCTCTCTTTTTAGGTTTCATCAGATGCATTGCTGTGAAAGCAGTAATGCTTCACCTATGAAAGTTAATATTTTGGGCTTCACATTGGCACTTGGACAAGCATTCAGAGTGCTGCACTCTCAGATCGGACATACTGTCAGAACACTTTGCGAGACCCACTTTCACTTTCTCTGAATATTATGGAGGTTGACTTTTGTGAAATCCCATCAGACCATATTCCACCCCTAATAGAAGCTTCTTGTGTAAAACTACTTCCTTCAATCTACCTACCACTTTGTTGCTGTTACAAAAGAAACTTGGTGCTGTGGGACATTCTAACGTGTTCTAAGCCGTTCTCATTAAATCCTTTGAGGTTTAAATTGCACAAATAGGATTGAATATGCAAATCTTGCCTGCAAAAGGTGTGCTAATAGCATTAAGTTGTGTCCAAAACAGGCCAATAATTTGCATCGCAAATACTAAACCTGACTTCAGGGGTTCTGACAAAAGGACTAAAAAAGTTTAGAAGGTGAAAGGAGGTATTTCTCGCCATTATTATTTTAATACATGCAGCGACACACCGGTCCGAATACATGATTTGTGACTCAGACACACAATGATGGCTGCAGCTTGGCACCAGATATTAACATGCTGGCTCGGATGATTTCCCCTCAGATTCGTTGTCCTCCACATTCAAACACGTGTCATTTGTATGCCGCCTTCCGTCTCGCAGACAGAATGGCATTTGGAAACACTCATCTACTGATCACATCCCTGCTCTGTGTTATCCCCAAATAGGTATTCCCGCACGTATCAAGAATCAAGAATCAGTTTATTTATATAGCGCCAATTTACAACAGGTGTTGTCTCAATTTACAAGAAAATCAATTAAAATCAAAGATACATCATAATAAATCAATTTGAAAAAGTTTCCAATCTAAGGAACCCCAGCAGATTCATGGAGTCATTGACTTGCAGCATTCACTCCTCTGGAATCTGCAGGCAGAAACAATGGCATGTGTTGTCGTTGACTTTACAGCAATCCCTCATACTGAGCATGCATGTAGCGACAGTGGAGAGGAAAAACTCCCCTTTAACAGGAAGAAACCTCCAGCAGAACCAGGCTCAGTACAAGCAGCCATCTGCCACGACCGACTGGAGGTTTGAACCGACAGAAAACTAAATTAGAAGCACAGGATACTGAAATAATAGAGTTTATAGCAGCAGTTGTAGAACGTCACTGGAAGCATCTCAGCCCATGTTCTCCTCCAAGAAGCTGTCTCAGCTAACAGAACGCCAGGCCAGGTGTGGCTACTGTGGAGAGAAGAACACTAAGAGATAACAAAAGGTTAACAAGGTTGAAATAACGGTAACTAAGTAGATTGGACAAAGGAAGAAAGTAGCAGAGAGAGAAGTGGTCAGATTGTCCTCCAGCAGTCTAAGCCTATAGTAGCATAACTATAGAAAAACTTAAATAACTTAACCCTATAGAGGGGTTTCACTCTTTCACTTTTATTTGTTAAACATTAGAACAAATCTCTATAAAAATCATTAAGAGTCTTTGGGTGTGATAAAATAAGAAAAGGCTCAAAAGGTTATTAGTACAAATCTAAGACATGTAAGAAAGTTTTCTGATAAATGTTTGAAACTTTTAACAAGAAGTATAAAAGTATTGTTCTTCCCTTTGTATTGAAGCTGTTTTAGTCGTACCAACCTCATCTGAAGCCACCACAGATGCTCTGACAGTCCTCACGGGTGCATTTACAACCATAACAACACCACCTCTTACCCCCACCATCCTTCTTCAGGTGCTTTTACAGTTCCCTTTGCAAGCGGGGCATTTTCTTTTTCTTTTGGGAGGGTTAGGTTTAGGCTATGCCCCCATCTTCCCCACCCCAGCCCTCTCTGCGAAGCCTCTTTAGACAGGGTGTCTGCCTCACGGACAAAAGCTGGAAGCTGGTTCCACAGGAGAGGAGCCTGATAACTGAAAGATCTGCTTCCAATTGTGCTTTTAGAGATTCTAGGAACCACCAGTAAACCTGCAGTCTGAGAGCGAGGTGCTCTGTTAGGGACATAAGGAGTAATCAGATCTCTGATATATGATGGAGCTTTATTAGTGAGGGCTTTATATGTCAAAAGAAGAATCTTAAAATCTATTCTAAGTTTGACAGGGAGCCAATGAAGGGAAGCTAAAATAGGGGAGATATGATCTCTCTTTTTAAGCTTCATCAGAACTCTTGCTGCAGCATTTTGGACCAACTGTAGATTTTTAATTGCATTTTGTGAACTCCCTGCTAATAAAGAGTTACAATAGTCCAGCCTTGAAGTAACAAATGCATGGACTAGCTTTTCAGCTTCTGTCCTAGAGAGAATATTTCAAATTTTTGCTATATTCCTAAGATGAAAAAAGTAAATCTTACAGACCTGTTTTATATGAGACTTGAAAGACATTTCCTGATCAAAAATGACACCAAGGTTCTTTACATTGTCACCAGATATCAACCTGATTCTATCCAGGTCAATTGGCTGACTAAGCAATTTCTTTTTTAGAAGTTCTGGTCCAAAGACATCAACTTCTGTCTTTTCAGAGTTCAAGAGCAGAAGGTTTAAAGTCATCCACATTTTTATGTTATCTAGAAATGCCCGTAATCTACCAAACTGACTGGATTCATCAGGATTTATAGATAAATACAGTTGTGTATCATCAGCATAACAGTGGAAATTAACACCATGCTGTCTGATGATTTTACCAATAGGGAGCATGTATATAGTAAATAGAATTGGGCCAAGTACAGAACCCTGTGGTACTCCACAAGTAACCTTACAATGCGGAGAAGATTTGTC
>JAVLVB010000482.1:131344-148317 GCA_032876305.1 Orestias chungarensis | reverse complement strand
CTGTGCTTCTAATCTAATTTAGCTTTCTGTCTTTTCAAACCCCCAGTCGGTCGTGGCAGATGGCTGCTTGTACTGAGCCTGGTTCTGCTGGAGGTTTCTTCCTGTTAAAGGGGAGTTTTTCCTCTCCACTGTCGCTACATGCATGCTCAGTATGAGGGATTGCTGTAAAGTCAACGACAACACAAGCCATTGTTTCCGCATGCTGATTCCAGAGGAGTGAATGCTGCAAGTCAATGACTCGATGAATCTGCTGGGGTTCCTTAGATTGGAAACTTTTTCAAATTGATTTGTTAGAATGTATCCTTGATTTTAATTGATTTTTTGTAAAGTGCCTTGAGACGACACCTGTTGTAAATTGGCGCTATATAAATAAACTGATTCTTGAAATATAAACTTTATCAAACAGGAAGGTTTTAAGCCTAGATTTGAAACTACACAGGGTGTCTGCCTCACGGACTAAAGCTGGAAGCTGGTTCTCTCTGGTAAGAGAAAATCATAGGTCTGTTGTCCATTTCCAAGGTTCACAATGTTCTGGGAGAACTAAGGTCTTTTCCTTTCCTCCTTTTTTCTATCTTTCTATCCTTGTTCCTCCTGATAAATGTGAGATCAGTCACATTTTTCTCTGCATGTATGAAACTCACAACTGTGCTTCCTAAAGCCTGACAAACTGTAGAAGATATTGTCTGTAAGGTTTACTAGTTGTTTTCAAATGAAAAACAAAAATCCAGTATGAAGTGAGCATGTGGGAATAATTTCTCAATCAATTGTAGCTCAGCTCTGAGTTTAAAGCATGTTTAACTAAACCTGTTACAATGAGGCATGAAAGAAGCAGAGCCAGGGAGAACCATCTCTCCTCCCGCTGGTTGAGGCCTTTAACTCTACTTTGACCTACTCCAATCAAAAACCAGGGTGTTTAAAAAAGGGAACATTTTAAGCCTGATCTGTCTTGAAGGTAAATAGTTTATCTGCCTCACAGACTAAAATTCAGACCTGGTCCCACAGGACACAAACCATGAGTTACTCCAACAACACCCCTTTAGGATGAATTAAGTGTTTTTGACTTTTGATTGATTTTATGACAAACAATTGCTCTCCCATGTTACGTTTAGAAACTGTAAGTACGACAATAAACCAGTAGTCCAGGAGAAAAGTTGGTTTTGACAGAATAATGAGTATTTAAAAGTATTTTATGTAGAATAAGTGATTGGAGGTCATTCCTTCCAGTGGCCTCTATAACTCCTCCCTCATTGTTATCACTGTGCAGCATTGATAACAATAATTAATGCATTAATACAATACAATAATTATGTCTGGTGTAACCTGCATGTGCAATAATTTTATAATAATTATCATTTTTAACCGCTGAATACAGTATGTTCTGTACTATTATTATTAAAGCCACTTTACACTTATTGTACTTTATAATAAGACTGATTCTTTATATGTGTAAACATTGCATTTTTCTTTTGTTGAAAACTATTACAGTGTTTGTTAGTTAACATAAATGGTTGCTACTGTAATAGCTGCAATTTCCTGCTGGGATTTCTGATTCTGATCTGATAAACATCCACTGGAGTCCAGCAAAATCCATCATTAGGTTATCGGCACTGTTGTGATTCGGTCGTAGGCACGAGGCCGCAGACAATCACACATGCTGATATTCAAGTTTTACAAACACCTTTTATTAGTTAGCAATATTACACCACAAAAGATTGTGATTTATTTGTTTATTTGATGATCTTTTGGCTCCGCCAACACAAATAGTTTGTCGACAACGCTGTTGCCAGGCATCGAACGGTAACATTTTCTGCTCACAAGCTACTTTGCATCATTTAAAATGATCTGTTATAGTTCTGGTGTAGCGGAGTGATACACCTGTTATCAGTAAATAGCAGCACTCATGGAAAGTCTCTCGTCCAATCAGATTACTCGGTCAGAACTAGCTGTTATATAAATATATATCCCACTTAGTACAGATGTATTTTGGAACATTATTTCTGTTAACATTAGATAAACCTTTCAAAGTGGCCGTCATCAAAAGCTGGAAACATAGTGAGAACGTCGCCGTACCCTTTCCCACGTTCCCTCCTTTCCCCGTCTCTCCACTCTTTGCACTCAGCTCAAACCTTGTTCTTCCCATCTTATTTAATCAACCTGGCAGCACTTGTCGCTTTTTTTTAATAAACCCAAACCCTCCTAGAACGTTCCAATTGCACACGCTTTCAAGGATCTGTTCCACTCATCACGCACGCTTCATCTTCTTCAGCGTCCACTCCTCTCTCGCAGCTTTCCTTCCTTCTCATCTCTGGTAAGAGTGGTGCTATTCATTAGCACCGTAGACAGACCGCCGCAACCCTCTCTACTAAGCAGAGAGGTGAAGAGAGAGAAAGACGGGGCATGGGAACTGTTTGGCACTAAACTTTCATAGAAATGTAGGAGACGGCCGAGACGCAGGTAAATCAAGTTAGAAAAGCTCGTTGCTTGAGCAAAGTTGGAGCTTTCATGCATGTTGAAATGTTTTGAAAATGTGAGCTGTCAACTTTTTTTCTATATCTTTGTGTCTTTCTAGTAAAACCTCTAATTTTTTCCCTCACTCAGAGACACACAGCCTCACTCTGTCCCTTTGGTCGTGCCTCATTGTTTCCCATGGGTGCAGAGTAACACCAGCCAGTCTCCAGTATTAAGCAGACAGCCTGGTCCTCGGAGATTCATTCCTGTCTCCCTCCTCTGCTGCCATTTTTCTTTCCTTTGAGACCAGAAACTAAATATGACACCTACACAAGAGAGATGGAGATAAATGTCAAACTCCTCCTGTCAGAATATTGAGGCCTTGTTCCATAGTTGCAAAGCCATTCTGACAACATGATATTGTTAAGTTGAAGTCATCAGGAACACCAAATTATATTTTGCACATCTGTTTAAAGCGAATTGTCTGTAACAAGCAATAATGAAGGATAGACTCTTGAATCCTCTTTAATGCTCAGTTTATTTATGGTGTCTGAACATTGGTTCAGGAGTCTGCCTGAAGAACAGAAAAGACGTGCAACACTGATGTTGGACCTAAAAGCCTGTCTGGCATCCCGAATGTGCTTGGCCAGGGTAAATGTCAGCAGGATGAGCAGACCACTCAAGCTTTTCAACAGCAAGCAGGGAAAGCCAATAGCTCTGTGTCAGTTCACCCCTTTGCCAGTTTGTTCTACCATCTGGTACCGAAACGTTGGCATTTTTGTCTGATTTCCATATCATGTTGTCCATATTTCCACATTTTTCTATAAGTTTGTTTATCTTTGTATTTAAGTGTTTAACTTCAGATACTCTGTATGTTGGTTTGCCGTTGACACTAAATATATCGTATGTTAACTAGTACAGTGTGTTTTTCAATAATGTTGTAATCTTTATTGGTATATATTCACATGTATTTTGTCATTGTGATTTTTTCAGCAGGTCCAAGAGCAGATTTTAGAGTGTTG
Organism: Orestias chungarensis; assembly: GCA_032876305.1. Classification (NCBI taxonomy): domain Eukaryota; kingdom Metazoa; phylum Chordata; class Actinopteri; order Cyprinodontiformes; family Cyprinodontidae; genus Orestias; species Orestias chungarensis. Next base: position 144,847 of record JAVLVB010000482.1, on the reverse strand, counting down.
TTTTTTATTATCCGTATCATTCCCTTTTCCTTTTATTCTTTTATTATTCTTCCTATTTAAACCTTTTCCAATTTTGTCTTGTCTTTTTTCCTCTTTTCTTTTTGTCTCTGTGTTTATTAAATGGGATAAAAAATGGAAGAAATCTCTTGTAATGGTTCGTACATATATATCAAGTAAAGCATTTGCAGAGTGAAACTGTAATGCTCCACTTGTGAAAGTAACTGTTGACTCAACCGTTCACACTTGAACAACATACTGTACTGCCACGCTGCCAAACATGACAAATCAATCATAGACATAACTGATCATAAACTTTCTCAGTAAACACAGGCAGTAAAAGAAGGTTTGATTGACACAAACAGGAAGTAAACTCGATGGAAAGATAACTATGAAAACAAAACCAAGACAATAACATTTTTCAAGGTTCTCCTTGAAAAGTCATGATGAAAATTTAAGGTAAAGCTTTAATTTCATCTCATCAAAGCTCCACCCAGTATGTAACTGTTTTATTCTTGTTTTTTGTTTGTTTCATTTCATTCTTTCTCTAACATAAATAATTCATGTAATCATTCATTTGTCATTTTGTCATTACAGTCCCTTAAAAACACATCTGTATTAAATTTACTATGGACTTTCTGCTTAAGCTGTATCTGTAGCTCTATTATAGGTTTGCAGCTGAAATGTTAAGGTAAATATGAGCAGGATAAAAGGGATAGCAGGACTTCATTCCTCTTAATGCCTTAAAATGTCAGACTAAGCCTCCAATAATTCACTGTTACCCAACGGAACAGTTCTGGTTAAAGCAGGATGACAAGCTTCAGCCGCTACTATCCCTCCACAGAACCTCTATTTCCATTTTGAAATCCCTTTTATTCTTTCTCTTCTTCTTCAGTCTCATTTTTTCATTTCCCTGCCTTTAGTTTTCTCTCTCTGTCTTCCTCTTTTTCTCTTCCCCTGATCTTTTACCATTTAGTTTTCTTGTGTTGCAAGTTCTCAACAAAGCAGCTTCCTTCCTTTTAGAGGTTCAAGTTATTTCCTTCGTTTGAAATAAAGGAAAACATGCTGAAAGGGGAAGAGGGACGACTGATGATGGTGAGCGCTCACAACAGATTAATGTGGGTACTTTAGTTCTCCAACTAATGTGTGTCCGATGCTTTTCTATTTACAGTCACGGCAACAGACAAAAAATTCAACTGAGTGGAAAAATGAGCACAAGACGGTGAGTAATGGAAGACTACAGAAGGTATAGGAAGACCTTATTCATGCCACCATTAGTGTGAGCCCACATGGAGCTACTTTTAGGCCGATAGATACTTGGACCTTTGGCAGATTTAGATTTAAGATCCTTTCAAGCAGCCAAGACGTTACCCTCTGATAGGGAATTAAAAAGACATCTGGTAAAACATCATAAACCACTTTAAAAGGAGCATCAATTAGGGAAGAGAATACACCTAAACATAAACTGTTAACTCTTCCTACCTACCATTCTTACTTTCAGCATGAATCTTGCAGACGTATGAATATTTTAAGGACTGACTGTAAATCAGCATATTAGTTTTTATTATTAGAGTGTGAGCTAGCTCAGTATGTCCTGTCATAATGAGGCAGGATGTAACCTCTGAGTTCCAGGTTAAGTAAAAATCGAAGATGAAAAGCAGATTTGGGTTAAATCCCTCACTTAACCACTAGGCACCTCTTTTCAATATTTATTTATTTTCCTAAAATATGATTTGGACACATATCAAACATTGTGCTGGTTTTGACACAGATGAAAACTCCCCAAGGGTCCCAGCAGGGGGCTCATTCTGCCAGTAGGAATCCAGCCCAGCTGCACACATGGCCACATAACACATCTCTGCCAAAGAAAGCCTGTAAAGTGATCGTTATAACTGTTGTCCAGAAACACAAAGGTGTGCAGTGATCCATGTTGGGTCACAGAACTGGGATGACGAAGCTGAAAGGCAAAAATATGATCATCTAGACAAACTGAGTCTCAGAGGGTCAAATGTAGAATTATGTCTTTCATGAGTACAAAATGTAGCATTTGTTTCTGTTTTGAAAGATTGTTACAAACAGGGCGATGGGGAGTAATTTTTTCTAATAATGCAGCTCTATTTTACTTAAGATGTTGTGTCTTTATACTCACTGCTTGTTCAGAGGACAAGAAAGTGTTTACACCTGCCTTGCTTCTCTTAGGACGTTTAGCTGCTTCATTTTGTCGCATCTGAAAATCCACATAAGAAGCTAAATGTGTTACTGAAGTATCAACAGGACAGAAGCCAGTGACAGTACAACATCTGTGCCATAGTTCCTCCAGAACAAACGCCATTGCTTAAAGTTTTATTTTAATTGTAATGAAGAAAATTCCTTCCCATTAGTATTGGAGCAATTAATGCAGGTTTTCCACATACAGTAAGGATGTGCATTTACCATCTGTGTCAAAATGTGATCAGAAAGGTTTTTGTGACATTATTGTATTCCAAACCAATATGATTTGTGTTAATTGTGTTCATTTATATTATTGTTGCATTGGCTGGATTGCAGTAAGACAGCGTGAAATTATGGGCTAAGTGTTGCAATTTGCATTCATTGCACAAACCATGTGCCAAAGCAAACTTTCACGTAGATTGTTGTTAATTTACTGTATCAGTTTCTGCACTGGCCTAGGATATGCTCAGATCCCCAGTCAGTTCTTGGATATTGAAAGATTATGTCTATGTGGACAACGGTAATCAAAGCTTCTAGTCCTTGCAAGTCTAAAACTAAGAGCAGAAGATTTTAGGTAGAGGAAGCAAAGTTTCAAATGATGGTCAATTTGAAATATTATCTTTAATGGGAAATCTCTGTTTAGTTGTACCTAAACCTAAAAGGACAGTAAAGTAAGGTAAAATCAGCACTTCATGACATTATATACATAATTACAGCGTTTTCAGACACTGGGAGGTTTCTATGGAGGATTGGAGAGTTATATGTAGGAACTCTTCAGTACAGGACTGATATATGTTGACGTGTTTTTAAGCTGGAAAGCTCTGCACGCTTTGTCCTTGGAAGTCGAATTCAATCACATTATCTCCAACGTATTCAACTGATATGATTTAAGGTCACCAAAACTTTGAATAAACTGTAGCGTAGCAAGTAAATAATGAATATGTACGGCCACAAGATTCATCTCCAAACTGTCTGTACTGTGAGACAGATAGAAAAGCACAGTTTTACATATCGAAATTGAAAATTGTCTTACTATGATTCTTCTTCCAAATTAACGTCAGTCATTTATATAAGAGGCTGAATGGAAACAAAAGCAATGTCCCATGAACTGTAGCCACACGCACATGTGTGTGAGAGATTAGATCACACTATGCTGACATAAGGATGTCCTTCAGGTAACTGGTTTTGTCACGTTGCAGAATGCAGCCATCAGGCGGCGACAGGCAGAGTTACCTAAAGGTCGCTGGGACGATATCCCAGCAATTTCCCTGGGGACTGTGGCAGCAGATGGAGGAAAGGCAAAAACACACTCCTGGCAAGAGACCAGTAACATGAAAATGCCACAGGGGTCACTGTACAGCATGCTAGGGCAGCCGGATTAAGACGATCCACTCAAGCTATTGGAGCGGCATTGGGAGTAAAAGTGATGCATTTCCTACGAGTGCAAAAGTTTAAAAAGGGATGAGGAGCAGTGCAGCTGGAGGATGAGTGTGTAATGTATGTGAACAAGCTGAAAGAGACTCTGATGAATACTCGCTGAAAGAGAGAGGAATGAGAAGCTGTGTGTCATCCCTGTCTCTATCAAATGTTCAGCTGATCTTCGCTGGGTCACTGTGAGGAAAAAAGGCTCCTTTTAATCCTCTGATTGAGCACTCAATTCTTTCTCCCTCACGAGATCCTGATTACAAGAAACCCTTTGCTTCATGGAGGATTTCTCTTCATCCTTCACTGACATTAATCCGTTCCAAGGGATGGATATTAGGAGCTAAATCAGGTTTTTTGGGGCGGTTGAAAACATAAAATCCAATCTGGATTCAGCCTTAAACTCAACACTTCCCCATCGATAATGATAGATGACAAGTGGAAAACTGGCTGTGGAAAATCAGAGCTGTTTTTGCTGGGACTCTGAGCCAAAGATGAGAGCTGTACTGCATTACCGTAATGCAGTAGGAATTTAACAAATGAAGCTGCGATGAATTCCAGGCAGCAAAAGCCCAGGATTGAGCTTTCTTCCCAGCTCTACGGTCCTGTCCACACTTACAGCCTCCCACCCTCATCAGCCTTTTTCAAGAGCCAAGAGAGAGCAGCGAGAAAGCGGCTGATGGTAAGAGCAGGGAGAAAAATGACTGCACTAGACAAAGGTTGATTAAATTGGTTTTCAATTCTGGGTGTCTGTGTCTGAAACCACTGCATTAATTTTCTCCATTACATATTTGAGAGCCAGTGAGTGTATTAAGAGCTGCTGTATATCATATCTGTGACTGGTCTGAGCGCTCACTGCCAAAAAGAAGAAGCCTGTGTCCATCTATCTCAGCATTAACAGAAGTGACTCAGCACACCCAGGCCAGGATTTCTCCCACTCTTTGTTCAGGGATGTTTATTGCTGCAAGGAAGTCGGCATCATGGGATGTTGTATATAGGAATACCTTCCCTTATCTTCAGTGAGCACTTATTATGAAGACATAGTTGTAGCAGATGGAGCCTAAAACAGTGGTTTCACATTAGAAAATCACTGAATTCAGAAGAAAGCAAAGGAGAAAGCAAACAGTTTACAGAATAGTTGCATTGGCAATTATCAAAGTTAAGATAAAGCAGACACACATTTTTTTTGCTGTTCCCTGTTGTCTTGTTTTGGTTTGGCAATGAGTTGATGACCCAGAACACTAAACCTGATTGTAGCTTGTAAGAATGACCTCTGCCGCTCTAACTACAGGCTAAAAGAACGGTTAAGCCTCGACTTAAAAATGCTCAAGAGTGTTTGCCTCTAAAGCTGGGAACTGGTCCATGTTCCTAATTTCCATCATTTTAAACTGAGACCATGATGTTATGTGGTTTATGTGATTTATTCAGTTGAGGAGGAGCAGCGAGGAGACCAAGGAGATGTACTTTGTCATATTCATCCAATCTACAAAACTTTACAAACTTTTGCAAATCCAACAAAATGTGCCATTAGACAACAATAGTGCACATAACTTCAAGGTGATTTCTGACTGTTTGCTATTTTTAAACAAAGCCTTTATTCAAAATATTCTGAGATAATTTTGAAATTGGGGAACAAACAGTAATCTAAATACATCAAACCAGGCTGTACTGTTCCAGGCACAGAAGCTGAGGCAGCTAAACTAAATCCTGACAGTTTTATTTATATTTTTTACCTTCTCAAAAACACCTTTGGTGAAATATGTCCATTATGAGAGATTATTATACATCATGCACCAACAATGATCAAGGGATTACCTGCCCTACTCTAACAGGTGTGACTAAAGAAACCGCAGGACCATTGAGATGTCAGTCAAATCCAGTTGCCACATGTCTGCTGTCGTAAGAAGAGCTTTAATCCTGCTAAGAGAGAACACCTGTGTAGCTTTAATCATTTGATGGTTAAGGCTTCTCATGTGCATTTAAAATCTACATGCACTTTACTGTCTGCAGAGCTCTGCTGCATTCAAGAAGAGCTCAAAAAACTTAAACCTGTTTTTTAAACACCCAGGTTGATTTCAGGAGTGACAGGCTGACCCACCCAGAGACCGAAGCCTGGGAACGAGCTTTGAGGATTTAAGGTTTTTACAGTCATTTGTAAAGATGAACACACAAGAAGTGGAAATAAGACCCATTGCGCAACCAATGACTTTGCAGAATTTACATTGGCAAATAAATTAACATGGATACAATGCTACTATTTGTGACTCTGAGCCACCTTTTTAAATGCAAAGCCGACCTAAAATAACAATGTTTTAACAATGTGTTTATTAAGTTTTGATTATACAATTTACTTAGAAACATTATTTCAATGTGACACAAAAAACAGAAGACCCCTCTCTTTTCTAACATGCAAAAATACAGAAAGATAGCAAAAAAGAGAACGTAAATGTAAAAAAATATGTATTCATTGCAAGGTACCCACAAAATATGTATTCATTACTGTACTTTACACATAAAAATTACAATGTTCAATACGACACTGTTAAAAAAAAAAAACGAAAAAATGATATAAAAAGATTATTACGTAGTAAGTAAGTAAAAGTAAGTAACATTTATTTATAAAGCACGTTTAAAACAGCTGACCAAAGTGCTGTACAGAAGAATAAAAAACAACAGTAAGAGAGAATACACTGGCAAGCAACAAATCACAAACATTGACTTAAAACACACAAACACCCGAAATGAGAGGACTAAACGACTGGGAAAGCTGATGAATATAGGTGAGTTTTTAATCTGGATTTAAAGGTGGGGGTATGTCTGATGTCAGAGGGTAACTGGTTCCAGAGTCGGGGAGCAGCCAGAGGAAAAGCTCTGTCACCTTTCTGTTTTAGGCGAGATCGAGGTACCTTTACTATGAAAGGTACCTTCACCAAGTGACCTGAGGGACATGCTGGCTGACTGGTACTGGAGAAGCTCACTGATGTAGGCAGGCACTTGTCCATTTAGAGCCTTAAAAACCAAGAGTAAAACTTTAAAATTTATACTAAAATGAATGGGGAGCCAGTGCAGGGATGCCCAAACAGGGGTGATATGTTCAGGCTTCCTTGTACCAGTCAGCAGTCGTGCTGCAACATTTTGAACCAACTGCAGACGCGAAAGTAAAAACAGAAGGAGGCAGAAGTAAAGAGAATTACAGTAATCCAGGCGAGATGTAATGAATGAATGGATTACTTTTTCCAGGTGGTTATATGATAAGAAGGATTTAAGGTGGGAGATGATTCATAACTGGTAAAAACTGTTCTTAAAACCGAGCTTATCTGTCTGACAAGGGAGAGCCCTGAGTCAAGTATGACCTCCAAGTTTCTGGCATGGGATTTGACAAAAGGGGTGAGGTGAGATAGTTTGCTTGCAATGGTGCTAATACATTTGGGAGGACCAAAGATGATCACTTCTGTGTTCTCACTGTTTAACTGGAGACAGTTATTTGACATCAATACTTTAATATCTGCAAGACAGTCCAGGAGAGACAGTACAGAGTTAGTGGATTTTAGTGGGAGGTACAACTGGGAGTCATCTGACCAATAGTTACACCTCCTGTAAGAAATGAGCAATATAATTGTTGGTAATGTAATCATTAAGTGGCTTCAATATTGTGTCATGTACATTCAGTTTGATTTTAATTAATTATCTTATTTTTTTCCAGGGTAAAAGAAAAGAAGAATGTTAATATTTTTTTACCTATAAAAATTATTTGTCATCAATTTAGCCACCTTTAGGTTGGGTGGGAGTTGTTATATTAAAAAAGAACAACTGATAAATGGTCATGTGTAGTTTTACACATATTTAGGATTTTAATAGTTCTTCTCTTCTATAACTATCTATATTTTCTTCTACCAGATCTTTTACATTCCAACTGTCCTAATTATCTAAATCTGGTTCCTTTATTAGGTCTTTATTCTTAGGACAGCATCTGTGGTTAAAAATTAAATGCATAGTCTGAGACACTCAGTGAGCACTTGAGTCTTTTGTGAAATTTTTGATATATTCTTGGTGTTTAGATGTTTTGGTTCGGATGTTCACGTGTCCTCTGCCTTCTGTGCACGTGTGTGCTTGTGTGATAGACTATGTATAAAGGATCTTGGTTGAAATGCTCCATGTATTTATCTAATGTTCTCTAAACATTCTCCTTATAGATTTGTTGCCAGGACCTTGTTCTTGTTTTAGTTGATGTAAAATTTTGCTCTTTGACAGTCAAAGTTTTACAGGGAGTTGCAATTAGAATGCCATTGTTAAAGAACATTTAAACCAAGTTCACCTTGAATTTTGCCAAAAGCCATGTAAGAGACTCCGTGGTTAAGTAGAAGAAAGGTTTTTCTGGCCATCAGAAAGTATGGTATGTCGGATGTATTCCAAGCACAGCTCGTCACCACAAACACCATCCTCAAAGCAAGTCATGGTGGTGGCAAGATCTATGCTTCTCGGCAGCAGAACCAGGAAGGCTTGCAAATGCAGGATAATATAAAGAGATCCTGGATAACAGTATGTTTCCATCTGCAACAGATTTACATTTTCTGGGAACTTACTTTCCAGCAAGATAATAACCATTCAGCAAAAGCTACAGAAAAATGGTTTGAAAGGGAAAATTACAGTATCCAGATGTGGAATCCTGATTGAGACATATCCACAAAGACTCAGCGGCCAAATGTCCATCTGACCAATACTAACGTAGAGAGGATGAATATTTATGGGGTCACCTAATTATACAAGTTTTTATCATTATTTTATAAAACAAAACAAACAGTCTTCACTTCGACATTTTAAGGGGAATATTATAAGTAATTTTGTCAAAGAAGCCTAATTTGTTTGATGCAATAAAAACGGCAAAATACACAAGAGGATGAAATATTTTCATATAGTTGCTGTATGAGAGAAACTATAATTTGATTTTTAACTACGTTCTAGGTACCAGGTTTTTTCTCTGTTCCAGTGACGACAGGTGGAAAATACAAAAGCTGAAATAGCTGGGGTATTCTTTATTAAGCACATGTTTAAGTTTTGTTTGTCTTTCATTGTAAGACGACAATCTTGGGAATGAGGGGAAATGTATCAAACCATCACTTTGTAATTACCACATGTGACTTTCAACAAATGTCTCCCTTTTTCCTTTATTTGCCTCACTTTAGAGTCAACCAGCGGCCCCTCAAGAGCCACATCAGTCTCTGCCTTCTTATGGGATTCTAGCAGCAGTAAAGCTAAAGACGTAAAGGCAACATCGTTTTCAGATGTACAGATATGTGCTGGAGATTTCAGTTGTCCCATGTTGGATTTCTCGAGGGACTGAATGTTTCGTGCCGCCTGCAGGGTGGGAAATCTAATTTAAATCTGACTGTTTCTCTTGGAAAACAGTCAGTAGGAACTTAAAAACACAAATGATTTGTACTTAATGAGCTGAAACGCATGAAAACAAAGACGCAGTCCTGTTGGGTTGTAAAAATGATGTTTTCTAATAGGCAACAATAAATCACTGACATTACACAAGGTGTACCTCTCTGAAACTTTTAAAAGTTGTGGACTGAATTAGAAAAGCATGACATTAACAATATTGTTTTGTTTTTGAAGAACTTTTGATGGATGATCACAACCTAAATGTTTCCACAAACCCTTAATGACTGGTAATGACGGGGGGCTGGCTTCCATCCTAGCTTCCTATGCACACAAATGCAGATGCACGCATAATAGCAGATGCCACCACCCCCCCCCCCCCCCCCTCAGCATTTGTGTTTGTGTAATGGATCGCTTTGGATCTTTCATCAGATCTATTCAAAGTATTTTTTCTCAGTGGAAAAGACTGCAGGTGTTTACTGTAAGGACGAAAAGAAAGGCAAAGAACGCCAGTGACCTCCTCACAGCCTGGACGGCAGATGGAGAAGAGCGTGGAGGCAGAAACCAAGAGCAGAAAGGCAAAGTAAAATAAAGCAGAGGTAGAGAGAATGGGTTCGGTTATGGACAGAGCTCCTGCCAAATATTGTCTTTCCATCAGCTGAAATGTGAATCGATAAGAATCCGATCCATCCGGGAAGGACCACCACCCATAATAAGGAAAGAAGCTCAAAACACAGGTAAACCTTTAAGGCAAGAGCAGGAACTGAGCCCTCATAGTGGTTTAGCTTTGTCAAAACATTTATATGAAATAGAAGGAAAAAATATGACATCAGTAATAGGCATGGACTTGTTTCGCCTCAAATTAGGGACAATTTAGTTTTTTGGCAGAAACATGCTTGCAAACACTGTTCAAACTGGGTCTGTTCAACTTTACTGCCACACTGGTGTCCTCCACCCAGGACACACGTACATAGACAGAATAAGGTAAAAGTCTATTAAAAAGGCCTGAGTCAATACTTTAACTGGGCCATCATAAAACACAATTATAAAATAACATTTAGACCAAATGTAGTATTTAGTTTTGAGCAGACACAGCATTTTACTTTTACACTTTTTTTTTCAAAGCTATATTGTGGGCTCATGATACCTGGGGTTTACTTTATAACCCTTCATGGCGTTTCAAAGTGCAAGCAAGGCTGGGTTTTATTCAATAATGGCTTCCCCGTGTTCCATAAAGCCAGGATTTGTAGAGTGCTCAGCTAAAAGCTGTCTTGTCCACAGATTCTCCGGTCTAAGTTGTGGCTCTTTGTATAACTGCTCCTGAGTTCCAATGAATTTTCTGACTGCTTCTCTGATAAATGATTTCCTTGCTTCCCAGTTCAGGTGGAGGCCTTTCCTTGGCAGGTGCCATACTCCTTTCATTGTAGCTGATGGATTCAAATTAGCCAATCCAAGAAAAGGTTAAAGTTTTGGACATGATTGTTTAACCAACCCCGGCAATTTTACACTTCTTGGTATGTCTGAGTCTTTCTGTTCCCTGATATTCTGAGACACACCTCTCAAGTCTCCAGAGAAAAGCTGGATTATTACAGTGAATTATTTTACACGACTAATTTTGTTGATTGGTTGGACTATTAGCAAATTAGGAAACTTTTTGTTGCACTGTATTTTATTTAGGGATATCATTGTAAAGGATGTCAAACTTTCCATGATACTTCAAATACTTTAGTAAAAATATGTTTAAAAAAGGATGATATAATTATTTCTATATCATTATTGCTGGCATAGATTTTCCTGAGTAGAGTCAAATAAGAAAACAAAAGTTATGTTTGCTGCCTGTTAATTTACTCATCTGAACATTCAGAGTTTAAAGCTACGTTACATTACATACATTTCCCAACAGTACAGTATGATTTTACTAATGTTGCCCAAGCACTCGGTCGAGCATCGCACCAACAGCCTCGTAGGCAGTGCTGTAAATCCTCCACCTGTTTCTCTGGTATAATGCAAAAACACCCTGATCAATACGTAAGGATTTATTCACGCAATCCTGGCTGTGGGTGGACAGTTTGGATGTTCTTTCTTATCAGTGAGGTTAACTCTAAACTGGACTACAAATTCCCACTCATACCTATATGACGCCTGCTGTAAAGTGTCATTGTGCGTCTCCGTGTGTGTGTGTGTGTGTGTGAGCTGGCTTCTCTCCCGTTGTATGTATTCCTCTATCCATCACATTAGCCTAATGAAAAGTAATATAAGCGCTCCAAATGATCCCCTCCCTGAGGTTGTCTCTGAGCTGTGTGAAATGAGATAACATTAACCTGAGTTATATGGCCTGCCAACGGGAAGCGCCATAACAAAACACATACACACACACTCCAGTGTGACTACACATCCATCTTATACGGCATTTACCCTCCAACTGGGAGTCAGGGTGTCACCATAAACTAGTGCTGATATGAAACAATAGCAAACAGAATACACATACATGTGGTCTGTTCCAGCTGTGGGGATCTACATGTGTGGCCAAGGCTTCAACTTAACTCATACTTTGATATTCTGATGTGTACTGTAACATACGAAGCTTACAAGTGTGTTTGAAGTTAAGCTAGTTAATCGAGTTAGAAGAAACTGAGGTTTAAGACAGAGGAGGTTTGTGCAAAAAGGGACATGTGGCATTTTAAAACAAACCATAAAATGGAAATAATACCACACTAGATATGAAAACGATGTTGGTTTTAATGCTTTGCAAGACACTTTTTGTTAAAAAAAAGAAAAAACTCACGACAAAAGAGAAGGGTATAAAAATGATCAATGTCCTATTAAGGAATGACCAAAATAAAAAGTTTTTTAAAGAATTTTAATGAAATAAACATCCAAAATTTCAATTGTATAGTGGAAATCTAGGTTCCTGATGCCAAAGAGTGTTGAGAGGCAATAAAACCTTGAACATTTGTTTAAATGTCCAATTTTAAAGAAAACATATTGGATAATCCATGCAGTACCGGATCAGAATCTCAGTTCTGCTGTTTCCTTTTTGAGTCTGCCTCCAGTTGCGCTTGGAAAATGGCCACTTGTACTGAATCTAATGGAGGAGTCTAATAAAGAGGAGTTTTTCATCTCCACTGTCAGTAACACAGCGGAGAGGAGTCAAGCTGACATCTACAGTCTCAACATGCTGGTCAAGGAGGAGTGAATGCTGCAAATCAATTATTTGATGCAATCTGCTGGGCTTCCTCAGCTTGAAAACCTAATTTGAATAATGAACTCAAATTAATGCACATTTTGATGGATAGGATCAATAGGAATGTATGTATGGTTGTGTTGAAATGAGATTTCTTGTGAAGTGCCTTAATATGACATGAGGGGTCCATTAAGTTGGGTTGGACTGTGTTTCCTGGACGGCCTTCTGTATTTAAAGCAACACTAAAGAAGTTTCAGTTTTGGTCGATATTGTTGGCCACTGTGGACAAAGGCGTTTTAGGCTGAAGGAAGACTACATTTCCCATGAGCACCAGCCCATAGCATGCTAAAATCCTGATCAGTTGGATTGAAGTACATTTCTGTCTCCAGTGTCTGTGTGAAGGATGAATAGATGAGGTGATGAATCTAATTGTGGTGAAACAATGTCAGATGATGATGTTGGAGATAAGAAACGGGGGAAGTGACGTATGCAGTAAAGCAGTCAGCACATTTGTAGTTGTTTAGTGTGGAAGGCAGGGTTCCTGCCACCCTCCTCAAAGTTACTTAGTGTTGATTTAAGGTAAGGAGTACAAATTAAGATTTTCTATTCCCTGGTCTTACTTGTTGTCGTTTTAAGTACCTAATTTGTTTTGTTGTGTTTCTTACATACTTTGTACCTCAATCTGTGACAGGGGCACAGTGAAGCTTTCAACCTCATTGGGTTTTTAAAAATGTTTTTAAGCATATAAAAAAAACTTACAAAAGACTAATATGATCATCTGAAGGAGCAATTGTGAACTAAAACTATTTAGGTGGAACATCTGCTGGTTTCTCATCTTTATGGTGCGTTTTTGAAATGAAACAACTACTGACTATTTTCAAGGATTGTTGTTTTATTTGGAAATTGGCACAACGCAAATTTACACTTTAAAATGGTGCAACAGGAATATGGGCACCTTGAAACAGAGATTTGATTATTAAAAAAATATTTCAAACAAATTTGTCAATCTTTTAGCATAGGTTTGCTCACTTAGCTCTTATAAAACATCCACCGTTAAATGTCACATCTGTAGACTACTTTGGACAGACACAATGACTATCTAAAAACACTTTTACAATCAAGAAGAATCAAGAATCAGTTTATTTATACAGCTCCAATTTACAACAGATGTCGTCTTAAGGCACTTTACAAGAAAATCAATTAAAATCAAAGATACATCAAAACAAATCAATTTGAAAAAGTTTCCAATCTAAGGAACCCCAGCAGATTCATGGAGTCATTGACTTGCAGCATTCACTCCTCTGGAC
>JAVLVB010000482.1:120544-131244 GCA_032876305.1 Orestias chungarensis | reverse complement strand
TTGACTTTACAGCAATCCCTCATACTGAGCATGCATGTAGCGACAGTGGAGAGGAAAAACTCCCCTTTAACAGGAAGAAACCTCCAGCAGAACCAGGCTCAGTACAAGCAGCCATCTGCCACGACCGACTGGAGGTTTGAAGAGACAGAAAGCTAAATTAGAAGCACAGGATACTGAAATAATAGAGTTTATAGCAGCATTTGTAGAGTGTCACTGGAAGCATCTCATCCCATGTTCTCCTCCAAGAAGCTGTCTCAGCTAACAGAACGCCAGCCCAGGTGTGGCTACTATGGAGAGAAGAACACTAAGAGAAAACAAAAGGTTAACAAGGTTGAAATAACGGTAGCTAAGTAGATTGGACAAAGGAAGAAAGTAGCAGAGAGAGAAGTGGTCAGATTGTCCTCCAGCAGTCTAAACCTATAGCAGCATAACTATAGAATAACTTAAATAACTTAACCCTATAGAGTGAGACATGAAGAAGGTAGAGCAAAGGAGAACCTTCTGTCAAGACTGAGTTCCTCCCCCAACAGGATTAGGCTGTCTTCTCTACCTCTTCCTAACTATAAACTTTATCAAACAGGAAGGTTTTAAGCCTAGATTTGAAACTAGACAGGGTGTCTGCCTCACGGACTAAAGCTGGAAGCTGGTTCCACAGGAGAGGAGCCTGATAACTGAAAGATCTGGGGTCTTTATTTTTAACTTCTCAGAGATTTGAGGCAGCTTGTTTTCAGTTCACAGGCTTGTTGATTGCAGGTAAGAAGCAAATAGGCTTACTTAAGCGCTCAATGTTTGCATTATTCTTTAAATGCGTATATATAGGAAGATGTAAAAGCCTCTAATCATAATTTTACAAAGATTAAAAATTGGTTTAACTTGTATTTGCTTTTGTAGCTGAAAGCAGTGAGACTCCATGGTGTCCTAGAGATGAAGTAGAGAATGTTACCTGGTTAAAAACTCCATGAGTTGATGCTTCTTTTCTCCTCATTTTTGTCCTCCTTTTTCACTTTGACAGATTTATTAAAATCCACGGATCAAAACAATTCCCCAGTTCATTCCTTTCATTTCTCGATTTTCTTTCCCTTCATTAAGTGACATCGTCTCCTCCTTTATCCTCTCGAACTCTCTTTCCTTCCCATGGCCTAAGCCCATTCCTGAGGCTAAAGCCAAAGTGGGAGATGTAGGTGATGAGGAAGGACATGAGGAGGAGTGGAGAAGATTCATTTCTTTGCTTTCTCCTGGCTGAACCTTTTTTTTCTCATCATTTTTACAGCTGTGTGTGAGCGTTCAGCTAATCTTTGTAGACCAATCTAAACCACATGTCGACGTTCGAGGTGAGCAGATGCTCATACAGGCGGCGATTATCTTTCCATTTCCCATTCCAACCATGACGCTGTAAAGCAGTGGTCCCCAAACTACGGGCCGCGGGCCGGATCTGGCCCGCCTCCACATTTAGTCCGTCCCCCTGAACAATACCAGAGTATTTTCATATATGTGTATTTGTATTTGATAATAAAGTTGGACTTTTGCAATAAAATGTTCCTTACTTATGAACTTTTTTCATTATTAACTATTAGTAACTATTTCATAAACGCATATAACCTGACATTCTGTTCCACCCTTCTGGGGTCTGTGCCCCTATCTGGCAACCCCCAGCAGAAACTCTGAAACCCACCCCTTTTAAAGAGAGAATGGAATAATGGCAAACAGATTCAATAAGAGAATAATTGATCTAGAATGCAGGACATTTAACCTGCAGTGGACAAACGATTTTGTTTTTTTTCAAAGCAAAGAAAAGGCTTTCTGTCTCATCTGTAAAGAGGCGGTGGCGGTATTCAAAGAATACAATCTGCGGAGACACTATGAATCCCGTCATAAAGACAAATATGATAGCTTGCAAGGCCAAATGCAAGCAGACAAATTCTCAAAGCTAGAAAGTGGACTGTTAGCTCAGCAGAATACATTTGTACGCCAAGCTCATCTGTTCGGGCTAGCTTTCTGGTTGCTCAACTGATAGCAAACAGCGGTAAACCTTTTACTGATGGAGAGTTTGTCAAGAAATGCATGAAAGCTGTCGCAGAGGAGGTGTGTCCCGAGAACAAATCGTCACACTTTTCAAACATTTACCGGTGTGGTGTTTCACAGAGGTTAGTCTTCTGAAATGTGTTTGGCTTAAAAAGACAATCAAATGAACAGAATCAAAAGAAAAGAAGCACACTTTTCTTAATCTTGTATTCAGTTTTTTTGTAATTTCTGTTCTGTAATTATGGACATGAGGGTGTTTGATTCTTTTAGTACTTTTAGGGAGACTTCTTGGCTACTTCCAGATCCTTTTGGTATTATTACAAATTAAAGAGAGAGATCACATCTACCGTCTAGAAATGGGGTTCTCCTTGGCTCTACCTCTCTCATCCTAAAGGGTAAGGTTGTCCTGAGCTGGTTAGTCATGGGGAAATCATGCTGCAATCACTTTTTCTCAGTCTGCTTTTTCTATCCACTCTGCATTCCATTGGTTGCAGGTATTACAAGTGTAAACTTTGTTTGCCATTGAAAGGGGCTGTTGACGGCTGATCTCCATGCAGCCTGACAGAGCTGGCAGAGAAAGGAAGAATGGAGTAAAACTGCAGCTTACAGTTGTGGAAGCCTGACTGAGACCCATTTTTACACCATGTTTTGCAATCGCAACCAAAAGTTTATTAACTAAATACCAACTTAAAAGGGCTAAATATTTTTGGAATCACTCATTTTCTGCTTAATATTTTTATACGTTTCTTATCATTTTGTAGGTTTTCCCTTGGGCAACATGTTTTTCAGGATTAATATTTGGATCATAAAAGCTAAAAATTGTTGTTCACGATTGATTGATTGATTGATTGATTGATTGATTGATCAAACTAACAACTTTTTTAATATTCTAGTGCCGAAAACGTTTAGAAGGACATGGAGGCAAAGGTTAAATAAGTACATAAGGTTGTAAGTTGGATAAAAAAAAACTTTCAACACAGTAAATTTACTTATTAATAAAGTCAATGTGCTTTTATGGCTCTTTTATATGTCCTCATCAATTTCAGTCTCTATACCAAAGAATATAGAATTCAAGACTAAAGTCTCTTGGTGACATGCTTTTAGGAGACAGAGGCCAAATGGAAATGGGACAAAAGACATGAAAACCTTTAGAGGCGAGCGTCCGGGGTTCCTCCATTACCCCATGGCCTCCCTGTCTGCCAGTACGCAAGCAGCAGCAAAGGACAGACTCAGCCAAGCACCTATCAAAGGCTGTCTAATGAATTGTCCTCTAATCCCCTCATTGAGATACAGAGAACGGACTCGCCGCTAATGCTCTCAGACAGAGATGCTCTTATTCTTGTCCCTCTTCTTTCTCTCTCTCTCTCCCTCATATTCAGTATCATACATTGATAAAAAAACAGGGACACAGAGATGTGGACACACACAGAGAGACACTAGCAGCACCTATGCTTCATTCAAATGCAAACAGCATGTTTTTTTTATTTTTGAATACAACACAGGTGGCTCTCTTCCCTTCTCCTTCACACAAACAACAGCATAATACTGCAGTATTCTGCCTTTGTGCTCAACCATGAGCTGCATGAATTATACCCAAAGCAGAGTGGGCTTGAAAGAGGAAAAGACAAGTGGTCCTCATCGTGTTGTATCCAGTTGCTCTATTTAATTTTCCCAACTTGCGTATGAGCTAGCTCTGTGAGCGAGGAACGTGAAGTCATTATGTTTAGATTGATAGAGGAACTCACACCTAGCTCATCAACCATGCACTTGTGTTTTGATGTCTACTTCTCTTCTTTAACATGTGTTGCGTAACTCGTTGACATCAAACATGCACAAAAAACCCCTGCTGGGCATTTTTCTTCAGCTCGGGCCGCGGGGACAGAAGTGAAACTGAACACACTGATCATGTGATGACAAATGCAACCCAAGATGACGTGTAGACTGACTACCTCAACGTAGGAGGGGATGGTGCTCCTCCAGAAGAAGGCGGACTGCTTCTAATTCAGGAGTTACGGTGCGATAAAGCAAGGGAAGCAAAGAAAATGAGTATCTCATGTCCTGTCATGTGGGAATTTGTACAGAACTGAAGCCAAAGCAGAGCTGACCTATGGTCAAGAGTAATTTATCCTCCCCAAAGGAGTAAAATCTCCATTATAACCAGCTAAAAGGAGTTTCCTCTATAGGGTTGTTGGTTTGAGCCCTCTTCTTCCTTTTTCTCTTTTCAAGTATAATGAGCTGGGCTGAAAATCATGTCAGTCATTGATTGGCTACTGGAGAGAATGAAGCATCTGTGTTGATTCTGCCAGTAAAACTCCAAGGCAATATTGCTATATTTATGTGCCAAACTGCCATTGAAGAAGAAGAATAAGGAGTTAAAAATGAATAGAGCCAGATCAACCGTCAAATGTTGAAGGATCTGATCAACCTGATGCCATAATAGACCTGATCTAATTGATCTAATCTAAACTAATTGCATTTTTTTAGACTTATCAGCTTAAAACTATTATAAATGTGTGTTTAAAACGAAGCAATCATCCCAGACAGTTTGCAGCATCTAAGTATTAGACTGAGGCATCAGTGGGAAGGTAAATGTTTCTTTTATGTTTATATGGCGAGAGATTAGTGGCCGATTGAAAACTGGTACGGTCGTCTTACCTTTCTCTAATTTATTCATTATCAGATGCTTTGTTTTTGTTTGATGCTTACACTTTTGATATGAAATGTAATAATGTTGAAAGTTATGGAGGGAGGGCAGAGGCACAAACAAAGAGGGAAATGTTAGTGGCAGATTTTACAGAAAGACAAAAGAGGATGAGAAATTCAAAAACAAGGAAAACAGAACAATGCACGCCGGTGACCCTGAGGGGATCCATGGACCTGGATTTGTTCCGTTCCGAGGGTCCTGTTTGGTTTAGCCTGACATTGACTGGACCATCTGGTTCTCCTCAACTTAGATACAAGAAACCAGACCGAGTCCAGAGCCACGAACATAACAACAAAAAAAAGCTGGTCCAGGAATACCTCTGTGATCCATAATTCATGCAGCTCACAGACACTGGGCGGCAAAGACAGTTGTAAAGCTGGGCCAGGTTTAGATACGCTGCTGGAGGCGGGTGATGTCAAGACAGGGCAAGGCTTCTGCTGCTGGAAACATTTCCCTGAAAGACCAACAGAGTTCTACCATTTTCAGCGTTGTGCCTCTGACTCGCTGAGCTAATTCCAGATCTCAAAGAAAGATCTCTTCCTCTCTGAGGGCCCTTAGGAGCTGAAAAGGTCTACGGCTCCCAGCAAGCAAGAAAAACTGGCAAAAAAAATCATTCTTATATGAGCTTCTGGCTGGTCTTTTTTATAGTTTCTGCAGTTAAAGAATGCATTAATTTAATGTAAACTATTTTAACCTCATACTGCAGACACATGTTCTAATGCCTAAACCATGTTTGCTTACTGCCTCTATAGCGCCATCGGTTTAATTTAGCCTGATTTAATACGGTATAGAATCTCCCTCCCAGTAATGATGATCAGGCTGGTGATATGAATCAGCTCTGTCTGGTTCTTTATGTCGCTGCTGTCCTGTCACATTTTCCTCTGTATTCTCAGGGAAAGGTCAAGGCTCAAGGTCAGGTTGTTAACCAGGTAATTCATGTTAATTACAGACAGAACAATCAATACAGATGACTGATAATGGCATTCATCAAAGTCTTTGGCTAAGTGGCAACATTGAAATGGCTTTTTCCCTGAATGAATTGTGGCTGAGTGATGCTACAAACTTTTAAATTCCAAAGTTACATTAAGGTTTTATTTCATGTTCTAATGGTTATCAAACTAGGAGTTTTATTATTAGATTATTGTATCTAAATAGAAAGCTTAAATCTGCTATTACTATTTTTAGATTAGAAGTTACATCTACTTTTTGTATTGTGACATGTTGTGAATTGGTGCTATAAAATTCAGTCCCTCCAGAAAATCGCGATTCTGCAATCGCAGAAAATCCGACAAATTTAAGGAAAGGGCGCAGAACATGCGGCCGTGTGCATAATTCTCAAAAAGCCGCATATTTACAGCATAAATAGCTACAGGTGCAATAGGGCCAGAACAAATAGACTCAAAAAGATTCTTTCAGTCACCACCCTGAACTCAACTGGAGTCTAACTGTGCAATATAATGTCATTATAACAATATCTGGGCAATATTTTATTACTATATTATACTTATTTACAAGTGCAATATCACCACCACTGTCTAAATATCTAGATAGTGTTATTATCTGTATATTATCCATATTCTTATATATTGTTTATTTATCTGCAGATCATTCACATAGTTTATTTCTGTTTATTTCTGTTTATTTCTGTTTTATTTCTGTTTTATTTCTGTATATATTTTTAGATATATTATTTTTGCAGGGCACTGTAAGGAGTGGTCCTCCAATCAGCATCAGAAATAAAAATCCTCACAGTTTTTCCTCTTTGAACAGATTGACTGATATCATGTACACTTTATGAGCTCAGTTAAACCAATGGGGGAAATCTCTTAAGTTTTTTAAATAGAAAATGTTCATTTGTCATAATGGGAATCTGGAGCTTAGCCCAAAAAGAAAACTGGAAATAATGTTGGCCCAAAAAAGCCTGATTAATGCTACTTTCCATTGCAACCCTTATATCTGGATATTAATGCTGTTATAACAAATGTATCAGTACATGCAATGAGAATCTACCCTGTGTGACAAAACTAGTGTGTGCTGTCATGGTGGGGGAGGAATATCCTGACAGAGAGAAGTCACCGACATGCTGATGAATTAAAACAACACTGACACAATCAGAGAGTGGCTGCGCTAGACTCCATGTCACTGCGTGCATAAAGCAGAGTTTTTTTGTTCTGCATGTCTACGTGTTTACCCACTTGTGTGAATGTTTGCACAGTGTCTACGCTGTATTTGATTTCGAGCTCTGTGCAAATGTTCATCGACGCGTTTCGCCATGTTTGCTTGTCTCTTTGATAAAACAGCCAAGTGACAGCAACCGGCAGGGGCGAAAGAACAATGCGTTTCTGTTTGACGTGCCGAAAATCCAGTCTCATCCCCCGCTGTCTGCCTGAGAGGAGCAGAGATATGGATGGAGGGGGGAGATAAGTGGAGCGTACATTTTTTTCTTCACCACATTTCATGTTGTTGGACAGTCACACTTCATCCCTCCATCTCCCCCATCCGTCCTCCGGGCCTAGGACTTGCTTCAAATGAAGCTCTCAGACATACTGAGCAAATTAAGCATCGTTAAAGATAAAATGTTGCTGCTGAAGATGCTATCATGACGCTAAACTGAAGCCAGTAAACACTTAAGGAAACCGTGAGAAGCCTGTTCCTAGTTAGGCTTAGATAAGCAGCAATAAATCCATAAAACATTTCCATTTTATAGGCGGACTTAGTCTCTATTCCCCTAAAGCCGTTTTCAGGGCCGTCCTATTTCTGATAAAAGGCAAAAGATTTCCTATTTAAGAAAATTACGTGTTCGCACTAGCAGAATGTATTATGAAATGATTACGTAATAGCAAAGGTTGCCCAAGGCAGAAGCAAGTTTAAGGCTCTAATCTGAGGGTTCCCATAAATGTGGGCAATACAGATCATACATTTGTTTAGTGCTAATCAGACTATTAAATTAGATTTGATGAGTTCATCTTCAAATAAATTAAAGGCTTGAATTTTCTTAAAATAAAAATCTAAGAATTAAAAACAACATTTACATACTGTTAATGGTGGTGGTGGTGGTGGGGGGGGGGGTCTAGTCAAATTCTGTTTAAGGCCACATCCAACCTTGGGTCAGCCCAGTACAGTTTTTTATGTGGTAAAATGATAATTACATCTTGGTGACAATAAACACATAGGAGTCAACTTTATCTTTAGTGTGAAACTGTTTTGGGATTTAATTTTGTGATGTTACAAGTCTGGAAAGGAATAGACTGAGAATAGAAAATTAGACTTGACATTTTACTACATCACCTAAAAACATGGAGGAAAGTAATTATTTGTACACACATCACATATTTATACACATCCACTCTGGAATCAATGAGGAAAAGGTGGAAAGTTATCAAATCCATGGTGTGTCTAATAATTGTTCCCCAGAAGAATAGAAAATAGAAAAAAATGCATATTTTTGACTCTGTAACTGTTAGTTTGAGGTTTAAATCTTGGCTTCTGAACCTGATTTGGTTTGACTTTGGATTTGCTATGTTGAATTTTCTGTGAAATAAAGGAAGCTGATAATTTGTGTTCATCCTATTATAGATAGGATGTTAATGTTGATCAGTAAAATGTCTGTAAGTTGCTGACGTGTTTATGTGGTTTTGTGTGGAAGAAACCCAGTGAAACAACGTGTTTAGATCCTGCCAGGAAGAAGATACTAAAGCCCAACTAACCAACAACGGACAGGAATTTAAGAACAACAAACAGAAAACATTGTTTTTTTCTGTGCCACCAAACCAGAGTTTCAAAGCAACGTATTACATCGGGATGTTCCCGTTTATTTCAAAGAGCAAGTGTGGTCTGACTTAATGAAAGCCACAGCAACAGCTAATTAGCTTTGTTCCCATTTGTTCATGTTCAAAAACAATACAGACGAAAAACAAACTTCTGTTGTCAAACGGAAGTACATAAACTGCGAACATAAGACAGATGGGAATTCAAATAGAAGTTTGTACATAAAACGTAGGAAGCCTGTTTCTAAGCATGCGGCATAATAAAAACAGTTACCTCATGAAGCATAAATGATATCAGTCATCATTTCGCCGTGACCTACTGCTGTGCTTTATTTTAATTTAAAGCAGACACAGCGCTGCTCTGTTCTTGAGAACCTGTGTCTTATTAAGCTGAGCAGTCAGCGCGCTGCACTAGAGCTCTAAACCAACGCTGTAATCCAGTTGTGGGTAACTTTGTGCTGAAGTGAAAGACAATGTTAATCATTGAGAAGTTTTCTGATGTTGTGTGAACTTCTACATGTCTCCACACGCCTTGAGTTGACCAATCAGGATGTTCAACTTTAGCATCTGTAGAAGATCACGTTTGTAGTCTGAGGGATTCTGTACCCGGCCCTGCAGGACGTCGTCTTCACCTGATCTCATGGAGGAAACTGCCAGTTTACTATGAGCAGAGGGACATGCAGGTGACCCCAAGAAACTAAAATCCCTGGAAAAGTTCCAGCTTCACAAAGCGAGCATCATTGTATGCTTCTTGGACCACAGTGCTAGTAAATGAGTGTTTCTCATTTACGGGTGGTTTTCTGCAGAGGATTGAGTCAGATGGGACATTTTGGATCCTCCCTCCCTTTGCTTTGGCACTGATCTCTTAAATCTAACGTTTATGTGTCTTCTTCCTGTTTTTTTAGCATTTGTTTTAGGTGATAGTTAATCTGCTCACCCTCCTCTCATTATTAACACCCTCATCTATTTCTCGCAGCCTCGCAAAGTTGTTACTCTTCCTCCGTGCTGGAGTTTCCCTCCGCCAAGCTGTGAAGCAAGCAAATAAAAACGGCAACACTTACGCTATTCTAGGAAATGGTTTACACCACACAAAGCTGGGAGTTGCTTGTTTGAGAAATTTTTTTGGGTGTGGAACAACCAAAGATTTGTTTTGCAGGACGAGTCATGTCTCAGTTATATACATGAGAGGGCAACACAGAAAACACACTAACATTTATAGCTTTCAGTTTTTCAAATTAGTTAAAGCCAAAAAAGAAGAAACATTTTGGAATTTACACTTAAATTGCCCATTTGGATTGAAGTTGAATTTCCAATTGCCTTAGAACAGTTAAGCATCCTGTGTCGGTCTTAGCTGTGTCTCAAATAAGGAGGGTGAGTTTTTAATCTTTTTTTGTTTTTACATGTTTTATATTATATATATATATATATATATATATATATATATATATATTATATTACTGGGCACATTTAGATCAAACTTTCAGTCCATTTCATGGCCATTTTAGTGCTGACAAAAAGTATTTACCCCCTTATAGAGTCAAATCTTTCTTGTTTGGTTGGTTTTTGGCCACCGAATGTTTTAACAATCAAACCGAATTTATTTCCAAACAAAAAAACACATAAAACTATTTTTTTCCTCAGTTTTGACTTTCAAAAACAAAATTAGATAAGAGTATGGCAGCTGGTTTTTAATTCATAAGTTATTTTATTTGTCTTTAAACCGATGTACTGGGGAAAGTCTAATAACGATGTTCTAAGGAGGACACGTGTTTTTTAATGGAGGATAAAAAATGAAAAACCAATATTATAATGCATACATTGTTTCAGGGTTATTTATTTGTTTATTTTGGTGACAAAGACATTCTAGAAATAATACCATATTTGTTCAGAACCTTTTACAGACTCAAGAATCAAGAATCTGTTTATTTATATGGCGCCAATTTACAACAGATGTTGTCTCAAAGCACTTTACAAGAAAATCAATTAAAATCAAAGATACATCATAAAAAAATCAATTTGAAAAAGTTTCCAATCTAAGGAACCCCAGCAGATTCATGGAGTCATTGACTTGCAGCATTCACTCCTCTGGAATCAGCAGACAGAAACAATGGCTTGTGTTGTTGTTGACTTTACAGCAATCCCTCATACTGAGCATGCATGTAGCGACAGTGGAGAGGAAAAACTCCCCTTTAACAGGAAGAAACCTC
>JAVLVB010000482.1:99414-111625 GCA_032876305.1 Orestias chungarensis | reverse complement strand
TTAGACACGAAGGTGAAATCACTTTACATTTGTCTTATTTGACGTCCATCAGTGACTTAGTGAGCCCTTCACAGTGTGTAGGTTTGACAGCATCATCGTGACACTGATTCAAATTTCTTCCTTTTCTTCCTTTTCTCTCACTTCATCCCTTACTTCAAATGTCACGACTCCTACTCCTGATATCACAAACTCTGAGCGCTTGTTTCCCCTCATCTCCACACAAACGGCCTGTTGGCCAGTGGCACAGAGCCTCAGCCGATGCCAGTATTTTCTAGTTTTTTCCAGGTGGCTGATTTATGTGAGGCGATGAGCCTCCTAAATGCCACCAAACCATTGTCACCTCCTTTCGTGCCAGACTCGGCCTGCTACGGGAAATAAATCCTTCTCATACGCTTCGTTCGGCCCCAGCAAACAAAATTTTACTCTACTCTTTTCTTCACCACAAACATAAATTATATAACGCATCAACTTTTACTTGAGCGACAGATTTATTTCAGCTCGTTTCAGTAAAAAAACCAATCATGAATTTAATCCAGAAAACATAGACACAGATTTCTGTTGAATTTGGAACATTTTTGGCATAAAATCATTTCAGAAAATCACTGCACTGAATGATGTTTATGAAACTAATCCTATGAATATTTATTCATATGTTAATATTTTGCTATTTTTAAATGCAGATAATTACAAAAACTGTTCAAATCCAGATGCTGCAGGATCAGATGGGACATAATTTTGTACCAGCAGACCAGAGATGAACTCGTATCTGAATTGCTTTGCAAAAGGCCTTCAGATCCATAACTGTTAGTTCCTAGAAGTAAACAGTGACTGTGACTGAAGATCAATAAACATAGAGGATGCGTCTGGATGAGATTGATGGACAGGAGAACAAATATGGGATGTGATGGTCCAGCATTTGGATGCACAGGTGTGACATGTTGTTTCATCCACCACTGTCCTGTTATATTTATGGTTAGATGACATGAACCTTGCTTTATCTGATTGTTCCATCCGGGGTTGACTCCTGACATTCAGATAACACCCTTGCCCCTTTAATGATGACACCTGAACTGCCTCTGCAGCTTCTTTCACATGAATTCAGTCAAACTCACATGTATATCACTTGTCAACAGGGCTGTCCCAAGACCTCATAAGAACATCACCTCCACAAACAAGTGGAGAAAGTTTAATTAAATATGCTTAAAACTTATCATGGAGAGTCGGTTATATTGTTTGCTGAGATGTATTGGATCTCAACGACGTAGGAAAGATTGAAATCGCTGACGTTCCTTTAATTTGTTTTGGCTGAAACTGTCAAATCAAAATTAAACAAATATAAGACATGATCATGTATGGTCTGGATGTGATTATTCAACCATTTATGGGAGTCCCCTAATGGTTTAGCAGCCCTAAGCAACTGCATAGTTCACATGTTCTTTGGTCTGGCTCTGCATTCAAATCCTACAGTTGTTTTTCAGAGTACATTTCTGGAGTGAAAACACTAAGCTAGTCAAGCCTAAATACACTACAGATCTAATTTATAGAGGGTATATTTTCAGGAAGGGCCAAGTATGGGTCTCAAACAGCGAAAAGTTTGTTCTTATTTAGAATGCTTGTTGGCAAAGGAAGGACCTACATATATTTCAACAAGTGCTCATTAACTAATGGCCAAATATATGTGATACTGAATTACATTGGGAACTGTAACAAGCCCTGTTGGTGATGACTAATCAGACCAATTCACAAAGCATCTATAAATGGACGACTTTAGAGGCACATCTGGCTTTGCTTATTTAACAAGTTCTGTGCATCATCTGGATAAAGCCGGAGTATGGCACTGCTTTAAAAATACAAAGAAATGTCTGTCCACCTGGACTGAGAAGCTGGGCAGGAAGGGCATTCACCACAGCAGCAGCCAAGAGACCCCCAGTGACTCTGAGCAGCAGAAATCCACTGCTTGTTGGAGGAATAATTATTTTCTGTACTCCACAACTCTAAACTTTTTTGGTAGTGTGAGTATGAAAAAAAATCAAGAAGCAAATAGTTTTCCGGTTGCATGGTAAGTCGAACAAGGGACACAGCACATGCAAAGCATTGTATGGCAAAACAAATACTCTGTACAATCCTAAAGTGAAACAACGTGGCGACAGAACGGGGCTACGGGTCTTTCTTTAACAGATACAAGGCAGCAGTTGATGGGAGGATGGATGGAGTTAAATACACGACAACCCAGGATGTGGCAAAGATAAGATAAGATAAGATAAGATAGACTTTAATGATCCCGGAGGAAATTGTTTTGCCAGGGTTACAGAGTATCAAATAACGACACACTCATCTCACTTACAACACAGTACAGCAAGGTTCTACTTCCAACAGGAAAACAACCCGAAGCACACAAGCCAATTCAGTGTTTATTTATGAATGTTTTAATTTCATTTCTGGGTAAGAAATATCAACAACCAAGCAATATTTTCCTTCTACGTTTTAGCCCCTCATAGCCAGAAGTCATTTTGTACAACCTCCAACTGTTTGACTTCATTTATTCCTTGAATAAATGAGAGAAAAACATGACAGATTATGTTGAAATTCTACTGGGTTACCTTTGCACTCCTTTACTTTAGAATTGATGTCTTTCTATATTATTGTCTTCCATCTGCCTTTAGGATCGCTGTGTGAAATTCAAGAGAATTTCCTCTATGTTTACATTTGCTTTGATCAGGGTATCATGCGTAGCTTCAGCATCTGATTCAATTATGTGTATCCTGGTTGATTCACTTCAAACTACTAGATGCTTTATTGACATATTCTTTTTTATTGACTTCTTAAAAGTTCTCTCAAATTCACTGGGAAATTGGATTAAAAGAGAAGCAGCAGGTCATTATTGCAAACACACATAAATGGAGAGTAGTAGGAGAAACTAGTTTATTGAGAAAATGTCAAATAAATCTTGTTTTTTAATAGAGGAAGACCAAAGAAAGAGCTTACTTTTGGGTTCCGTTGATGTCTTTAACTCTTTGCCTCAGTGAAATAAAGTACCATATAGAGCTCAATATTAAAAAATGTTTTAATATCAATAATATTGGTAAACATTGCAATACCAAAATCAGGTGGATAATAAACCTGCCTTAAAAATACTTACAGACTCTTTGTTGAAAAAATTTTTGGTACAACTTTGTAATATGGATAGCTAATAATTAGTTCACAGTTACAATATTAATATATAGCCAAATTCTTTACAAATCATTCGTAAGTGTTTATGCATGGAATAACTGTAAGAAGAAGACAAAACCGATGGGAATCGGGTCAGCCGGCCGGCACATGAGGTGTCGCTTTTTTTTCAGCGAGTTGGCAACCCGAAGGCCGAGGCAGCTGACAACGACGCTCTCTTGTTTTTTTTTATTAAATAAAACAGAGCGTTTTGGACGCCCCAAACATGTTTTGTGTGAACGCAGCATTAAGATAGACACCAGCACCCTGCAAGCAATAAATGGGTAATGAAGCTGGACGATACCTGCACTAGTGTTTTACTGGATCCCTCTAGTTTTAAAGGATCAGCTCTTTACCCAGTAACTCCAGTTCCACCAGACTTCCTGTTGTACTACACATTAGTGTAGCCAAACTTTTGAAGTAAAACCCACGGGTTTAGTGTGATTTGTTTATGTAGCCTAAGCACACTCAGCAAAGTTGCACTGTGAGTTTATGAACAAGCACTTAAACATCTGTCTTCATCTGGCGCACACATGTGCAAATACTTGCTAGCTAGCTTATGCAGTGACATACATCACTCATATAAGACCATCAATGCATTATGCATTCGTTATAGTAAATTGAATTGGCAAGGTGCATTACTGCAGAGGGGCTTTAGAAAACAACAGAGCAATCTAAGCCTGGCTAGAATGAGACTTAGGTAGTAGAGAGATGTTGCAAAACTGCAAATGAGAAACAGAAATTAGAATATAATGAAGGCAGCAAGCACAAAACAAAAAAGTTTTGGATTATACCACAAAATAACAGATGAGTGTGGTTTTGTGTGTTTGTATTTCTCTCTCTGGAACCAGATGACGTATTCCTCAGAGTCCGTGGCAATCGACCAGAGCAGCATAGCTCCAATGATGGATACCACTGCACTAATCGCTCCTCCGATGCCTTCTGCTTCTCTCACACATACTTTGCTTCACTCTCACTCCTTCATTTATCTCCCTCCTTCTTTTTTTCATCCGTCACTTTGTTCTCCCTCATCCCAAATGCTGCAACACTCAAATAGAAACAAATCACAGCTTTAAAGAAATTAAATTGGGAGAGAGGCAAATAGGAGGGTCAGTTTTTTCCAATCTCCTAGTGGCTACTGTTGCAGAGACTCACCTCAGATGATCCAGGCGAACAACATTACATATGTGTCATTCAAAAAAGGTTTATCTACAAACTACATGACATTTACCTAAAGCACTGATGAGTTACCAAGGCAGGGATTTTAACATAATTGTTTTACACTTTTCTGTGTTTTTCTTTCTTTTTATAAATGAAATTCTGGATCAGAAGCAGAAGTGCTGGGTGTTCCTTCAGCACTTCAGCAACTAATCATATTTGAACAATTTCAATATTCCGGACAAGAACTCATGCAGCAAAACTTTGCTTATATTCAATATCAAATAGTTCAGCCCACCCAGAAAAAAGTGGGCAAATATCACTGATTCTGCGTGAATTCTGCAGCATTTCGTCCTGTTTTCTGTGGTGAAAAGTGCGAAAATATGCGGAAAAGCACGAAAAACTTTTTTCCAAATGTAGGAGAATAAACCTGCTTCTCCCACATCTAGTAAACAGCAAACATGACATAACAGAGCAGCATAGCTGAGCCAGTTATTTAGTCCCGTTATGCTAACTTAGAGTCTTGGACCATTTAAGGTCATCTATAACGTAGTATGAGCTAAATATGAACATTGCTCAGTTCTGAAATCCAGAATCTGTCTAAGAACAAAGCCAGTTGTTACTAACTTAAAGCTCCTGTAGTAAGACGCTGGATCAACTTCAGTCCATTTACTTTTATTAGTTTACGGATCTGACACATCCAAGATGGCCGACGCACTGACGTGCCGTCGCTGTTGGGACCTAAACGTGTGTTTGTTATGGATGGGATACTTTTTGTGCCACTCAGATTATTCTATTCAGATTCAGATTTTAAAAGCAATTATTCAAAATGAACAATTCAGGTTCAAAATAAATGATTCACATTCAGATAAATAATTCAATTTCAATTCATAGTGGCACAAAATAATCCCATAGTTATGGTGGCGTATGGAGGTGATGACGTCATTACACGACGCGCCGGAGCGTTCACTTTTGGCTGGGGGGGTTAGTGTCAGTCAAGAAAATAATCAATTATTTTTAACTTCTGAGAGAAAATGCAGGATCAGTAAAATCAGGCAATTTACATACTGTAATTCTGCAATGTCTGTGCTTAGATGCTATTTATGTGGTGAATATGTGGCTTTTTTGGAATTATGCGCACCCACACATATTCTGCACCCTTTCCTTGATTTTACATAATTTTGTGCAATTGCAGAATCGCGAATTTCTGGAGGAACTGAAAGGTGCATACTGTATGTGCTTCTTTAAAGGGGATTATCCTTTAAACACCACAATCTAACGTTTAGTTTTAGAAGGTTTGTTAGAACCGTTTCCACTGGTGTGCAGCGAGCCTCAGACTGTACTTACACCAGGACGTTTCTGCAATCAGTCGGTTTCTTAAGTGTTTCCTTGCAACAACACAAAGGCCCATAGTTCCTGTAGGACTCCTGGGTGTGCACTAGACATGCATGCTGACAGCAGAAAAATGAGGCGGGTGGGAAGAGCAGGGACTAACAGCGGGTGGGGTG
Organism: Orestias chungarensis; assembly: GCA_032876305.1. Classification (NCBI taxonomy): domain Eukaryota; kingdom Metazoa; phylum Chordata; class Actinopteri; order Cyprinodontiformes; family Cyprinodontidae; genus Orestias; species Orestias chungarensis. Next base: position 105,752 of record JAVLVB010000482.1, on the reverse strand, counting down.
GTTTGTGGACTCCCTTCTGATCCCCCGCCTTGTTTTGGACCCACTCAAAAGCTCTCGCTTGAGCAAATATACACTTCTCAGAGTGTCTTGCATTTCAAGACACCTTCCCCCGTCCTCTCTTGTTTTCTTCCTCTCCTTCATCCCTCAGTCCTGAAACCCCATAGAGGGCCTGTCACAAGTACTGTTTATATTTGAGTTTTTCCTGCTTCCTCTGTTTGTTTTTCAAAATAAAAGGACCATTGAGTACCTCGGTGAACCTACATGTGAGGATGATTGTTTCGGCACTCGTCGGTAGGGAAGGACTTTAATGACCTAGCTTCCACTCTGGCCAGCTGTCTCCACTCTGCATTTAATATGCACAAAGGGAAGTAGACCACCCCCAGTGGGTTGCACCGTAGTCACACATGCACACACACTCACCAGGTAATTACAAACCAAGGGATAGAAGAGAGCAGCTGTCCTTTCCTTTCTGCAATCCACCATCTCCTGATCTCTACCTCTAAAATCAATTCCCAAGGTTAAACACAGAAGCAATATGTGTGCATGCATTGGCAAGGCAGTGGGTAAAAGCTAACTTTCTGAATCATGCTGCTCTCTAGAAGCTGAGCAGCAATCTTAAAAAGCTGAGTAAGCAACTGGGGGTGGGAGTGGTTAATGCACCTGAGAGAGGCATCTGGGAGAGAAACAAAAACCCAGACTCACTTCAATTCACAGATTTTAAAAACGTAACCTGGTTCGATGAGCCACCGTTGTAACTGCTGTTTGTGATGGAGTTATAGAGCTGGTGGTGGTCTCGCCTAACCACCTGAGCATCATTTCAATGTCATACCTTCATGTTGTTGTTTGTTTTTGTTTAAATGTTCGATGTTGATAAAAAAAGGAAAAGGAATTAAAATTATAGGGTGCCTTTTAATCTGCTAAAAGCAGTTTTACAAGTGTTGCAAATAACAATCTTTTAATGGGCAGTATTATGATACATTTGGCTCATTTCTTTCGTTTGTCTTCCCTGTTCTCCAAGTTCTTTATAAAGCTTCCCCTAAAAGGTTTTCTTCCTAAGGAAACCCAACAGATTGCAACGAGTCATTATCTTGCGGCATTTACTCCTCATGGACCAGCATACAGAGACAATGGACGATAGCTTGGGTTGTGTTGTTGAGTTTACAGCAAATCCCTTATACTGATAATGCATTCAGTAAGATATTTTATTCTCTTTTGAATAAACTCCAACAGAACCGAACCCTGGCTCATTACTAGCAGCCGTTGATGCCGGGGTACAGAGTTACAATAACAGTAACTAATGCAAATTGGACAGAGAAGGTCACAGAAAAAGGTCTGATTGTCCTCCTACAGTCTAAGCTTAGAACTATAAAGCATAGCTATAGATATCTCAGAATCAGAACACTTTATTTGTCATTGCCCCACATGGTGGCGAACCAGGAGAAAGTATGGGAAAGGTAAGGTCAAGGTCCATAAACTCTACCTACTCCTACTCTTCTACAGACCAAACATTTCCCTGATTTGAACTATAACCTTTAGAAAGTGTAGGCTTTAAACCTCGCTCTAAAACTAGACAGGACTAAAAGATCTGCCTCCCATTCTGTTTTGAGAGAACCACCAGTAAAGGTGCAGTCTGACACAGTTAGAAGCAAATCTGGAGTCGTTATTTCTTTTAGTATCTTTATTTACTATAGATCCAGATTAAACACACACAGAAGAAGAACTTTGCAAAAGAGACTTTGTAAACATTTAAAAATCGCTCCTCACAAAACAGTTTTGTAGTTGGAAAGAAGAAAGAAAAGGCTGGTAGAGTCAAGAATGTAATCCTGGCTTTTTTTGATCAATGGAAACATGGTTTTGAACTCCATCCTTTTCATTCTGTTCTTCAGTTGCTCCACCTTTTCATTTCCTTCGGGATTCGCCGTTGAAGTGGAGCTATCCAGTGTCGCCATTGTAAATAAGATGTCAAAGCTGATCAAATATGCACTTAAGCTGATATAATAATTTATTCATTAGGTTCACAGAGAGGTTATGCTGGCGAAATAACTATACATGTAAATGATATTGATGAGCTTTGCTTAATCAGGCAGAGACAGCTTAGCACCGTGGTCACATGTGGTGTCAAATACCAAGCAGGTGTTGTGTCTTTGAACCACGTCTCTAGTCCATCGCAGTGGAAAGACACCAACACAGGAAAGAAAAGCATGCAAACAGACAACCTTACAATTTACAAGATGCCAATTAAGTGACAGTCAACAGTCGTGTGTTTGGAATGTGGGAGGAAGCCAGAGTATCTAGAGAGATCACACCAAGGCACTGAGGAGAACACCCACTTCAACGCCACATTGCTAACTGAGCAGCCCCAGCTTCATCTGGCAACAGTAAAACAGCTGCATTGCTGTGACTTTGGGATAATATCGCACCCAAAAACAAGTTTGCAAAATTCTAATCTAGCTTATTAGTTTTGGTTGTGTGAGTAGTGCTTGATGTGCTTCATTTTCACTCCACCTGAAGCATCGCTGTTTTTTTTAACACTGGACTATTTGTCTTCACCTGCTATGGTCTAATATTAATGAATGCATAAATTCAGCACCAAAGATCTGTTATTAAAGTGAAATCCCTGTGGGTTATCGACAGGCAGCTTGTGATTCATATCACAGTGGGGATATGGTTACATGATCAGGCAGGAACTGCTGCACACACACACAGTCTGTGGGCAGTTTGTTTGAAGCCCCTGCACTGAGATCAGTCGGTGGTTAACAGCAGAGAATTGATAGCTTCCATGTAGAACAGGGCGAGTGTGTGTGTTAGATTGAGTCATTATTGATATCATGTGGCCTCCTGCCGCTCCAATCAATAGCTGTTTCTCTTCATAACGTTGTTTTGACTGCCTGGGCTATATGAAACCCATTTATACACCGAGCTGCCCTCCATCACGCTCACGCAGACACAGAGAAGCCAGCGATGGAATAAATGCCAAACTGAAACGTGTGTGCTGCTTCTTGCACCGCAATACAAGTCCGCAATCAAACCAGCCTCCTGAAACACAGAGAAGAGAGACGCTTTTTTATCATTTGGTGCTTTGCTGAACACGTTTTCTCCTGAACTTCGCCTTAAGACAACACTGTGGACTGGTTCTTCTTCTATGGTTGCCGTCACCCACCTCTGCTTCCTGGCCCATACTGACCAAGGCGTGGTTGGGGGGTGGGGTGGGGGCGGTCTATGTTAGGGGGGCTCCAAATCCTAGGAAGGCCAAATTCTGTCTGCTCACCTGCAGCACCATTTACACCAACACAGACCTCCACTTGTCCCCTTTGACCTGATGAACTCAGTTCCAATTACCTCACTTTTAGTTGCTTTGGATGGGGACAGATTTAAATTTTTTACCATTTTCTTTCTGTGTCTCCAAGACTTTGAAAGTCCATTCCTCCAAGTCTCAGATCAGAGGATTACAGGCTTCCTGTAATGACCAGCTACAATCTTACCTTTACTTAAATATCTATCGTTCATTTGATTTGTTTTTGGTAGCACTTTCTAATTTATAACGGCATATAAATAACGTTTTACTGTACTTACAATACTCTCCTGATAGCCCTGTGTTTCAATTTCTAGCATTATCTTTAATATTTCTGCATTTACTGTGGGAAATGTAGTAAAGTGAAAGCATTGAAAATTTGCAGCGTTTGTGAAAACAGGTCAGACTCGTGCATAATCTGTCAGGATGTGTAAATGTTCCTTAGACTAAAATAATATATGTTGTAGAATGTTGTTGTCAGGCTGCGATGTTTCAGCTATGTCTTTTAACAACACACATGCACAGTTGTGCACATGCTCGTAGCCATTTTGTGGGTAATAAAGTGAGTTTAGGGCGCCGGCAACAACTTTTTTTTTGTGACAGTAAAACAGATTATTCAGTAAGGAGCTCAAAAATAATAATAATAAAAACAGTATTTGAAACTATTTTAATCAAAATTTTATCACATTACTGAAATGTTGTGTTGTGTAATCTGACTGGAAAAGATTTTTATTTTAAAGAAAGTAAGATAATTGATTACATTATCTCTTAGGTCCAGGTATTTATTTGAAGCAACACTAAGTAACTTTTCAAGCTTCATAAAATATTTTGTGATCATACGTTAACTTACAGCTCGTTGAATGACGCCTCTGTCATGACCTGACGGGGTCCGTATCCCTTTAACCAGCACTAAGCAACTTTGAGGAGGGTGGCAGGAACCCTGCTCTGATCAATCCAGGATCAGAATGTTACCACGCTATGGGCTGGTGCTCATGGGAAATGTAGTCTTCCTTTTTGTCCACCGTCGCACCAAAATAGACCAAAACTGAAACTTCTTTAGTGTTGCTTTAAGGCCCAGATTTTTCCATATTAGTTCATAACTAGCATGTGTTTTAGTACAGTGGCTAATGATGGAGATACTTAGTCAGACTGAGTTTTATGCCTTATTAATAACATTGCATTATTCTGGCATGTTATTATCAACAAACAATGATTTGTCGGGTTTGTGCTTGTAAGTAAATATAAAAGTATGATCCTATGAGTTGTTTTTTTGTGCATCTGTCTAAATATTAAGTGACTTCAGGAACTGAAGACAAACAAAAGAGGGAAATGAGCGTAAAAGTTTTCATTCCGTCATGAAAGCGGGAAGCTGTTACCACATCTGTGTGAGAATACATGGAGATGGATTACCTTTGGCCAGAGCAGCCCCAGCGTAGTTGGTCCTGATTGTACCACATCCAGTCATATTTGTGGTACATCCTCGGATGATGGATGGATCTCAAGCATAGACATAAAAAACACTCTCTGTTTAAAAAGTACCACTGTTGGTGTAATCAAAAGGTGTAGGCATATGGTCATAATTTCAAACTCTTATTGATTCCATGCATCTCTCATGTGTGGTGGAGGATCACCAGTGGCTCCAGCTATGCCTTGCACAAACATGGTGCTGGAATAACCCATCCATCACCTCTGCGAGACTCTCTTTCCTGAAGTTATGATTGGAACAAAACAGAAAACGCCTGGGGAGCGAGCAGCACGAGAGGAGACCCAAAAGTTTAATTTGAGTGGGTCTGCTTTCCTCCGCCTCCTCGGTTCTAAGTGGGGAAGCTGGTGTGAAGGCGTGACCGTGAAATATTATATGTATAACATATATAACATAGCAGCATAGCTGAGCCACTTATTTAGTCCCGTTATGCTAACTTAGAGTCTTGGAGCATTTAAGGTCATCTATAACGTAGTATGAGCTAAATATGAACATTGCTTAGTTCTGAAATACAGAATCTAAGAACAAAGCCAGTTGTTACTAACTTAAAGCTCCTGTAGTAAGACGCTGGATCAACTTCAGTCCATTTGATTTATTAGTTTACGGATCTGACATCCAAGATGGCCGACGCGCTGACGTAGTGACGTCATCACTGCGCTGCTGGGACCTAAACCTGTGTTGTTGTTTTTTTGTTTATTTTTTTTATACTGCAAAAGAAGAACATACAAGAACAACATAGAACATAATAATTACAGATACAACAACAAAGGGCTTAACAGAACACAGAACAATCATTTTACAATGTCAACATCAAATTGGTGCTCGAGGGTTGCAGTTCTTTAAGGGCAGTTATGATTTGAATGGCTTTAGCATTTGAGCTCATTTTTAGAGATTCTATATAGATATTGAAGAAGATAATAGGATCTTGAAATTAGGTTTTTGTTGTAAATATTTGGAGGTGTGAATTTGCTATTTACCATATATAATTAAAAAGTTAACAATATATAAAAATTCAGTTTTAACAAGTTAACATTTCTCCATCCAAAGTAATATTGAAATTTCTTTAATGAAAAAAATTTGACATATCTCTCCATAATATTTAGTTATAATTACAATCACAAAAAAGGTGAACAAGCTTTTCTTCATTAATTGTTACAGAAAGTGCACACAGGGTCCAAATCCCATTTAGGTTTTTATCAAAAAGACTTTACAAAGATAAACATTACGAATAATTTTATAAGAAATTTGTTTTACTGTATTGTTTCCAAAACTTGTGTTTGCTATGGTGGCGCATGAAGGTGATGACGTAACTATGACCGTTCACTTTTGACTGTGGGGGGGGGGGGGGTTTAGTGTAAGTCAAAAGGTAGAGAAGACAGCCTAATCCGGTTGGGGGAGGAACTCAGTCTTGACAGACGGTTCTCCTTTGCTCTACCTTCTTCATGTCTCACTCTATAGGGTTAAGTTATTTAAGTTTTTCTATAGTTCTGCTGCTATAGGCTTAGACTGCTGGAGGACAATCTGACCACTTCTCTCTCTGCTACTTTCTTCCTTTGTCCAATC
>JAVLVB010000482.1:88479-99314 GCA_032876305.1 Orestias chungarensis | reverse complement strand
TCAGTATCCTGTGCTTCTAATCTAATTTAGCTTTCTGTCTTTTCAAACCCCCAGTCGGTCGTGGCAGATGGCTGCTTGTACTGAGCCTGGTTCTGCTGGAGGTTTCTTCCTGTTAAAGGGGAGTTTTTCCTCTCCACTGTCGCTACATGCATGCTCAGTATGAGGGATTGCTGTAAAGTCAACGACAACACAAGCCTTTTTTTCTGCCTGCTGATTCCAGAGGAGTGAATGCTGCAAGTCAATGACTACATGAATCTGCTGGGGTTCCTTAGATTGGAAACTTTTTCAAATTGATTTGTTAGAATGTATCCTTGATTTTAATTGATTTTTTGTAAAGTGCCTTGAGACGACACCTGTTGTAAATTGGCGCTATATAAATAAACTGATTCTTGATTCTTGAAAAGTAAGAAAAGAATCAATTATTTCAAGCTTATGGGGATAAAATTAGTAACATCATGAGAATTTACATAATTCTGAGATTTCTGCACTTAGATGCTGTTTATGTGGTTAATATGCTGCTTTTTAAGAATTATGAACACCCCCACATATTCTGCCGCCTTTCCTTGATTTTGCAGGATTTTCTGAGATCGCAGAATCACGATTTTTTGGAGGGACGGTTTATAGTTGTTTGTATTTGTTTTCTTTCAGCTTACAGGCTCATTAACATGGAGGCAGCCTCGCATGATTTAATAGGTTTATTTAGCCATCACTGAGGTTCTGACTGATAGAGACAGAGGGAGAACCTCATGTCAGTCCTTGCAGCCAGAGGGGACAAACTCTGGTCGAGGTTGATTGATCAATCTAACTGTGGGCAAAATGGGGGTGATGGGATGTTGTTTTCACGCTGGGCTTGTCAAACTGGCTGCCCTCAGCAACAGCATCCCACTCTCCTGTCAGACAGTAAGAAGGCCACATTTAGATATTTGACAACACAGAATGACACTTTTTACAGGGGAGAGACTTCTTATCAAACAGAGTTACAGTCTGCACACTTCTCTCTCTTTTCCTTTTATTTCTATGACATCAGAACATTTAGTAAAAAGGATTTATGCATTTCATGAACATTAAAAATTATCTACATGCTTTTTCTATATAGAAATTAATAGAAAGAATTGATGAATAGATGTTTATTTTAATGCTTTTCCCCCATTTACAAATTTATAAACACATTTGGGGGTTTTTTCTGTCCTATTTGTGAGACATTTTTAATTTGTTGAACAGACAAACGTAGCAACTTATGCATTTAAACTTGTTAGAAACGCCCACAGGCACAGCTACAAAAGTTTAATTACATGAGTCCATTCAAATTTCTAACTCACTTTAAATAAGACTTCCAGAAATATAGAAACTCTTCTTCTTTTAAATACTTCCTGAATCATTTGAATGCAATTAAAAGAACACTTTAACCCTGAAGGGAAATTAAATGTTGTAGCTAATCCAAGTTCCTTCAGAAACTTGCTGTAGATGCTGATGGCTGGGAAGATCTCCTATAGTTAAGGGCCATATGTGCAGTTTATCTGTAAAAACCTTCTTTTTAAATTGTATCTTTGTGAACTGATTAGTTTGAATTTAAAACGTTGCTACAATAAACCAGGGTGGGCATGACAATGCTAAAAAAGGCTAAACATTACACAATACAGCTCGTTTTAGGGTTCATCTTAGTAAAATTGTGCTGGTAAATAAAAAAAGAAAATCTAAGATTCAGTCTAATTCGTGAAGCCAAGATCAAATCCCTCTTTAAAAAGTTAATGATAAAGAGAGAATGCAATTTACGACGGCACAGAGATTCTCAGCAAACCTCAGAATCCACTATAACTGCCTCATGAAGTGAAATCTAAAGGTTTTACTGCAGCTCTCAAAGCCCTCCAAGAAAAACATCAGCAAATGTGTGGACTGACCTTACATGAGCAGAACCTAGCAGACAGTTTAACAGTCTCGCTGATTTAGAACCACTTAGGGGGAAGAAAGAAAACTAATACACCATTAAAATGTAAACGCTCTGACAAATTAAGCAGTAAGACTATGTCAGCGAGGTTTCTGCAAATTAACTTCCCTCTTCTCAAAACAATTTGAATTTCTGATTTTACTTAGTTTTTGACATACAATTACCATTTTGTGTTTTATTCTGCATATTAGATATACAGTTAACATTTCATTCTGTCTGGATATTTGACCACTGTTTAACAACTTTAAGTTTTAGACTTTAGGGCCCCACCTCGCTTTAGGTACACTTCAGAAGTTTTCTTTAGGGTTTAACTTGGGAAATTTACCTACACAACTAAGCAAGCCTAACCTGGACTGCAAGAAAACTTGGACGCTTTTTTATATTTTGTGAACTTTTTAGTGTCAGATGCTTCAAACCCACCTCAAGTGTCCCCACTTCCTGTTTTCTCCGGTCGGACTTCCTGTCTCTTCTCCTGTCTTTGGTCCAATGGAGGATGAAACTGAGAGAGCGGCTCGTCTTTACTTAATAAACCAAGAGAGCGGCTCGTCTTTATCTAATAAAACAAGAGAGCGTGGTTGTCGGCTGCCTCGGCTCCATATCTGTAACTAGGGGAAAAATCCAGCAGCGTTCAGAGTTTGGTGATTTTCTCCTCCAGGAGCTTAACGCTGACGAGGGTCGATTTCAGCTCTAGTTTCACTGGAATTAGAGAAAACAGCGACAATAAATCTATCCTCCATTATCACCTCAGGATCTTCCACCATGTTGTAAAGTTTGTCTCTAAGTCACATAGAAGGAGCTCTCTGATTGGTCGATTTCTCTTCATAACATATATATTTACTGCACAAAATGTATTAAATACTGAAGTACTTGCATGAACCTGATTACAACTGGTTAGGCTTTAAAGTTCTTGCACGGCCCTAATTTATACCCTATTTTATTGACATCTACAAAAATAGTTGGTTTTCTCTGTAATTCGCTGTGAAACAGTTTTACATCTATTCATCCATTCATCATCTTCAGCTTAATTAGCTGTCCTGACTTCATTCTCTCTCCAACTGGCCCTGATGGTCAATCTATGGATCCCTTTACAGGAGGCATAAATATTAGGACGGTCAACCCTCATTAACTTACTGGTCTCGGTGTAGAGAACCAACAGATCCACGTTGATCCTCTCATTGATGAACAAGACCACCCTGACTCTAAGAGTCCAAACACACTGCAGAGGAATCTTATTTCCTTCTTTCAGTAACTACTCAGAGCTCGAGACCATAGCAGAGAGAAAGTCAAAGATTGATAGATAAATCAAGAGCTTCAACTTGTAGCTCGTCTATAGACCAATTCAGAACTTGCATCAGCGTAGGTGCAGTAAAACAATCTGATCTCCTCCACTTTGAGGTGCTGATTCTCAACCGTTCTGGTTCACGCTGATTATGAAAAAAGAGTATAAAGAATAAAGAGATGTCATGAAAATGCCTTAATCGGAATTTTCTGATCAGATTCTGCTGAGATTGCCATCAGAAATTGTAATTTAAATAAGAGTTGTGATTAATAATGAGAGATAATCATGTAAGCACCTGTTTGGATCATATGTCTGCCTGATGTCAACAATGTGTATTTTTGTCTTTAGTGGCAAGATGCATAATCACTGGGAATTAGTCTGTTAGCACATAAAACCTGAAGCTTGATCATAAAAATCTACACCGGCTCAACCGCTATCAGAACCAATCATGGTTCCATAAAAGATGCTCAAAACGCTCTGAACCAACACCAGCAGAATGTAGCTTCTTCTTCTGTTGCTCTACTCTGAATAACACCTTGTGTAAGTAAATCATTGTTGGATTAATTAATTTGGTGCAGCTTTGAACTAATCGAGGACATCTGTGCATGTAAACATACATAATGAGACAGTTTGTTTGTAAATATTTGAATTCAACAAAGATATGCAATAAATGTTCTTTAAAGTTACACGATGTCAAAATTGTTTAAATAAGTCTCGCAGCCAATAATTAGTGTATTGTGATCTCTGGCTGGGAGTGTGACGCCGTTTTTCTGATAATCTGCTGTCATATCTCAGTATTACATGTAAGTGGTTGTGACTTTTGATTTGATTGCAGTTTTCATTAACAGCGGGGGGCTCCTGGGTAGCTTACGCAGCGATGCATGTATGACCTCAAAAGGAACTCAACCTTTAAAATGTTACACTCCTGCCTAACCTGGGGAATGTTTGAGTGTATTTAGCTAACAGCTCAATCAGTATAACAGGCCTATTGGGGGGAAACCATATGGTAAACCTAGAGGCCAGACTGTGGAGCATATCTTTAAAAACACAAGTGAAATGTATTCTCCTCTATGTCTGTGGGGCCATGCTCAATAACCACCCTCTAACTATGAGCCATGAAAATCGGTAAAGCTCATAATACCTCCTGCAGGATATGTTTTTAGCAGTGCGCCAGTCTGAACGGCAGCCACCTGGGTCGGGTGATCCATCCTGTGTGTGCTGAGCCTGCATTACTGTAACAGGAGACGGTCGCTATCACATTCCAGAGTCAAATCCTTCTCTATGGCCAAGGAAGGACAGCTGCCAAAGCTTCTCATCCAACGGTTGCTCCTGTGTCCCGGGCCACGCATGACCGAATCACAGAGTTGGTATAAAAACTCGTAGGTGGACTAAGTCACAGCAGGTTTTCAAAGTATTCATGTGTGTGTGCATCTAGAGATTACTTGGGGCTGAAGGATATAGTGTGTCTCATGCATTCATCCAGACATTAACTTGTATGTGCAAAGCATTGTGGGAGCTTTTGGCATACACACATTCATCTTTGACTCCCATCTGGGCTCCCATGTCGAGCAGACTGACAGATGAAGCCGAGCACTTTGGACTTTGTATTTCTCAAAAGACAAAAAGACAACTTAACAGGCTGTAGCACTCAAATGTGAGCAGGAGCAACAAACTAAAAAAACAGCCTTTTAAGGTGTCACAGTTTCTAAATGTGTCCATTCAGTGGCTCTCCTGTTCTGTTTTTCTGTCTTTTCTTCTCCTCTGGAGCTTAATGAGTTGAGGAAAGGACTGTATGTGTAAGATATGTTTGAGAGTGTGCATATGTAAAGTGAAACACATGGATGGAATGCTTGCTTTGACAAGGTAACGAGTGAGACAAGCCAGAAGCAACCACTCACAGATAGAAAGAATCAGATGTGAGGCACTGGCACAAACCCACAACTCGAGGCCGGAAGGGGACTGAATCGCATTTGTGGTAAAACCACACAAGAATTTCACACAAAAAGCAGACAGAAGGAGGAAATTAGAGCATTGAAGAAAGAGAAAGCCAATCCTGTGGCTCTGAGCCCAACGGGTGTTACCGAGCTTTCCATGGGGAATATAAAACTCTGAGGGTGTCCCCCAAAAGAGAAATCTAATAGTCCAGCAGAACGTGTAAGAAAAGAAAATGAATCATAAATTGTTGCTAACTGCTCCATGAGGACGGGTTTGAGTTCACATATCTGCACCCTGATACTCCGTGTGAAAGCACCTAATTGTGAGCGACGTGGAGTTCAACCCATGCTAAACAAAATGCAAGTCAGCACTCAATACCAATTTGGGAAAACCCTAAGTGTGAACAGATGAAGACATCCATGGGAGCGCTATCGACGGTAGCTCTGATGGCTCATTACGGGCTCCCGTGGACACAACGATCCAAAATGACAACCGCACCCAGTAAAAAGCAGTGGTCTAATTAGAGGAGAAGGGTAAATAAACTCCCTCTGAGGTGAGGCAGGACAGATCAAGCAGAGCAGAACTAGGACATCCCACAAGTTCAGTCTGACATCAAGCGTAATAGCTTCCTGTAGATTGCTCCTTGCATACTAACGAGGTTCTTAAAACTGAATAAGATCCTATGGATGCAAACAAGACTCAGACATTTAGTAGCACAGACAGTATCCCTACACCCCCGAGTGCTAAAAACACAGCAGCTTTAGATCCATTGGTACTGACAGGCTGAAACTAGGCAGATCAGCTGGCTCTCTGGTTCAGAGAGCACCGGAGGAATGCCAGGCTAAATAAACAGAGTGTCCGCTAGAGAACTGAACCAGTCTCCCCAACTCCTCTACATTCACCACAGAAACAGACTGAAGCTAGCAATGAAAGGCACTTTAAACTAAATTGCCCATTATACATGGAATTACATGAGTCGCTTTCCAGTAGTTCCAGTTTTAATGAGCTTCGAACATTTTGGTCAATCTATTTTTTTTCTGTACTTGCATGTAAACCTTAAGGATTTCTGCATAGGATACCTCTCTTTCGACAGGCAGAAGAGGAACTGACTAAAAATCAAATAATACATGGACATAAATATGGTGAAAATGTGTTTTTGTACTTTTTCACAATAATTTCCTTACCAAATCTTTCAACACAACCTTAAATCATCCTGTGGTTTGGACATGAAGGAATACAGCAGCTGCCATGTGAAACCATGCAGTGGGCCGTATCAGACACATACTTGATACATGGTCTGCAGAACATCTTAAACCAAACCCTGAAAGGGAGGATTGAATGTGACTGAGGGAATATGCCAACTTACTGTTGTCTTTTCACAACCTCTGTCTGTACATGTCTCATATAGTCGTGTTTCACGCACTCATGTAATAGTGCTGGAGGTATGTGCATTATGGGACACTGGGGTTATTAATGCGTGTTTGTGTAGCTCTAGGGATCTCCTACGTTTTCTAAAACTGACTCCTTAATGACTTGACCGCCCTCTTTAATGTTTCTGCTTTATGTCTCATTGCCTCCCTTTGACATATTTAGGTAAAGTCAAGACAAATTACCCACTGAAGACTTTTAGCCAAAAGCATGTAGACACTAAGAGCATAGTGACAACGAGGAAAAATGAGGGAATTTGCCCGGACAGCTGCTGCAGAGATTCATATCTACGTCTAGATTCCAAACATGGTATGTGTTGGTGTCTTTCCACATGTTAAGGGCTCTGGAAGTATGTAATTATCCTGCTGGAAACTGTAGCCATTTGTAAAACCTACGAGCTTTAATACACGGTTCTTTCAAAGACTGATAACTTTGCTGCTTTGTGTAGTAAATATATCTGTATACATACTTTAAATAGACCTGCAAACGTGACCCTTCCAACACCTTATTGGAAGTAATTTAGAAGCAATTAAAAATGAAAATTTTTGTAGGTAATCATGTCGTTTCAAAGTGAACAGAAAAATCAATTTCTCGCCTATACAAGTCCGTAAAGGTTCTTCAGGTCCTTTGAACGCTGACCGTGGACAGAAAAAAGTTCTGTGAGCATGTTGATTGCGTTTGTTCACAATCCTCATGCACTAGGGAAGCTTCCACTCTAAAGAAAGCACCAACAGGCACAAGATGTACAACCATGGGAAGAAGAAGCAAAACAACAAAGTTCAGGTTTTAGCAGCTTCTCCTTAGAAATCCAAAGGTGTTCCCAAGCTACCCTAGAAATATAGTCCTTCCAGCGTGTCCACACTCTTCCACGGGTTTTCCTACTGGTGGGAAGTGCCTAGAACACATAACCAGGAAAGCCTCCAGTAGGCACTCCTGACCAGATGCCTGATCCACTGGAGCTGGCTCCCATCAATGTGGAGGACTAGTAATTCTGTTCTGACCAACTCCCAGATGACCGAGCCTCCCATCTTATCTCTAAGGGAGAAACCAGACGCCCTGCAGAGAAAGCTTGTGTCCTTCTTTTGGTCACTTCCCAAAGCTAAAGACCATAGATGGGAGTAGGAATGTAGACTGACCAGTAAATCCAGAGCTTTGCTTTTCTGCGTAGCTCGTTCTCCACCATTACGGCACCCACATTACAGCAGATACTTCTGCAGTCTGTCTATTAACACGACTCCAAAAGACTTAAACTCCACTGCTGTGGTCGTCCAAATTTAATAATGTAGGACTGAAATTAAAAAGTCAACCGAAGAAAAAATCTACCTCTGATTTTTAGTAGGTTTAGGTGTTTCCCCCACTGACAACAGCCTCCTGAAATGTGTGGAGTATATTTTAGGACATCTACATCTTAAAATGAAACCTGGAGATGTCCTAAAATGAGCATCCTTGTAATTATGACATGCTGTCATTTTTCACTGCCTGTTTTCTGTATGTGTTCAGGATGTTTAGGTGTCAGCAGCATTATCTCGTCTGTAGCCATCCTTAAAAAGAAAGGTGTCGACGCTAAACCATCTTTGAAGAAAAAAAAGACCTGATAGAAACTAATGTTAACACCAGTTAACAGCAATAATGAGAATATAGCAGAGTGATACAGAAGTGGTCCGTTTCTCCTCCTGCAGCAAAATGCTACAGCAGCAAAAAGGAGCTAGGTCAGGATAAGCTAAGCCACACTAGCCTTATCATAAGGGAACATTTTTTGTCTATTCTTCAAAGTAGAGAGGGTGTCTGGATCACAGACTGGAGGTTTCTAATAACTAACAGATCTGGGGCCTTTTCTTTGTTAATGAAATTCCCGGAACTACCACTAAACGTGCAGCCAGCGAGTGAGGCTTCTGTTAGGAACAAATGTTAAATTGTTGCTTAGTTTGTTTTTACAATGTGTTGCCAGAGGTTTTCCTCACAGTTTACTTGGGTTACCAGCTATTATTTAGCAAACACATTCATAAACACACTACCTGCCATTTTTGATGCCTTTTCCTACACTCTAAGTTAATTGTTTGCACAAATCTTTCTACACATAAAGCATTTTGTAGTTTTCGGAGTGAGGAAGATGCCTGAAGATGTCAGTTTCAAGAGCCGCATACGTCTTTGACAATGAATGTGACACAACAGAGCGCAGTAGCAAGATGGTTTAGTGGTTTGTCAGACATGTATAAAACAATAAAAACAGACAGAAAAGTTGAAGTTGGGGTTAGACTGTGGCTTCCCATTTAAGGAAATCCCAAAACTGGATTTGAATTCCTTGTTTGAACGGTTTAAGTACTGTAGTTGTTAAGCTAAAGTAAATTAGAGATGGTTAACTTGAGGTGGAGTTGAGCGAGCCATTACTGAGATTGAAAGCCTCAAATAGAAGCCAACTACAGATTTGTTTTTAAAAACAAGTTTGTCTGTGTTAATTACAAAACAAAGACTAACGATTCAAAGACATTTTAAATGCTAGCTTATATATTGTTTGCTCTCTATCGCTCTTTAACATTTCATGTTATTTGCTGCCATACTTATCTGTTGTTTCTTTGTTTATTTGGTGACCAGCCCCCTGGTGATGTCGCAGTTCACACAGAAAAAACAGCCGTTCTGCACTACCACAGTTGAACCCTAGTTTGCACTGTCTTCTCTCTGTGGAACCACGTTCTGATCCTGGTTTGTAAAAAAGGGCAAATAAAAGTCTCGTCCTCCCAAACCTTCGTCATCAGGTCCCTCCTGGATAACCCTTCTCCACGTTCAGTCCCTCCATCCCTTCAACCCTTTTGATCAGTTAAACATAAATAAAACTAATTTCACTGTGGCGTAGTACTTGGTAGTGAAACAACTACATCAGATTGTAGTTTTATCTGGGTCCAGACATTGGAGGGTAATACATCCGGGGATACAGAGTCTACATGTACATGACTTATAATTGCATCAGACCAAATTTGAAGGTTGAACACTTGCTATGTAATTTAGTCATTCTAATGTCACATTTGGCTGTTATTTATGTCATGGGAAGACAGATGGTCAAATGCATGTGTGGAAGCGGAGGCCAAGCACCTGGCACTCACCCCCCATCTTTTCCCTGTAAGATTTTCCTCATAAATTATCTGAAGTAGAATTTTGTTGAAGCCGGCAAAATGCAAAACACCCCAAATATTGCCTTCCCAATTGAGTCATCACATCCTGTTTGGCGGCGACACATGTTCCTCACAGTAAACCTTCAGCGTAGGGAAATACTTTGGGGGGTTGAAGCTGGGAACACCCTAGAAAGTGCATATTCAGCAGCCTGGAATGAACAGATAAGGCAAGTAGGTCTGCTGAAAGGGAAATATGGGAAGAGCTGACACTTAACCTCAGTGCGCTCCTTACAAGAGCCCCCAGGGCTGCATCCCCCAAGGTGAGTGGGAGAATCCTAATAAAGCTGTGAGGACTCAATGAGGATGGGGATGAGTGAACAGTGTGTGTGTTGGGGGGGGTTACGGGAGGGGGTTAGATAGGGACAGATAGACAGATAGATAGATAGATAGATAGATAGATAGATAGATAGATACATAGATAGATAGATAGATAGATAGATAGATAGATAGATAGATAGATAGATAGATAGATAGATAGATAGATAGATAGATAGATAGATAGATAGATAGATAGATAGATAGATAGACAGACAGACAGACAGAGACAGACTTGGAGAGTGATTATTGATTGAGGTCACAGCTGGCTGCGCCTTCCTATTTGGTTAGTCATCTGTTTTCTTGAACTGTACACCATTTTATTGTCCGCGGGAGTTTTCATCCGTTGTAATTGTTGCTGTTTACATTCCAGCTCAAACTAAGATCTTTAACAGATCACTGGAGCTGTGTGTTGTTCCGTCCTGTTTTAAAAGCTCCACAATAATACCCATTCCTAAAAAGACAACTACCACAGGACTAAATGACTACAGACCTGTTGCCCTGACCTCTGTGGTCATGAAGTCCGTTCGGTGGACGATGCAGTGAACATGGGTCTGCACTTCATCTTCCAACACCTTGAACACCCAGGAACTTATGCAAGAATTCTGTTCCTGGATTTCAGCTCAGCCTTCAACACAATTATTCCAGGACAATTACACAGCAAACTGACTGAACTCAGCGTACCAGCCTCCACCTGCCAGTGGATAACTGACTTTCTTACTGGCAGAAAACAGCAGGTGAGGCTGGGAAAGTGGACTTCAGTGAC
>JAVLVB010000480.1:667962-704394 GCA_032876305.1 Orestias chungarensis | reverse complement strand
TTAAAGGGGAGTTTTTCCTCTCCACTGTCGCTACATGCATGCTCAGTATGAGGGATTGCTGTAAAGTCAACGACAACACAAGCCATTGTTTCTGCCTGCTGATTCCAGAGGAGTGAATGCTGCAAGTCAATGACTCGATGCAATCTGCTGGGGTTTCTTAGATTGGAAACTTTTTCAAATTGATTTGTTAGAATGTATCTTTGATTTTAATTGATTTTCTTTGAAGTGCCTTGAGACAACACCTGTTGTAAATTGGCGCTATATAAATAAACTGATTCTTGATTCTTGATTTTTGGTGGGCCTTTCTGTTTATTTAGACCCGTTGTTTCTGATGCAATTCCTACTAGGGCTGAAGGATTTATCGAATATACTCGATGTATCGCGAGATTTTTAACTGACGATGGTACAAGCAGCTATGTCGCAACCATCATATATAAACAATCACTCATAAAATTCAAAATAAATTAAAATGATTATTTTTCATTTTGTTTTCTTTAAAACATATATTTAGAATGATTTCCTTGAGTTTTAATAACTACATAAAATTTGGTAGTGTGTTTTTTATAATTGTTTATTTGTGTTATGAATCGGCATCTATTGTTAAAAATTCTCAGCATATGAAAATGGTTTAGAGAGGTTCTGATACCTGTAACTATGGTGGAACACTTGATTTTGATTTCAATATTTAAACTACATTTTTTTCTAATCTGTAATTTCATCTGTTTTACAGTTTTTGTTTTGTTAAATGCATTAACAAATATTTTTTTTTCGTTTTAGCCAATCTATCTTTCCTCCAGGATTCTTGCATGGTGTATTTTTTCTGCTGAAGTCTCGTTCATTAAAGGACTGGTGTTGACCACAAAAACAGTATATCAGTGAAAAACATTTGTCTGAAACTGATGGTCACAATAAAATATATTTTACATTTATTCAGATTTTGACTTCAGATAAAAAAAACAACTATGAATTACCATATGCTATTTTACAAAATGTATAATATAAACTAACATTGTATATGGTAAAATAATGTTGCTGTATTTTATTTTCCTCATATCACCCAGCTCTTGTTACCACAGAAAGAAAAGAGAACTGAATATTTTCATTATTAAAAGACAACCTCACAAAACAGCCGTCTCCTACCTGAGGCTTTCAGACTCCCTACTCAGGATAACCTGATTCTTCTATTTTTTGGAGCTTGGGACTCAGACTATTCAGGACCTGCAGTGAGGAGCAGCCGACTGTGGCAGTCTTTCCAGTACATTAGTATATGAAAGTACGACTGACCAGGATCAGATTGATATGGCTCTGCACAGGACAACATATGGGAAATCCGTAATCCACTCTATGTGCTGGAACTGAGGGTATTTGTCTTGGGGATTTGAGTGTATGAGAGACAAATATGACTCACTGTGAAGTCCGGGAAATGTTCATGACAGCTGCTGCTACTTTGTTGATTTTTTTTTTTTCATAATAAAAACATGTTTTAGGGACATCGAATATATTTAAAAATCTTTGCAGATAAAAACAAAATGCAAAAAACTAAAACAGGATACAATACTCTAAATTCACTTATCTGCTTTGCATGTGGCATGGATGTAAAAAATAGCTTGTTTCCTGTATCCCACTTCTTCTCCAGTGCATGTTACAGTCAATACAGTTTTTTTCCCCACACCATTTCAGGTTCTTTCTGTTGCATATTTTACTGTCATAGTATATGTTTGATGTGAGATGTTTTTTTCTTTTCTTTTAGAAAATCATGTCATATCCACATTTTGAAGTTGTACCATCGTCAACCACAAAATTAAATGCATGAATTCAAAATCAGCACAATGTTCAAAACATTTTAACATGAGATGCTTTGCTTTAAAATATTGTGTTGGTGCTCTGTATTCTCTCCAAAATCAAAAATGTGTTGCAGCAAGATGGAACGACAGATAATTGTCTGAGCATAAAAATAAACAAATGGATGGGATATGACACAATACTGCATGTTGAAAATGCATCAAAGATAACTTTCATTGAAAACGGTTTTGTTGACAAGCTCAATTTGCTTACACAGTAAATGATGGGGAATAGAGCTTGGCGAAAAATATGATTAACTAACTATGATCATGCATATTCAAACAGGCACATTTGACTGGAAATCTGCTTTCATGGTGAAGAATGCATGCATTTCTCTTCCATTTAATAATTTCAAATCCTATTTGCGGTACATGAATGGAGTTGAGCTTAAATTTGTTTTGTCGAATATGATCAAATTAAACTGAAGACATTGCATTATTTGTATTTACGTGATTCTTTTTTTCTTCCAAAAGTGCTGTCCTGGTTTTGATTCCCCAAGTCTCAAGTGGGCATATCACAAAACCAACATATTTTGCCAGCAAAGCGGGCAGTCTTTGCTTGTATGAGGTGCAGAATCTAATGAGCATGAATAATGAATAACACTCAGCATGCTGGTGACGGAGAGGGCCGCCAGTTATTAGGTCAAAGAAGGCCTTGTTAAGCAGGGAAAACTTACTGTCTCTCTGAATGACAGACTCCCATGATCCATTGAGACAAAATACTGGTAAATAACACATCTAATAAAGAAAATGAGCAAATGCTGATGAAAACACCCTATAAAATTTTTTAGCTAAAAACCCTTTCTAACATGAGTGTTTCAATGCTGCTCTCATTGACAAGCATGGTGGACGGAAACATTTTGAGTTCCCATTGCTGTATACAGGTAAAATAAGATATGAGCAATAAACTGAATAACAAGGGATGTATCACTCTATCAATTGCCATACAGTTATCTTGGACTGTGTGCCACAGGTAACACCTTCAGACATCCATCTCTCCACGTTTACAGCTCAGCTCATTCTTGGGTTCTTAATATGTTCCAAGACCAGAAGGTAAGTCTTGTCCAATCAGCAGGTTCTGTGTCTGCTCCAGGGTTGTCTTCCATAGTGACTTCCCTGGAAAACATTCTTAAGCAGTCATCCTGATCAGGTGCAAACTACCTATCCATCCATCCATCCATCCATCCATCCATCCATCCATCCATCCATTCATCCATCCATCAATCCATCCATCCATCCATCCATCCTTCCATCCACCCATCCATTTTTCAGCCCGCTTATCCCTGTGGGGTTGCGGGGATATCCTGGAGAATATCTCCAGCATACATCTGGTTAGAGACAGGGGTACATACTGGACTCGTTGTCAGTCCATCACAGCTGCAAAGTACCTCAACTGACAAATTTGTATGTGGAGGATTAAAATTTCAACCTTGATATTCAGTTGATAAACCTATGTATGCCATCTCAAGGGCTGACTCCAACAATCTGGTTAAAATTAATATTTTAGTAAGCTGTGCCTGGGCTTTTGGTGTTCTTGTCAAGATCTATATCTATACATTTGTGATTGGAGGTATTCCAAAGAAGTATGGTCCAATAAACTGAGAGCTTTGCTCAAGGGCTCAGTCTTCCACCTCTTTGACAGAGCGATGCTTAATTGATTGGCCTGCATTGCTATTACCATAGCTTATCAACCAAACATTAAAATACTGGAATTCCTCCACCGACGACAATGACAGAAACGGAACACAAAGAAAGCAATATATATATATATATATATATTTTTTTTTTTCCGATCAAGAACATTGACCTCTGACTTTAAAGAGCAACTGTCAATTAATTTAACTGCAACTGCCACAGTGCAAATTGAAGTTGATGGCTTAGAGAGGCCACCACAACCCCTATGTCTACAAAACAAAAGGGAAAAAACCCTGAGGTTCTTTCTCTCCATGGCTACACCTTGGGACCCTTGGGTTTGCAAGGACTCTATAGCAAGTAAAAGGAGCCCAGGTGCCATATTCTCCAGCAGGATTCACCCAAAATACCTTAAGAATGCCAATAATAAGCCTTCTCCAGATTCAAAACACACTTTCTTAATTGTGTAAACAACAGTATCACTTCCAGTTGTTTAATTATATTATCACAGTGTGTATGTTTTCTGTTTATTAAGTTAATTCAATGACAAGTGTTATAAGAGTCATAAATTACACATTGTAAAAAAATAAATAAAATAAATAATTCCAATGTAGGGATGTTTTTATTTATTTCTTTGTTTTTTTGTTTCTTCTCCTCAGGCTATACCTCCAATTTCATAAATTATATGCTACTTGCAGAGGATTTAAAGGATAAAATGGGTGAGGCAAGAGTAACAGCAGAGAGGGAGAGTATCCAGCAAGAGCCACAGCATGCAGATCAAAAGATCTAAATCAGTCAATCAAAAAAGCTGTCATATCAACTAGTGTAAACAATCTTATGATTAATAATTGACCATATCCGTCTTTGTTGTTTTTTCAAACCTTCTCTCTGTCTGTCTGTCTGCTTCGGCTGCTCTCTCTGTCCCCCCACCTCTTTTCCCTTCACAAAGATTAGACACAGGCTCCAACATGAAAGCTGCCGACCTGTGTTTGGGTCTGTCACAGGTGATTTTGCTGCCGGTGCTACAGCTCCTCCTTTCAACAGAATATTCTCTCCCTCTCTGGTGTTTCTGTGTCCCCCACCTGTCCCCGCTACCCCAACTCTCTACTTACTGTTGCTATGGTACCTGCCAGGTCGCTACAGAGAACTTCCTATCTCCAGTCATCCTTTGGTTCAACCAGAGTGTCGATTCTATCCAACCCGCCTTTATGTCAGAGAAAACCAGGAGTAAGACCCCGTGCTGTTAACCACTACAGAAGTTAACTGGGGTCTCTCTTTCTCTTCTTTTTTTCTCTCTCTTTTACTGTACAGAAAGATGCTTTAGTTTTGACAGGGAAAGTTGATATAAATTATTTTTATACTTTTACCACCAATATATTGTTGGAATATTCTAAGTTGTCTTTATTTCACTCTTATATTTTACTGTTGTAATTTGTTATTTTGTAACACAAAATTGACAGTTAAACAGCTTTTAAGCAAGGTTTTTTTGTAAACAGTAATAAGCCCATACTTAAGCAGAATTCTACTATCTACTACTTAAACAAGTCTAAGCGGTGTGCCATCAATTATTTTTTTATGCTAAATACATTTTAAATAATCAAACAATCAATCAAATATACTTTATTTATCCCAAATATAAATTAAATACAGGACTTTATGACAACCATCTGTATTATTTATGAATTTTAGATCAGTTGAACATTTTTGTTCCCATCAGAGATAAAGAGCTTCTACTACAACCTTGGGTGATCATAATTGTTTGCAACAAGCTTTACTGTTGTTTTCCACATGAACTGACCACTGTTTTCTTCATCTCCTGGGTATTTGGTGCAACCCTCTTACTGAGGTTGTTATTGTCTCTGCTGGTATGCACAGACAGCAAAGCTTTAAAATCCCAAGCTTTATAAAGAACTGCAAAAGAGACACCTATCCAGCCTTAATGGCAGCAAAATTTTTTTATATTTTCACTCTGTCTTCCCCATGAATGGTCAATCATCTTTGTGTACATACACACTAAATGTAAATGTTATGATATGCTCGAGAAGTTTTGTCTAGCAGACTGAAGTTGTGTGTTTTTTTACACATTTAAAAAAACATGTATATTCGGATCATGTTAGTTTTCATAATGTACTTATTAAATTAATATAGTTTTTATGTTATTAAAGGAATCTGTTAGCTAGAATCTCCTCAATTCATGTATTTTACCCTCTTTATCCATTATTTTAACATATTAATGCCAGAACTCTTTGTAGATGCAGGTACACCTGATTATATCCCGTTTTAAAATGGAAAAGCCACCTACTTTTTTAATGGTGGTGGAATTGCCTCATTCCAGTCAAATGAAAAAAAATATTTATATGAAATAAAATTAGGTTGTTCAAGTATTATTATTATTTTTTATGTGTTTAAAGCATGTCATGTAATTTACTTTCAGATGATATCTTGTCACAAACTCAATGGTGTGGGCCCCAGTTAATTCACATTGTTAGGCCATATGTTTCTCCTATTTCTGCAAGTAAACTCACATTTACAACACCCTTCAGTGGTTGTTTACAGAAGTTAGAACTCCTCTGATACATCCCTACTTATGTTTGCATGCTTTTTGGCCCCATAGATAATACATGAGTTTGCTTGCTTTTTTTCTTCCCCTAACGAAGGGGAGATGCTGCCATATGCATGAAAGAATAAACGAAGACCCAAACTGACAGCACCATCTGGCTAACTCAGTTGACGTAAGAAGAATGGCCCCCACTCAACATTTTGCCCGACTCTCAGGAGGATGCCACATTGTCATCAGTGCTAATACTAAATATTAATAATATGTTGACCCCAAAGTGTTCGGAAATCACTGATGCATACACATATTGCCCTTCTGAATGGCATATGCAGATGTTAGGTGAGCGCCACTGGCCTGCACCGCTCAGTGTGTGTATTGTTGTGGTGTAGTGTTGTGCTGTTTTTTCCAGTAGCTCAGAGGCTAGTCAACTTCCACTTAGTCATGAATATTGCATTATTTCACATACCCTCATAACTCCTCCCTCTCTGTCTCTTTTAGATGCACACTTTCACACCTCACCATCGGACACTAACTTGCAGGGTTGCAATAAATCCAGAGCTACATAGATGGGAATCACTTGGAATAACTGTATTCAGTACTAACAAGGTTGTCAAATTAAAATGCAGTAATATAACCCTTTTATTATTTTATAATTTTTTTATTTTTAGAAAACACTATTCTTCACACAAAATGTTTGCTTTAGTATTATAAAATAATAATAACAATAATAATAATAATAAATTGTACACATATATACTTCTGCATCACTTTTTGTGTCTACATATATATTTTCTTTAATGTAATTTTGAAGCACATGCTTTTTTGCCATATTTTGGGAGAGGCTTACAATGTCCCTGCTCTTCAACATGTGGAAATTAGAATGATGGATTTCTCAGATCCAACATACAGTAACTCTCCAGACACTAGATGAATTTCACCTTGGCATCTGCTCTGATCGCCTCTGTTTGCCTCCCATACATCTTTATTAGTTTGTGGGGACACTGCGGGATGTCACTTGATGAGAGCCACCATGTCAGTGAGACTGATTTATTCCCAGCATTTGCCTGGGTTCCTTGCCAGCTGACCCGGTCTAACCCACTCCCCCGCTGCATGCCCATAGATCCCAATATCTTGGAGAGTTCTGCTTACCATTAGAATAGGATTCATCCAACCAGTATCTAGTAACTTTATATATGAAACATGGCCCTTGGGTCATTTCATGGATATGTGATTGAATTTTGCCACAGATGCAAGTTGATGATGCAATGACTGATTTTGCATGCCATTGGCAAAATGAAGTTTCTGCTGACATTTTGACAATGTGTCACTGCTGCATAAACAACCTATCACTTTTGCAATAATCCTTAGATCACAAGACTCTTCTAATGCACAGCATGTTTCAGATGATTCACTAGCTTCAGTGGTAATGTGGAGAAGACAGCTTGGTTATAAATTAGATTATGTTGCTAAAACCAATGAAGATTACAGTACTAAACTTTAACCCATTCTTAATTGTATGATTTCCTGGTGTATAATACATGCAGTGCAAGTAACAGTATGTTTAGATTTTGACTTTATATTCCAGATGTTCTGGAAATTCTGGCTCTAGTGAAATTAATTTATTTATTTTTGTGTAGCACAATAAGACGATTATGTTTAACAAATGTCTTGTTTATCTAATAAAACAGCACCATAAAAAGTTAAAAATGCAAAGCAATAAAAAATATAAATAAATAGAAACACACTAGACCATTTTAATGTTTATTTTAGATACCACTAGAAAGGAACACATTTAGGAGAAAAATCAATTAATAAAATAAAATGATTTATTCCAGCTTTCTTTATTTTCAGAAATGCATTATCTTTTAGATTGTTGTATTTCTTTTTTTAAACATTCATAATTATTATTATTATTATTATTATTATTATTATTATAACTCAGAAACAATTACTCTAAGATTCAGAACATTTGGTTATTATCAGAATATCTTTATTTTGTACTTTTGTACTTGTACTTGGTTGTATGTCTCTGCAAACATTCTAGAGCAGCCTGGTTTATGTAACCTGATTAGGCTTCTAGGGAGTTCTCCAAATAACTACTGTGACTTACATGTTTAAGATTCATTTGTTGGCATGCAGTACTGCCAGACAAAAAAGCATGGATGGGTGTCAGCTTTTAATTGTAACTGTCTTGCAGAATGGGTGTTGTTTTAATATCCTGTATAGATTTTTATGTAATACACTTACTTGTGCAAGGCGGCCTCAAGCAAGAATCAATTCAGCCCAAAGGATCCTGTCCTCCTCCCCTTTTGTTAAAAGCCAATCTTGTTTTAATGATGCATGAAGAAATATTCAAGCATTGACATTTTGCTGTCAGGTTTCTTTAGAAAAATCAATTAAGATAATACAGTTTTGACCCAGTTATCCAGTTAATGCTTATTAGGGATGTAATATGATTTACTGTCAGTATTTATAATTCTTTGCATCTCATCCCATTAGCCCTGTGACTGTTTCATAGAGTGCTGTACAATGGTAATTTCTAGAAAACTACAGTTGCTGGGAGGAGATAAAGTGGAGTGGAAAGGATTAATGACATTGATTGGGATTGGTGGGCAGGTTAAATGAAAGCTCCTGAGGCATTCTCTTTCTCTTAAGCTTTCACACAGTCTTTCTCTTTATGTATTTTTATTTTAGGCTAACCACAAAATGATGGACTATAAAAATACAGCTGCAAAGTGACACATTTATTAGGCTCCACAAAAAGCCACCTGATAGTTATTACAATGTACATAAGTTTTCAATATTTGTTATTCGTAATTCCAATAGATTTAACCAAGTAGTGGAATTAAATTGATTTCACCCTTCCAAACACTCCTAGCATTGGATAAAGGGAAAGGAAAAGTGACAGTGGTCAACTGTTTCACCTGGTCTGTGACAATAAATGCAATCAACCATTTTTGGGACCTTGTCACATCCAGTTTTTGCTATCATCTGATACTAAAACTTTCTGCATTTGATTTTTTTTCTATAAATGTAAAAATACATATTAAGAAGATATAAAAAAAAATTAAATATAAGCATGTATAAGTATTTTCCATTGACTCAGTTCACTGCGTGAAGTACTTTTATGTCAATGTATACCATAAATATATATAAACATATATAAAGTATAAACTATTTCCATGCCTTTATTTATGCTTATCATTACAGTTTGGGTTGATTAAAAAAGGTACTATTTTAAAACAAAAGTAAACCCTGAAAACGGGTTTTATTATTTCAAAAAAATAATAATCAGAATAGCAGTAACATAAACCATAGCATCCAGATCAGTTGATGTATCAGTGGTCTCAGTATAATATTTACTACAAAAATAAAGCCAGTATATGGTTCAGTGCTGTTTTTATATAATATAAATATATAAATTCACGTTAAGTGAGCTTTGAAAAAAAAGAGGTTGTTCTTTTAAAAATTAAATTCTAGTTGTATTTACGGTAAGTACCATTACTCTCAGACAACATGAGATCAATAAACTCAGTCATTCACCAGTTTAACTAAAAATGCATCCAAACATGTAAAAGTAGATTTGCAAGTTAGAGTTGCAATAAATGGGTAAAACAAATACAAAGATTTTATGTCCCAAGGGGTACCAGGAGTATGTCTCTACAGCCACAAAATTAAAAATTTGCTTCCAATTGTGAAAGGCAAATTTTCTTTCCTAAGACAACAGCTTGGGATGCAAAGTCTAGATGTGATGTTGTGATAGAGATCCGGTATTGAGTCACTCATTCCAATACCAATTTTGAGGCATTTCAAATGGTGACCCAACAAGCTAACGCTACCAATCTATGCATTACAGGGATGTAAAAAGAATAATTTTTCGAATAGGTTTCCTGGCAACCAAAGCTTGATTTTGCACCAGACCTGACATTCTCATCCAATAACAACCAATTTAATTCACTTTAATTAAATGTGTAAATAAATATTAGCAATAAACATCTAAAAAAAAAAATTCTGCTGTTGGTTTCTATTATGGATAAAAAGCCAAGCCTGTAATATAACTTTGATTCGTATTTCTAAACAGCTGTTTTAATTTTGCTTCTTTTATTAAATTTTTTATCCTGAATGTGTAAAACTAATTATTTTAATTAAAGGCCTAGGATTTGGAAGAATACAACATTTAAGTTCTCTGCATTAAAGAAAGCTAGGCCTTTTTACATTGGTCACAAATCCTGGTAATGATTTACCACACTTGTAAGTTTTCTCAATTAGTGTATATTGGATCTCACTGTTTGCTTAAGGACCTTAGAAATTACTTTCAAACAATTTCCAGAACTATTGATTCAAAAGACTTTGTTTACCATTTTAAATCTGTTTTTAACTCCTTCATAGCAGTGGATGTGTGTTGCTTTTTGATATTTTTAAATCAAATCAAATCAAAATTACGTTATTTATCCCAAAGGGAAATTAAATGGTGTTGGAGTAACTCATTTAACTAAGAAATTGTTGTTGTAGATGGTGATGGCTGTGGGCAGGAAAGATCTTCTGTAGCGGTCTGTTTTACAACTAAGCTTTACAAGCCTCTGACTTATTTTTCCAATAACTCATGAAAGAGGTTGGTCTCCTAATAACCAAAGTTAGCTCTTGAAAATAGCCTTTTTGTGTATTTTGTCATCTTTGTTTTTGTATTTGGACAGTTTGGATTTGACAAAAGAAGCAACACAATACATCTGTGTGTGGTGGAAATTATTGTTAAACTCAATGAATATCCAACCATCTTTAGGTTAGTATTATGGTCTAATGTCTTGCTGTGGAACGGCAAACCATCCAAAAAGATGGTTCAAAATAGTGTTATTGTGTACTAATTGTAAAAATGCTGCTACATTCAGGAAAAAAGACCCACATTCCTTGAATGCATTGCAGACCTTTTGTTGTGAAGCCTGTAAGGCTTTTGCTAATCATGGTGTTCTAGCACCCAGAGAAGCCGTGGGACACTATACAAATGATCTCTGTTGTTTCCATTTAACATAAAAAACCTAAATACAGAACGCACAAGCAGGGAATGTAAAACTTGGATATTTTACCCAACCTCTGTGCATAAATTCCAAATCACTCACTACCTCATAGAGTATTCCCTGTTGCTTTGTCTTTACTTCTGCAGCTATAAGCCAAAACAAGCCCACATCCCTCCTTACCTATCTAAATAGATATCTGCAATCCGCTGACACAAAGGCATCATCTGTGTGTGTGTACAGAGCAGCAGAAGCCACTTTGGATTCTGAATCTCAATGGGCTCATAGTGCCTCTGACGCCCATCTGTTCCAAGCCAGTCAGCAAGCCACTAAGCAGCAAACTTTGATCCCCATGTAAATTTTTTCCAAACCCATTCGGATTTGCCTTCCCCTGAAGAGCCATTGTGAGGTTGCCCCTGTGTAGAAATTCTAGATTCATTTCGAGTGTGGGCAGGACCCTTTCTTTTCCCCAACGCGCATATGTATGCAGACAACATATTGCTATTTGGTGACATAAAAGAGTAAGCCCATTGTTCATCATTAGTTCATACATTACAAGTATTCCTCTAAGTAGCTGTCTAAGAGTCTGCCCTTCAAAATACTTCTGGTACAAATTAGCTAATAAGAGAACAATCATAGTTGACAAAGGGCAATCTTTTTATTTTTCCTACTCATGTTGAGTGAATAGAAAATTTATTTTGAAATCACACAAAAATAGCTATTGATTAATCTGCAAATTAATATTGAATTAAATTAAGATACAAAGGCTAGATACATATTACCTATGGTGTTTATTTTACTTATTTTTTTTTTTTTATTATCGGGATGAATATTTATACTTATAAAATTAAAATGTTGCATAGTAAATATAGCTTTTATTCATACCAATAATAACAAAGCTGTGATAAAGGTTGCTGTTTTTAATTCATGTCTGTGGAAACAAGTTTTCAGCAAGATATTTTACAGTATATCAAATTAAGAATATTATTTTTTTCCTTCTTTTTTGTTTACATTATTTTATCTGTTGATGTAATTGAATTTAATGTTTTGAATTTTGAAAAACACACTTTACTTAATATAAAAGTTTACTTGTGTTTAAAAGTTTTTTTTTTCTTTAATAAGTTGGTTTAAGTTGAGTTAACTCATTGGGTTTTACAGTGTGCAGGAAAAGAATTACAAAAGTACCATTCTGTTCTCGTGTTTTTATTGTATCATTATTCTTTACTTCAAAGTTTCTTAAATTAATGTTTTAGTGTTTTTTCTTAAACAACTCTTGCATGACAAATTACTTATATGTGCAAACACATACAAGGCAATAAAACATTTTTTGCAAAAGTTTTTTGATTCAGAAGTGCTTGCGATCTCTGAACTATATACATCAATTATTCAAAAAAAAAGGAAAACCACTGTTGAAATTTAGATGGCAAAACAAGAAACAAAGTTCATGCAGATTAGCATAACATAAAGGACACAAGAAATTTACATTTACAAAATTACGATTTTGTGTAATTTAACATTAAAAGCTAAAACTTGCTTTTAGTGTTCAAATTGATGGAGTAAATATAATAAATAATTGATTGTTTTTTTATTATTAGTTACACAATTTTTAACATTTGCTTGTTTCTGACTTAAATAGTTATTTTAATACCTTATGTTGGTAGCCAACTACTTTCTTTCTGAAAGACATTGATTTTAAAATACATTTTTTAAGAATTAAAAAAAAAAATCTGAGTGATTAAAAAAGTGTTTCACAGTGACATATTTTTAGAGACATGGCAGCAACATTAGTATTGGTCATTAGTGGCACACACATCCGTGTAGTGTTGAATATAGAGACTCATACGGAGGCCCTATTTGGTTACCTGTGTGACAGACTTGTTCAGGACACCAGAAACAGCTGTCCTGGCCTGTGTGAGCCAAAATAATTAGGCCTGTCATCTCTCTGCTCTGATTTCCCCTTCAGCCCGCTTCACAAAATGCTAATATTTTGCTTTCATAGTCACATTCACCTTGACACGGATATTGCCTCAGCGCATAACTGGATGAGATGACTCTAAATTTGCATTGTTCGTTCTAATAAATTTGCTTCCTCTGTACCTTATGGCAGGACCCATCAGATAAAGTCTCCCAGAGTGTCATCAATCATGGACCAGGATGACAGACGGGGTTTGCCTTCATTTGTTACATAGAGGAACATGCTTAATTATTTGTACTGTAATTAGTTGGGAAAATGTCAGGAAATGTCAACGCTCTGTTCACCGTGGAAGGGCTCTGCTTGAAAGACACAGAGACTGAAGTGTCATTAATGCCACGTAACGAGAAGAGGATCCAGGGTTGGGGGATGGAGGAAGCTTCTTACAATGTAATCATGGAGAGACTCCGAGAGAGACTCAAACCACAACTGCTATAGCTACCATGATGGGCATCTTATTAGCCAAGCAGCCACATTTTAAACCACATCGTGCCCCCGACCCCCCTTCTCACACTTTTACAAAATAAAGGCAGAAAGTGGGAAAGAGAAATGAAGTCAAGTAAACAATTGCTGCTTCTCACCTCCTGTCAAACCAGCCATACTGTGCTATGTTATACTGCCTGTCATAAAAAGGCACTACGCAGATTTGGAAAACAATGGAAAGGCTTCCTGTTTTAGCAGTATATGCTAAAGCGGAGCAATAACTCACGACCAGTGCAATTGTTATCACGGAAGTAGTTAATGTTCATAGCAGTAATAGCATTTTCTTTTGAAGCAGAACCCATTATTTCTTTGCTTAATTATACAAATAAATTATTAAATGAAAAATTCCTTAAATAACCTTCACAGCATACAATATCAACATTAATTATTGGATTCAGCTTCGAGCAAAATACGTATTTCATTGGATAATGGTTTCTGTGACAAATGGCCAGTCATTGTGGACATGCGACTTGAACACTTGTCCAAAAAGACAAGGTAATTTAAACTTGTTTGAAAAGCAGAGGAAGGGACTAAGGGGAAAATAGGATTTTAAATCCCAAAGCAAGATCTTTTATTTTGGAGTGAAATATGTAGCATTATGACATTCCACAGGGGTTTCGGCGGCTATTCGTCTTTTCAGGGCCTCGCAGTGGGAGCGTGGCAGAGCAAGCCTCAGCCTGCTACCTTGCCCACCGACAGGCACTGATGGTCATCCAAGAAGCCCCTAATTAGCCCACAATCTGGCAACGACCCGTGTTCCTGAGATGTGGCAGCCCTGTTTAAATATGATGCCAGATGCAGTCCCACCTTCAGCATGTCATCTCATTGTCCTAGGAAGCCAGAGGGAGAGAGCATGCACATCCCACGACGCAGCATGTTCTGCAGGATGATGTGCTCATTGTTTTTGTGTTTATGCTCCTTTTTCCTTGTTCCCGTTTTGCTCTATGTCATTCAGCAGGCAATTCTGTTTTTTCCTGCTCTGGCAAAACTACAGTGGCCACTACTTTGAAAAGTGATAAGGTTTAGTTATAAAAATGCACTGAACAAAATTTTAAAAGCATTAACACATATCTACTCCGACCCTTAAGATTTTAAGTAACTATTGTAGGATTACAAACTTGGCTCATTATGCATGAAGTTAATATAGAATTGATCTAATCCGGTTTCATTATGGGTGATTCCATGAGAATAAATAATCTAAATCAAATCCGACTGAGTTTTACTGCCTTATATTCAGATACACTAACACTTAAATTCATAACTAATCTATGATTCAATATGTAGAGCAAGCACTAGCATTATCCAAACTGGTGTAAACATACCACAAGGCCTTCTTAAATTCTTCACTTATAATAGTTTTAATTCAGAACATGAAAGATATGGTGCAATAAATACAACAGCCCTCCATTCAGTTTTTCTGCTTGTGTGATTACTGTGGGATTTAGGCTGTCACAGCACCCAACTTTGTACCGCTGCGCTTAAACATGGATAAACTCAGAGGGCTTTTTATAGACTAAATACAGTGGCTTTTTCATGCCGTTTTTCTAACAGACACTGCCTTAACTTGAAGTTTACTCAGTCTGCTTGTACTTCACAAAATTAAATTCACAAGGTAGTAAAACATATTCTTGTTGAGTAACAATAGAAATAAGACAAATAAAGCTATATTCCCCAAGTATTATCTGTTTTACTTGTTTTTTTGTTCTTAGTTTTTTGTTTAGAATAAATGTATGCATAAATAGATAAAAAACATGCAATTATAAAAAAAAATTATTTATTTTGATTAGCTAGATTTATTTATTTACTTGCTTTTAATCAAAGTGCTCTAATATAAACACTTAAAATAGCACACGCTGACCAAAACAAATATATGAAACAACAACACAGTTTCCCCCATAAAATGTATAGTAAATAATTATATAAATGAATATATAAATCAACATTTATAATATTATGGTACAAGCATTATAGCTCATCTGACATTTATATGCACTTTTTTCTACACCTACAGTACTTGACTTGGTGTATTCGGGCCGAGACAAGATCACAGGATTAAGTTGATTATGTGGCATTAATAAACAATGCTGTTGGGGACAAAAGTGTGTGAGATTTTAATAAAAATTGGGAGACATTTTAAGTAAATCTTTAGGCGCTTTCTTCAGATTTTTTTTCATGTTGATTTGGAAATTTTTATTGGGTGACTATATTATATATTTGTGGAAACTCACCTGTAAAATAGATATGGCAAGATCTCTGAATTTCAGTGTAATTCAAAAACAAATCAACATATTCTGTTTCAATAGACCCCTGTACTCATGCACGCAACATTAAAAATAACCTTTCTTGGCCTGGATCTATCTGTGGATTAATCTTTGTAAATTGCCCATAAATCAAAATATGTCGTGCAGATTTTTCAACGGGAATAAATAGCATCAACTTGCATGCAAACTTTGCATCTTGAAACCTCATTTATTTGTTGCTGCGTATGGAGAGGGGAGATAATCTAATCAATGTTCAGAGGCAGAAAAAAAGAGATGCAAGAACAAAAGGGAGAGGTGGAGCATCGAAGACAACATTAAGAAATATTGAGAAATATCCAACTGGCTGAACAAATGTAAACTGCCAAAGTCTCTAAGAACATGGTCGGTCTTTATTCACTAATACATTATCTTCCTTATTTCATACAGGGAGATTACTGAAACTGAAAGAATTGCACGTCTTTGTGGTGTATGTCTTTATAATTACACCTTGAAGCCATGGCTAAGTTGTATTTTCCTTCAGCTTTTTCTCCATATTCATGAAAAGCAGACTTGTAATTTGATAAAGAGACGCTTGTGTTCTCAACTTCATTCAAATGGCATCATGGTGCTGTATTAAAGTGGGCATCTGTGTTCTCACCGCATTAATCTCTTCAAGCACATTCCAGCTGCTGTGATGTGCGAGGGTGAGATAAGTCTTAAACAGTCTAAAGCTAAGCAAACCAGACAACTCTATTATTGGCTTCATAATTGCTTAATTAAACTTTTGTCACTAATCATTATGAGGGCAATAGAGCTGTTATACAGGCTTTCTGTCGAGCAGGGGGAAAAAATCAATAAACTATGTTGGGGAGCTGATCCCCACAGTCACTCTCTCTCCCTCTCTCTATCTCTGTCTCTCTCCCTCCCTCACTCTCTCTCTACTCTTTTTTTGTCCTCTGCAAATGAAATTCATTGCTGCCGGTTAGTGATCTGTAGGTCTGGAGCTCGACTGATATGAGCTGCCATCACTATTTGAATTGAGGAGTATTCAGTAACACAAGAATATGAACAAATGGCAAACATAAATCTCTTGCATGAAGTACACCTTCCCTCCCTTTATTATGGAACAATTGACCCATCTAAAATGAATTCTAATGCCAGGCAAAGCATTTAGATTTAAATTACACCACGGGTCCCTTGGACCTGAGAGACGACGGCATAAAAAAGATTAATATGCTAATTATTTTTCCCTCCCCTCTTTATATTCCTCTTTTCGACATTTGCATTGGGGTTATTGTGAGCCTTGTAATAAGATAACTGTTTTGTCAAGGAATGACTGTGAGGCTCTGTTCCGTAAAGTATACCTTAGATCACTCACATGCATCTAGCTGTGACATTATCTTTACTGTTTTGTTTTTTTGTTTGTTTTTTATGAGCCTCTTGACTCTTTTTCTACCATGAAGCAATTTATGCTTCAGTTTTTTATAGCATGCAAATATGTTTTGTTTTTTTTTGTTTTTTTTTGCAAGTGACCTGGAGAGTCCATGAGACCCAAGGAGAAGGCAATCTTTTCTCTGTAAATTGTTTGCTGTCTCTCTGGAACTGTCAGAGACAACCTTAGATGGGCCTTACAAGGATCAACGGTTTTTTCAAAGTTCTGCCAAAGGATCATAGTTTAAATTAGGTTGTGTTTCATGTTTTTTAATTGGACTGGCTTTAAAAAGCAACTTTTAGCTTTGAATGTGTTGCCATAGACAGCCAGTTGGCAAGAATGCAATAGGGGCAAAATATGCAGTTTACAATTTGTTGGCACTTTAAAGTTGATGAACGCCCTTTGATCACTTGACAAATGTCCAAAATTGAACAAGAGCGGGGGCTTCAACAAAAAGATAATCAAGAAAGCCTTGTCTGCATCTTTTTGTGTTTTATTTTTTCCCTACGGTTTTAGACCATTCACTCCAACATTTCTATGTAAACAACTTACTGATGGTGGAATAGTTTTAACCAAAGCCTTGTCTAACAGCAAAATATGGGCAATTATCACAACAGTAATAAATAAATGTAAACATATGAATTGCAATTCTAAATATAGTTCAAAATCAGGAAATTAATTAAATACATGATGAGAACAGGCATTTCTAAACCAACTATAATCTTTTTTTCACAGCAATACGGATTACTATTTTACAGGGTTGCAGTGGGATTTTTTTGCACAAAACCTCACAAAAATATAGTACTCCAATATTTATCCTCAAAGAGAAGTGTGTCTCACAAAGAGGTACCTTGCTACTCATACGTGGATTATTTATGGTTAACATTTTTGGCTTTATGAGGGGCGTACTGGGAAAGGAATGACACAATAGAACCTGCTGAGAGGAATCTGCCATGTACCTCCCCAAAAATGTAAAACTTTCACACCATTTTAGGTCTGTAAAGAAGGAATAATTGATGTATTACAGTATTCACAATTTAAAATGCCTAAAATTTACACCCTCTCATGGTCAAAGTAGATGTGCAAAGTGAACTTCCTCAAACGATTTTTTTTCTTGTAAATTGTTCACCAGAAGCCATTCTTTTCTGCAAGGACAAATTTGATCTGCAGTGAGAACAGCGAGTTTAAAGTCAACAGCATTCAATTGAAGCCCAGAACTAATTTACTAAAAGACCAATTTAAAACTACATAGCCTACTATAGCCATTATTAAAGGCCCTGGCTTTTGGCGTGAAACACTTTATCAATGTTTAAATGTCTCACCGTAAGACAGGAAATAACTGTCACGTAATGTCATCATCATCTTGCCTTTATAAATTGTTTGTGTGAAAGCAATTTTTTAGCACTATATGAAGGCCACTGCTTGCAGTTCACTCCTTTTCACATTGAAGGTAATATAATAGGCCAACTAATAACAGTGTTCCAAAAATTCGGTAGTCTGATCCTTTGAAAGTTTCTCTCATGTATTTATATGTTCTTTACTAGGATAACACCTGAACCTAGGAAGTATAACAATTCCACTCTGTACAAATACAATTTATTAAAAGCTTTATTCTATTCTACATATTTATATTTAGGATATATATATATATATATATATATATATATATATATATATATATATATATATATATATTGTATTGTATTGTATTGTATTGTACTGAAAGCATTGTATTGAGTACAATTATACCTGAGACAAAAGATATTGCGTCAAAAAATCTTGTGAGCGGAAATTTGTTACAGCATTGTAATTGATGATAAAAAAATCATCTTATGTCAATATCTTATTAGATTAATTAACTAAAAGGAGGAACAATTTATCTGTG
Organism: Orestias chungarensis; assembly: GCA_032876305.1. NCBI lineage: Eukaryota > Metazoa > Chordata > Actinopteri > Cyprinodontiformes > Cyprinodontidae > Orestias > Orestias chungarensis. The sequence continues at coordinate 685,343 of JAVLVB010000480.1, read as the reverse complement.
CACTAACAAAATGCTAAAGAAATACCAGTTAAAAATGTTAACTAGGCTTGGTATCAAAAGTCGGGTGAATATTTTAATTACTATTCTCAGAAACTTCAATTACTCAATTACAATATTCATTACAACTCCTAGTACAGTTTGTATTTTCATCAGATGAAGAGTTAAAACGTTGTCTTTGAGGAGTCTAAAAAAAGTAAAACTTTTATCACTAATGCATCTCAGCTGACAGTGAAACACTTTGTTAATGAATTGCTTTGAAGGAATCGGAAGACGGACTTAATTACAGAGAGCACAGTTCTTGCATTATTATTCCACATAGCCCCAGCTGAATAAAATTCTGCAGCTAGATAAACAAATTTCATGGCAGCCTTTATGGCACCACTTTCTGGCCAACTATTGATACCGGTGTTTATTCGTGGGGTTGCGTGAAGCGTGGCAGGCATGAAAATGTGGCATTAAAAGTGGAATCCTTAATTTTCATCTCATTAGAAGAAGGAGGCCGAATGTAAATACATTGCCGTGCACATGTACGATGCTTGCAAGCATCCTCCACCCGTCACAGTGGTTCATTATTGGGTTAATTGAACAAATGCAAAAAAGAAAAGTGGTGTGATTCGTGCTGTTTGTGGTAGCATATTTGAAAAGCTAGTCAGTGGTGTAAAAGCAAAAGAAAAAGCCTGGTTAAGGGAGAATGGTTATATATATATATATATATATATATATATATATATATATATATATATATATATATATATATAATTCGTTTTTGTTTCCATTGTGTGTACTGGATGTATCATATATAGTAGATAGAATAGAGGTTTGCGATAAATGTTTTTTTCTGAATTTTTTGTTAGCTCAATTTAATAAAAATTATATATATTTATTTAAGAATCAGTTGTGCAGGGCAGCTATCCTTCAGCCTTCACTGGACCATAATTTTGTTTCAATTAAAAATATTAAAAGGAAGTGCTCACATACTTCCAGGAACATGCAACATATTATTTTGGTAATGTGGCCAAACAACAAGAACATTGCATATCTTTGCCCGTACGCGTGTGTGTTCGTGTCTGCGCTTGCTGCTAGCTACCATACTAAGTTCATAATAAGCTATCTACTGCAAACACATATAAACACACACGACAAGCCACTTCCTTCCCATTTCTGCGTGTTTATATGTTTCAGTGTGTATAGCCAAGATAACAATGTTGAACACTGGCAACAGTGCCCACGCCCTGGTGCAGCGCCATTTCTTCTCACACCTCTCATTTTCAGTCTGGGGCTTCATCCTTTGTGCAAATACTAGTTTTTGAGTTAAATATGAGAACTACACCTTAGGCTGTAATATGCACAAATCCTATAAAATTATAGGGACAGAGGGTCCACATACAGTTCCATCTTTGCCTCTAAATCCATAGCCGATAAGATTTTTTATTATTATTTATTTTCTACCTCAGTTAATGTTTTAAAACTCGCAGCTACAAATAAAATATAGATTTTATAAACTAAAAATAGATGTTTTTGTTTTGTTTTTTTTGTCAATTTTATATTCAGTTAGTTCAACCTATTTTTTGTTAACTATTTATGTCGTGAACTTTTCTGTCATTCATTTTTATTTTGCTGTCAGACTGGGCTTTACCCTTAAGGGAAGCCACTGGTCTTTTGTAAAATCCTATACACACAAGTGGAAATCACTTAATAACATGTTTGTTTCCTCTCTAATCCTTTAGTATTCTTCTAGAAAAAAATCTTCAGCCTTTAGTGAAACATATAATTGCTAGGTTGCAAGCTCCCTAAGGTATCCCCAGGTATTTGGCTTGATAGTACGAGGCTAGTCAATTAAAATAATTACAGTATTTCTGTGATAACTGCAAGGTTTGGGTATTTTAGAACATTTAAGGATTTGCAGTTCCATATAATTGGAGCTGTGAAGTCCAACTCCTACTTTTTGTCAAAGGCAAGTGATTATATGGAAGAACCCACAGTCATTTGGTGACTTTTAAGCTTTAATGCAGTGTTTCTTAATCTGTAGGTAAGAGGCAAACGTGTATCATTGAACCAGAAGACATACAAATGTAAATCAGGTGGCTTTAAAAAAAATTTAACCAAAACCTTGACTGCTAAGTACATTTTTGAACTATGCCACTCAATAAACTGTTCGTTTTCATGAATGGTTCCCAGTCTTGTTAACTTGTTCTTCGGCTTTTGCAATTTTACATTCCACATAACCAAAACAAGCCCAGAGGCGTCCATTTACAGCCAGCCACATCCAAGACCTGGCTCTGCGCTGAGCTATTAGTGCCAGTGGCAAGCCAACCATAGCGCTAGTTGGAGCGATAGCCCTATTTCAGTGTCGGGGCAGCAACTCAGTCATATTGTTAAGATGATTGTTCTGCCAGCCTTCTGTCATGACTGATGTGGCTTGAGCGTTTGGCTGGGTTAGTGGAAGCCTGGCTCCTCACTGCCTGGAATAAGGCTTTGCTGCAGGCAGCTCGGAGTCTTTAAAAGCCTTATTGTCTATCTTTCTTGCTGCTAACCATGTTCTCCCTCTGCTCAACTCCATAGGATGGTCAGATGGGAGAAATAAAATGGGAGGCAGAGATGGGGAGAGAGAAAAAAGGAGAATGGAGCCAAACACCATTTGAGGGCTTCGTCCAATGTATCATGATCAGCATAGGCTTTTTTCAGCAGCATCCCACAGCATTGTTTAGCCACTTTCTCTTTGGCAGCTCTGTCGTTTGAAGAAAATTTTGACACAGAAATGGGGAATTCTGAAGATTAAAGGGGACATATTTAGTACACTTGCGTCTTGGCTCTTTTTATTACTGTGAGAAGGTAGATAGAACTTGTTATTCTTTTGAACTTTTCTTTATTCTTCCACAGTAATTACTCATAATAATTCCCTTTGTAAGTGTATTTATGATTATTAACTTCATGACGATTAGCAGTTAACTCTGGCCCCTAACCACATGTAGGTAAATGTATTAACTGGTAAGACCTGGAAAAGCTGAATAGGAGAACCCTGCTTTTACAATTGACCTGCAGGGGCAACAATGAAACTTAGCTGTGGTGAGACTGCATCAAAAAAAAAAAACAGTAGAAGAGGAATTGGTGAATAATGTTATTGGATACCTGAGGTGATGCAGTTTAGAGAAACCGCAAATCATTTCATGGTTAGGTGAAACTAAATAGCTTTTGCCAGTATCAACAACTAATATGCCCTATGCCCCCTTTACACGTAATCTTTCTAAACCCTTTGTACACACTTTTATTACTAGTAAAAAATAAATAAAAAAGCTTTGCAGAAATGTATAAATATAAATAAATTAATATATGTCACTATCATTGTGAATGGGAAAAAAAGATGTTGGTTGGTACAGAATGTTTAACATGGGGAGTCAGTTTGACCCGCGTATTGACAAAAGGCTCTCACCAGCATTTGGTCGAGAAAGCACACATATATGGTGCTCACTACACGTTCACCTGCCAGCCCACTAAATAAATGTGACAAGATTTATGGGCTGTCAGGTAAATTTTAACGGCCTACAAGCCACACAGTATTACAATCGAAACAGGAGAATAGCAACAACTAATTTTGAAGGGCCATTGCGCATTGCTGCCACAGTGGGTCTGTCTTTTCGCTGTGAGTTGCTGAGAAGGGACACTGGTGTAACACAAATAATTAGAAACTACAAGGATTACAAGGATTTTTCCTGTAAAGTACCTTGAGATAAGCTGTGTTGTAAATTGGGGCTAAATAAATAAACTGAATTACATTGAAAATGTTTAATAGAGAGTTTTTGTAGCTGTTTTTTTATTTTTATGAACTGGTATTTATTAAGTGTTAATGTATTTTATCTAATAATTATATGGTTTAAAAAAGCATTTTGGATGAAAGATTTTTTTGGAAAAAGTTGAATGAATAAACAAAATTTGGTTAAAAAAAATAAATAATGATAGTTTTAAACTTTAAGAATGGTTCTTAAACCGGGTATTTGAATCGTGACAGGACTGGGTTTATTTTCCACTTTCCAGGATGTAACTTTCCTTTTTTATTGGCCTTGCTGTTTTGTTATATTGAAAATTAGAAAGAGATGCAATATTGGAATAAATGTATTTAACTTCATACATATTACGTACATGACAAATATTTGAAACGAATGGTGGTTTGCTATTTTTTTGAGTGGCTTGTAGGTGTAGTTAACCTTTTACAAGTCTGGGCACTGAATTCTTCCTCTTTGGGCTCAGCAGAAAAGCCAGCTGAGGCAACAAGGCTCCAAGCTTTTTTCGCTAAATATTCGTGTTGCTCTATGTGTGTGTGTTTGTGTGTGTGTGCAAAGATTTAGATTGTTGAAGAGAACTATTCATTTAGGGGACCCCTCTTCTCTCCTCAGCTGCTCCCTGCTTTCCCCAGTAATTAGCCTAGTGTGGCAGCAAGCTCTCGCTGCTCAGTCTGCGAAAGAGACACTTGACACGGCAGACATCAAAGAGATTTTCAGGAGGCTCTCCCGGCGCCCCAACAGCTCTTAATTAACCACTTAGGTATCCCCGCTCATTCTCCCGGCCAGCACCTTCCAAATGGTAAGGAGGTTCTGTGCCATGGATCTAAACACTGGGGGAAGCATGCTATCAAAAGATCTGGGTAAATGAAGGCTTGTGTAAATTATTTTTAATGATTCCCTCCTGGCACATCATTATGTTTGTAGTTACACACAGGCACTTCTGAGACAGCTCATCTTTGCTAAGGTCATCAGCAGGACCAACTGCAACTAGCTGCTAGTCTGTAAATGGCTTATTAATTAGTGCTGTGGTTTTACATAGCTGTGAGCTCTGATATATGGAGCAGGGATCGTAATTGTAGGGAATCAAAAATGATGATCATGATGATGATGACGATAACCAATCTCTAGGCTTATTATGCAAATTAGCCCCTCATATTAGAAAATCATTACCTATCCAAACACTGCAACACTCAACTCCTGTGAATTACAATGACGGATATTATTATAATTGTGATTTAATTTCCTCCCTCTTGCCGTCTCTCTTTTATCTGTCTGGAGTTTGAAAATAATTTGAGTCATTGTGAGAGCTATTAATTCTGTATTAGTTAAAAATGAGTAAATGAGTTTATTCAATTTTCTTCTAAATTTAGATTTGTAAAGATCATCACAATTTTTCATCGTATGATCACTATGCCTTTTTTTCATTTTGGATTTCTTTATTCCCCACTTTAGATCACTATCAGACTTTGTAAAAATAATAATATTAATAATATGTTCTACATTTTATTTATTTGACCAACAAATAATCAAACATGTCTAATTCATTTGCAATTTATCATATTGGCTCAAATAGCATGTCACAATGTGGATTAATGGAGAAGAGGTGGATAATCCAACATAATAACTGAAGAATTTAACAATTAATTTTCAAAAATTCTGGCTCCCCCTGTCCATTGCCTGGATTGAATTTAATTATCTGCCAAGCTCTGCCCTAACAAGTGCTTTGTAGTTCGGCATTCAAATCTCCCTGGAAGTCTTCAGAGAGCCGAGGCAAACTTTGCATTTATAAGCGAAGCAACTACTACATAACCTTGATGAAATGTGCATTTCACCTTAGGCAATGGGAAGAGGACATAGAAACCCCAAATAGTTACATTAAGGCAGCTTTCCTCCCTGACTGTTTTGAATCAGCCCTGTGGCAGATCAAAAAAAATAATGATAATTTCTTTGGTATTTTCTTTTTCTTTTTCCTTGAAAAAGAGAGGTCTGATAAGATAAGTGTCCTATTTAAATACTTTTTAATATTTGTAAAATGTTATTTATATTAGGACCGCAATTCACTAAATAAAAACACAGTATACATTAATTTGTCACACACAGACTAATGTTTTCAACCCTTCCGCTCTGATATTTGTTATAATTCCATACCTACAGAAATCAAAAATATAACATTTGAAATTAAAATTATACATTGGACAAATATATAAAGACTTTAAAAACAGACATGTGGACTTTATGTAAAGTGTACTTGTTACCTGCTTAAAGGAAGTTTTTTTGATGCTTTTATTATTATTAAGGCAATAAATATGAGTTTGCTTAAAATAACTAAAACTTGCAATGTAGTGGAAGTATCTGGTTCTATGTTACCAGTTTGCCTTTCTCAACCCTGTCCTATTTTAAGAGAGTCTTTTGGTATGCTGACAGTATCCAGGCTGCAATCAACATCTGCTAATTTCTGTCTATTAACCGTATTGTCGTAACACACGATCATGATGTTCTGTTTGTATGGCTGAACTGAGACTTATGACCCTAATCCATCATGTGCTTGTCATATTTTTATGCGTTGTCTGTGCTGTTCCCTTCTGCCCAAAGCGAGTGCATTACAAGGCCCTGTTTAAGTTATTGGCCAGCTGCTAGAGCCATGCCCAGCTGAAGAGGTCATTGTGTTTCTCCCTGTGTTTTTTTTTCCTCCTTACTTTCCTCCCAGAATATCACACTGTAGCAAAGCAATGCCAAGGATAATACAAACCGTATGTCCTGTGAAGCTATCATTTGCATGCTCCGTGGCTGAATATTTTAGCAGGCACCACATCCTTCTCCTTTGACCAAGACACAGATGGATATAGAGTGAGGACTGAGATTGTCTTTGTTGCTTTCGGTTTGGAGCAAGTTTTATTTTAAATCATTTCATGTCAGTTGTGACTACAGACAACGTCTTCTTCACCTCGCAAATTCCAAACTATATTTGCCGTTATTTGTTTATTTATTTTATTTTTTCACTGCTGTTATTTTCTTTGTTCTCAATCCCATATTATTTTTAATTTTATCTGGCTTTGTCCAGCTCACTGCCTGAACAGAAAATGTTTGTTTTGTTTCAGTTCAATGAAAGAAACTGGGGGGAAAATTGATTTCATTTTTCACCTTTTATAGAGGCAATCTCTAAATGACACATCAAGGCAACCAAGCCCACCATTCCATTTGCCTAATTACAATAATAGGACAGTATAATTTGTTTAAAACATTTCCTACCCCTCATGCTGTTTTTGTAAGAAACTACAGCTGGATATGACAAATGATTAAAAGTATAATACATGTGACAAAGAACATGTTTCAGTTAAATCCTTATTAGTTATTCGTAGCACCCAGATATATTGTGAATGATTCGACTAGATTATCTGAACTACCTCAATGTTTGTCTAAATTAAGTGAAGAAAGAACAAAGCATCTCCAAAGGATGTATCTGAAATACTTTTGCACAATATAATGAAGTGTGTACAATTCTTATTTATGCTGACATAAATATTTCAAGAACATTTGTCATTATAATTTTAAATCGTTCTTGTAATAATACGTGTTTTGAAACTGTAACTATTTTGAATAAAACTGACCTTGGACTCTCATTACTGCCATATTAAGACATGCAATGTTTGTTACAAACTAAACTGTGTGTTTTAACACCCACTCTGTGATGAAATTGTGACTATGTTTAAAAAAAAGACATATAATAAACATCTGGGATTTTTGCCAGTTGCAAGCTACAAAGGCTTAACACCTCTGCCCATTGTGAATGGGTTTAGAATAAATGTCCTCTTGAGGACAGTCGATGCATATCACCGCAGAGAGCCTTTCCTTTTCCCCACCAGACATCGTGTTGATAGACACAGGCTGTATTTCTTCTTGTTAAGAAAGGGCCTTGTTTACTCTGCAGGTAACGATCCAAATCCACCAGACATTTGCCCCACAGGAAGGGGAGCACTCACTCAAGTTTGTCATTTCATTTCTACTGTGAAATCCATTAAGTCCGTACACTACAGTTCCCTGTTTTTATGCTTGTATAATATTTATCTTTGTTTCTTTTTTTTGTCCAGAATCTACTGAAAAACAAATTTTCCAATTATCGATTTACATGTTAGGCTCACTTGATGGAATTGTTACGTTCATGAATGTGCATCACAGTAAAAGGCATATCTAAAGTACAAGAGTGGGAACAGATTAAACAATGCAGATGTTAAACACACAAGTGTTTTACATGATAGCATTTGCCTCTCGGGGTAAAAATAGTACTGTGATTTTCACACATTCTCTTCCTTTTGCAGTTTGGTTTATTTGTTTCTTACGTGTTGCTTTTCCATCTTTCAGGCAGGTTTCTGGTTAGCCATGTGAAATTAATTTGAAGGAGAGTAAACAGCGGCCCCTAACAACAAATACAGTTAATTGTCTTAGTGCTTTTCTGGCGGGCTGCTCACTAACAGCTGGTCTTACTAGCTCATGGCACCACTTCAGCCAGCCTTTGAGATAATAACTTTTGCATCTGCCAAAGAAGTGGCTGTTACTGCCCACAGAATTTACAACTCACAAGTGGAAACACAAACTCCGACAGAATTTTCTATGCACGGCTCTTTGAATTTTATTAATGCAATTCAAACACAGTCCTTCCAACACATTAAATTGTTGATGTTATGCGAATACACTCTGGAATTGCAGATCCTCATTAACATTATTTGCATGTTAATCTGCATCTTTTTAATTAGTGATATTATTTATGCACATAATTTTTGCCTGGTGATGCCAAGTTGCAGGCACATTAATTAATCTACAGAGATGCCAAACTGTTTTTCATCCACTTTTATTTGTCTACAACATGTTCATGATATAGGAGGAAGATAGCAGAAAATTGATCAAAATTGCATAAAGATGAATTAAAATAGAAAGACAAGATAGACAAAAAGTCCATTTTGTTTTCATAATTTATATTGCAATATTAGTCAAATGTCGCGTGAGGAGATTTTCTCCCCGCTCTTCCTCCTCTGTTTCCTCTGAGATCAGTTATTCAGTTACATTACCTAGGTGTATTATTAAAATCCATAATGGACTCCTGAGGCCTCCCTTGCTTCTCTTCTTCATTTACAGAATATAGTCAGTGTTATTCTAATATCTCTACAAGACAGGCATGCATAAGCAAGAAGACCCCAACCCCAACTCCATTACCTGCTAGGACACCCCTTGTGAGATCATCAACCTTACCACACATCGACTTGGTAAATACACCAAACAAGGTTGAGAAAAAACTTCTGAAGATAACTCTAAACCTATACTACTCAGAGCAAAGCAAAAAAATCTATTTACTTTCATGTTGCTTACTCTCATTAAGTGGGGCACTTGGTCTATAATTAAGAATTCGCAATAGATGCAGATTATGGTTCAGTCTCCTTAACCGTTGAAGTGTGCAAGGCAGATTTTTATAGTATTAGTAAGTACAATTATTTGAACCTACTCAATAGTTATATAAATGATGAAAAATGCGGTAGACATAACCCAACACCTAACCCTGTCCCCTAACATAATGGTTTCTTCTTTTTGGAAACCTTTCATTGTGTATCTCTGTCAGGTTGTCAAGAGAAAAGACAAAACCTTCTATGAAAAAGATATCCAAAATAAAAATTTGTGGATTATGTGGATTAATAATTCAAGACTATGCTTGTAGAAGTTTACTTTGTATTTTTTGTTTAACCACCAGACTAAAAACAAAGATAACATAAAGAAAATACCTCCTCACAGACTCCCGACTCAAGCAGTTTAGAATATCCAAATGATTTTGTTTAACTGTCGGTAAAACTAAAGCACCCAAAAAAAAAAATCTAATAAATGCACAGGGATATTATACTTTATACTCCACAAGGAAAGGAAACGATTTAAACACAGTACATTGTCATTTTGAGTGAACAGCAAACAGCACACTCCCTTTCTCTTTAAAAGTTTACAATATCTTGTCATTAGAAATACAAGGGTTTGACAATGAAACTTAAACACCTGGTTTTAGACCACAATAACTTATTAGCATGGTGTAGGACCTCCTTTTGCGGCCGATACATCGTGTGTTCGTCTTGGAAAAGACATATACAAGTCCTGCACAGTGGTCAGAGGGATTTAAGGCATTGTTCTTGCAGGATAGTAGCCAGGTCACGACGTGATGCTGGTGAAGGAAAATGTTTCCTGACTTGCCCGTCTAAAACACCCCAAAGTGGCTCAGTAATATTTAGATCTAGTGACTGTGCAGGCAATAGCAGATGTGCAACTTCCTTTCATGTCCATCAAACCAATCTTTCACCAGTCTTGCTGTGTGTATTGGTGCATTGTCATCCTGATACACGGAAACTCCTTCCGGATAAAATGTTTTAACCACTGGATGCACATGGTCCTCCAGAATGGTTAGATAGTCTTTGGAAGAGATCTGCCAATCTAGTACAAGTATTGGGCCAACGGAATGCCATGATATGGCAGCCAAAAACATCACTGATCCACCTCCCTGCTCACTCTGGGCATGCAACAGTCTGAATGGTAAGCTTCTATGGGGCTTCTTCACACCGTAACTCTCCCGGACGTGGGGGAAACAGTAAGGGTGAACTGATCAGAGAACAATACATGTTTCACATCGTCCACACCCCAAGATTTGCTATCCTTGCACCATTGAAACTGACGTTTGGCATTGGCACGAGTGACCAAAGGTTTGGCTATGGCAGCCCAGCTTTGTATATTGACCCTGTGGAGCTCCCGACGGACAGTTTTGGTGACAACAGGAGACTTGTGCTGAACATTTTAATTCTGCAGTTATTTGGGCAGCTGTGGTTTTATGTTTTTTGGATACAATCCGGGTTAGTACCCTAACAATATCTTTCAGCAGCTTCCTCTTGTGTCCAGAGTTAATCCTGTTGGATGTGGTTTGTCCTTCTTGGTGGTATGCTGAAATTACACTGGATACCATGGCTCTTGATACATCACAAACACTTTCTGTCTTGGTCACAGATGCACCAGCAAGACGTGCACCAACAATTTATCCTCTTTCAAACTCTGGTATGTCACCCATAATGTAGTTTGCTTTGCAATATTTTGAGCAAAACTGTGCTCTTACACTGCTAATTGGACCTTCATACTCTGCTCTTTCTGATGCAATGTGCAATTAATTAGTATTGGCCACCAGGCTGGTCCAATTTACCCATGAAACCTCCCACACTAAAATTACAGGTGTTTCAGTTTCATTTTACAACCCCTGTATCCACTATTATTAGACGTTTGTTGTTGTTTTTTGCCTATAGTGAATGCACATTTCAATTACAATTAGCTAGTCAAGTTTTAGCTGATGTTTACAAATTACACTATAAAATGTGTCCATATTTCTTCTGCTATTTGAAAGCCCCCCACAATAAATTATAGATTTTACAGAATCTGAAATCTTATGGCACAGGGTGACAAAACATATTTTCCATGGTTGGATCAGTTTCACTGTGACCACAAAGTATTTATTCATGGCTTGAAATGTTAAATAGGCAAACTTTAAAGTAACAATGCCTTTTTCTGGGTTCTGACCCCTGTATTAATGAAAAAATAACAACAAAATGTTCACCTTTATAAGTCTATTGAAGTGACAAGTTTAGGTCTTGACGTAAATGATTACCCAGAAAAATCTCATCTCAGTCCCTCAATTCGTAACAGCTCTTCATCTTGCCAGTGATTGTAGTTATGCTATTATGATAACTTCTCAACTTCAAACATCGTTTCTTTTGCAGTCAGTATCCAAAGACAATGAAGTTTGTAACAGTGCTGAAGCAAATCCTTCTGAGGGGCTTGTCTGGAATTTACAAGCTAACAATGCAGTGCCAGTGCACTGATACTGCAGGTAATTTGGCATATCATGTCCAGGAACCAGATCCTTAAGATGGAGAAAATAAAAAAGACAGAGGGGAACGAAGATATCTGGTGGGAAAACGCGAGACTAAAATCTTGGCATTCCAATGGCCATTCACATGAAACCGATAAGTCTGAAAAGCCAAAAGGCTCCCATTTTTCTTCTCCTTGTCTTCACCCTAGCACAGCTGATGAAAGTCTCTTTTGTCTCTTGAATGTCTCACTGTTATGTTAAATTGTGGTATTATTGATATGTGGTGAAGGTGTCTTATGACTGACCCTAATCTAAACAAATATCAAACATCATCACATAATTTGCTAATTACTAAGGACAAGTACAAGACTCCTATGCTTTTGCAACTTACAAAGTGATTAAGGGGGAAAAAATCAAATGTGCTGTTCTCTCTATTTACTCTTTGCAACTGTGTATTATGGCACATTTATTGATTTAAATGTTTTTGTTGTCAAGCTGCTTACTGTACATCATCAATGCAAATTAATGTTTCCATTAAAATAATTGTCAGACTTTGGTTTCTTAAGAGTAGTTTGTATCTTTTTTTTGTGTCTTTTTTTCTAATTACTCATTCAGATCATTAGAAAATTTGCAGACTGATAAAGAAGAATAAAATGTGCAATTACAATAATAATTAAGTAGAATGTTTTTTTAAATATAAAAATTAATCACTCAGACATATTTCGAACGTGAGGCTGAACTATTTAGGTTAAGAGTACCACAGTTTATCCACTTCTAAAGTGAATAAAGGAACAATTTTATATTATTAAAGAAAGTTATACAAGGAAATTATAGCTCCTCTTTGAGCACTTTCAGTAATACAGTAATTTCTACTGCAGACATTCTTGCGGTAACCTTTGCTTTGCACATCAAGATGTCCTTTTGACCTTACTAACAGAGTTTTTTTCTCCCTGTTATAACTAAGGGGCTTAATTTTCCATGTCACAGAAGGACACTAAATACTAATAATCCTAAACTAACCATGCTAGACATTGCATATAGTGTTTAGGTAAAACGTTCTTTCTACCACCCCATTATGAAGGGGCATGGTTGGTCTGTAACCTGAATCACTGGAAAAATAATGCGCTAAGCCCCTGGTACTGTATAGGCGTTACACTGCAACAATGTGTTTCTTGTTTCTGTTGATGCCTCAGACTCCTCTTTGATGCGGCTCTGAAATGACTGAGTACCATAGGCTATTTTCTCCCTGTTTGAGCAACTCAATAGCTGGTCTGTCTAGCCTGTTTGTTTTCAGCTAATTGCCTCGAGATCTAATAACTTAGTGATGATGTATGTCAAGTCACCCATGACCCCTGCTGAAGAAAAATTATGTCTCACTAAAAGGAGTCCAGCAAAGGGATGAGGTGCCTCTTTGTCGGCCTACCCTCTGAGGCAACTGCCTGGGTCAAATTATGATAAAATTAGGTCACAAAAGCCTAAAAATTAAGTCATCATGCAAAGCATTTAGGACATGAAAAGGGAAACTTAAAGATTTAGGTAGGGGATGACAAAGCAGTTTGTCAGTCTTTCACTACAGATTAAAAAGTAGTGAAATTGCAAGTGCTCATGACCTTTATATTAGTATTATTTTTGTCTTTCAGCTTTTACTGGAATTATTTTAATTTCTTTTTTACGATATCCTTACAATTTAGAAACTAAATGGTGTAATAAAGCAGCAGTTTTATTTTTTAATTTTAATTTTATTTTATTTAATTTTATTTTTTTTCTTTCAGTGAAATTATTGTAAAGGGCTAGAAGAACTAATATCCCACCTGCTGTTGATAATCGTCTGGTACTCATGTAGGTCTTATAATAACTCTGTTTTTTACTAGATAGCAACATTTTCCTTTTGCACTTCCTATCTAAACTTATAATAACATAAGCCTATTATTTCAAATGAGTAATTATGCTTTCAACTCGAGACAGATTCAATTTAAACAGGTTATTGGCGAAGATAAAATAAAAAGCAGTGTCAAACAAAATTTAAAAAAAGATTCTATTCCTTAGTAGTGTTAGAAAAAAAGGAATTACACAAACTCAGATTCATAAACTTTAAAACTATCACCAGCTTTGCATCATGGTAAAGCCAGCTACATAGAGAAATTGTAAGGTAAACTGTTGTACCTTCAGATAGGCGGTCCTTAATTAAAAATGTGGATAGAGTCTCCAGGAGGCGGCAAAGACGAAGGGAGATCTCTATCATCTTAAAACAACTGTGCTCTCAAAAATGTCTGCACTAGAACACTACATATTAACCTCTAACCTAATGCTACACTTCCAGTCATTTTCCTAGTGAGGGTAGTGAGACCTGAAACAGAAAACCTGAAAAATTTCAAGTCAGAGTAGCTGTTGAGTATAAAAGTAAAAATTATTAAAGAAGAAATCTTTTTCAACTAAACAACATTTTATTAACCTTTAAAACATCATCATGATTGTATTAAATTGTATTTTACAGATAAATCAATGGTGCATTGTAAAAATCTACTACATTGTTATATATATATATATATATATATATATATATATATATATATATATATATATATATATATATATATATATATATATATATATATATATATATATTTTATTTATTTTTTATCAGTCAGTTAGTTTGACTCCATTCTGAGAGTTTGAGTTACATTGAAAGAACATTAACGACACATATCCTGTTACCTCAAGAATCTGTGGCACTCATTAGCTTCTGTGTTAACTGTCTAGTGCAAAACTAACTACTGCTGAACTTAACTTTTGCATAAACACTATGATTGCTTTTCAATTCAAACCTACATCACACCAATAGGTAGTTCTTTGGTTAATTTCAAGAAGTTAAACATCTTGCTGAATATTCTGTATGAAGGGAAAAAAAGCACTAGGTAAAATGGTGCAATGGTTGCTGTGCTGACCATGCATGGCTTATGCATTTTTATTGTATTTATCTCTGTGGGAGTATTAATTTCTGCCTGGCAAAGTATCTATGATTCCCCACCTCCTCCTCTTGTATTTTCCGAAAGAGAGACAGCAGTCCAAGCCAAAAAGCCATTTCCCTTGCATTAATACACAATGAATAATTTATAAATCCCAATTATTTGGTATCATTTATGCAAGGAGTGTCACACAAGGCATACATAAAGCATTAAGGATGGTTAACCCATAAAGAAATGGGAGACTTGGAGTGCAGTGGAAGGTCACACCTGAATGTAGGGATGCTGTTAGTTTTTTGTTTTTTTTGGTCTTTTTTCCCACTCTACACCAACTTACTCAATGTCCACAGTATTTTGCGCTGTGAAAAATAGTTTATCAGTAAACACATATATATTTCCTCATCATTTAAAGCATGGATAAAACTTTGTAATATGATTACATCATTAAAGCGAGACAAAAATGTTGGAATGAAGAAAAATAATTATTCAAAACAAGAAGCATTCTGTAGATATCTTTTTTATATATAATGTATTGACATGATTTTTGCATTTAAAGAGCACTTGTTTTGCTACTACTACTCAATTTTACTGGAATGTCCTTATAGAAACAAATACAATTATAGTTGGGTTAGCAGTGGTGCTTCCCAAGAGATGGACTGTCCCCCCTTGTCGCTGACTATGTCCCCCACTAATCCTGTCTTAGAAGGGTCTCTGTTAACAGGGATAAGGCATTGGCCTGGTATCCTAGGCTAGTAAACTAAAGCTTATTTACAAAATGCTATTCAAGAGGCACTGCCTGGAGCTATTGGAACTGCGTTAATGTCCATATCAAGCAGCCAGCCTAAATACGCAGGAATTTAGCCATGGCTAAGTCTTGGAGACTGACGTGGACATGCTCGCTGATAAGAACTGAGGCCCGATCCAGAAGTCTTATTTGGAATCAAATTGATGCGTTACAGAACCTGCAACATGACGAACTGTGGTTGTCCAATAACAAATCCATAAACTCTCCAGCAAACATGCCTCTACTGCTGAAATCCCCCAGCTTTACCCTGCCACCAATCATGTTGGTTATTCAATCTACTGGAGCCACCGTATCAACTAAGCTTAGAGACTTGATGCTACAGTATATGTGCTACAATATGCGCTCAAACAATTTTTTCAACTTTTGCTGAGAGTTTCTTTGCGTACGTGTAAGGGATACAGGAGTTTGTTTTATGTTCAGCATTGTGTGAAAGGTAAGAGCATTTCAGTATGTGAGTGCTTGTTTTTAACAGTTGGCTAAAAGTTAAATCATTATGGAGGGTCACGTTATTGACCCTACGCTTTTATGGCCAAGGAAAGAGCTTGACACCAAACCTCATTCAATTTAGCCTTTCTGGTGTGAACAAAATACTTCTCAGTTTCACACATTTTGAAGGATTAAGCTTTTAACACTTGGTGAAATCCAGCACTTATCCTAGAAACACTTGGGAAGTATATGTAACAGTGGATCTATATTAAGTGTGACTGGCCAAGCTCCTTGGGACCGGAAAAGGCACCACATCTGTTCTACCAAGTATTGACTTTTAACAATTGTCACACACTTAGTTTCCAATGATAAACACTAAATGACCAGTTCTAAATTCTAGTAATGACTTCCTGTGATAGATTTTGCAAAAGTGGTTGTGTAAAATGGCAGCAAATCCACATATTCCTTAAACCAGAGTGTTCGAAATTTAACTTTAGTCTCTGAAATCACTTCTATAATGAATGTAGTGTAATCTGATGCACTGAGCTCACCACCCATGTTGCAGGAGGGCTATAATGTACCACAACAGAAGGGAGTAGCTTGGTATGTCTGTCACTCATGTTCCTGCATATTTTATCACATTTAAAGAGTAAATTAATATCACACTTCCTTTTATGAGAGATGTAGCATAAACATTAGTGATACAGGGAGATAGGGAGATGGCTTATGTCATGCTGACTGCATTTGTAGATATGTGACCTTCATTTGGTGTTTCACAGACCTAGTAAATAATAACACCAAGACTTAATGGATTTCATATGCTCTTCAGTCTCACTGCTGCAGTCACCTCATGCAACAGTGCATTCATCCTCTCCCCCAAGGAAATGAGGGAAATCTGTCAATCACCTTACACCCTTACACTTCCTGCATTTAGGTTTAAATTTAATGTACTTAACTTACACATCCACACACACACACACACACACACACACACACACACACACACACACACACACACACACACACACACACACACACACACACACACGCATATATATATAAATATATATATAGCCACCTTATGATCCCTTTGTTTAGTATGACATTCCGCTGATATTCCCACATCTCTCACAATTTATATTAATAGGTTGAGTACATTTCATTTCAAGTGAGCATCAAAACAAAGCAAAACATCCTGTCTTAATCAGCCAGGGGTCAGAGGGAAATTGATTTTTAAATGATCCCAACTAATTGAAAATGGGATATTTAATGAAATCAAATTTTACTCGGTGAAGAACTCACTGGACAGTGGTGTTTGTTTCTTTGTATACCAGTTCCCAAAATGAGTCTCCAGTCTCCATCAACTACTCAGATGTACATTTGACTAAAGAACGATTTATCGGATGGAGCAAAGCGACATGTTTGTGCTTGTCGTTTATGCCTTTTAAATTTGAAAAGTCCCTTATTCACTCTTGGTTCCATCTATCCCCACATTCTAGATCAAAAGATACCTTGATTTAAATATCATAATT
>JAVLVB010000480.1:640618-667862 GCA_032876305.1 Orestias chungarensis | reverse complement strand
TATATATATATATATATATA
Organism: Orestias chungarensis; assembly: GCA_032876305.1. Lineage (NCBI taxonomy): Eukaryota > Metazoa > Chordata > Actinopteri > Cyprinodontiformes > Cyprinodontidae > Orestias > Orestias chungarensis. Next base: position 667,842 of record JAVLVB010000480.1, on the reverse strand, counting down.
TATATATATAAATTTACAAAAATAGGTCAGCTTTTTATATGGTGATTTAAAGTGTGAATTTGTTCTGTCAATAACACTAAGAAATGCAAATTATAAACCACTAAATTAATTGCTTTGACTGCAAAGCTTAACAAAAGCTTCAGAGATGGAAAACTAGTCTTGACTAAGGCTAGACTGCATAAATCTTCAAAATGAAGACAAACATTTCCAGTGATCTTGTATTTCAAGGGTATATTTTTACTCCCAGTCCAGAAAAATCTTAATCTGGTATGTTAGTTCGGGTGTCACTGATGTTCCATCTGGTCTAAAGAAAGGTTTTTATTTCACAATGATTTCTTTCAAAGCAACCTTATTTGGAGTCACCAAGGGCCAAACCATGTCTCATTGTGGTTAAGTGTTCCAGTTTTCTCTGCTGGGCCAGAACCCTTTAACCTTTGCATGGCCTCCTCACATCTATCTTTCTCTCCCTCACTCTCCATCATTTGTTGCCTCTCTCTGTGTATTCCTCATCTGACTGAATTATTTCCTAGCTGTTAGTTTTTTGGCTGCCATTCCTATTTGTGATACAGAAAGACATGAGATTTGCATTACACTCATTTCAGCCGCCTGCCAAAATGTTTCCTATTAGTTTCAGCTGCTTGTGTGAATTATTGTTCAAATTTGATGAGCTTAGTAATGCAAATAAAGGTCACATCAGAATTTCCAGATGTTTTGGTGTCTGCGGACGTGAGTACATTTGAAAAACAAGGATCCTGTTCAAACAGCAATGTGTTGTGATTGCGACGAACTAAACTCATCCGTCAAAGTGCTTTTTGTTGAATGGCAACTGAGAGGGAGCGAGTGAGAGAGAATTTGAATTGGAAGAACCTCTGTCAAACCACAATTTAACTCAGTTTATCCCTTGTGTTTACAATCCCTAAAAAAGGTTGTTGATTTAAAAAAAGAAGAAGGCAAAACACTCAAACCTGCTCAGAGCAGAGCCTCTTCTTTATCTTGTCACAACATTCCAGTGGGGCTTGAGGGGTGTAGCAGGCAGAAAACTAGCAAGACACAAGCAGGAAGGCGAGGGAGGCAGGCATAAAATCTGCATGCTGGAAGAAACAAGATGGACATAAAAGATGGACTAAATTGCAGAGAGGACTTTTCTTGTCAAAGGCTAATGGAAACATTTCCACACAACACAGAGAGGGGAATGGAGGCTTCATTATCACAGCAGAGCAGACAGAGCTGGCAGCCATTCTAGAAAAGCGCTGAGATGTGCACAGTGGCTCAGCTTAGCGCCCCCAGCCAGCCCCTCAGGCCTCTACCTGAATAATCTTTGTCAACAGGTTCCAAAATGCCCACAGAAATCATATAAACATATAGAGAAAACACTTACTAAATAATTATCTCTGTTTTGTTATTGTCTTGTTTCTTTTTTCAAATCTTCACTTGAACCTTCTAATTAAGAACATTTCCCAAACCTGAAGATTTCTGCAGTGCTGTCTACGAGAGGGATTTGTAGGAACATGTAGAAGTTAAACCCCCTGCTTTAATTTAAATCTCACATTGTGTCTCCTAAAACTAGAAATTATAAATGTAGACAATTAAGTGTTCTGTGAAGTTGTTACAACTCCTTAAATTATGTTTTGTTTTTTTCACGTTTCATCTTACAACTAAGTACGAAGCAGTTCAATAGGATTTAATTTACAAAGCTAAAAAAAGTAACATGTAAGTATTAAGTGGCAGAAAATGGTTTAAGCTTTTCAGAACTTAGTCAAAAATAAATCTAAGAATAGTTAATTGTATTTGTGTTCTTCCTCACTTACTTTGAAACCGCCAAAAAAACAATCTAGTGATACATACAACCTTCAGAAGAAACCTAACTAATTGACAGATTTTGTCGATGCGTAATTTAATCTCTGATCTGTAAAAGCCTCAACGATAGGTGAAAAGTATGTTTCATGGAGAGTAAAAAACACTAAACAGGTGATAAAGTTGCAGGGACGTTTAATGCAGGATCATGTCAAAAAAAAAAAAAAACTGCACATTTTTATTAGGTCATGTTTTTTTTTTTGTTTTTTTTCATCAAATGAAAACAACATATGAGAACAAGTGAAGCCACCTTAAAGCCTTTATTAATATGAGTATGATGTGCCACAAAGGACACAGATATAATTTTTTGCATGAAACTTCCTCGATGTGTGGCCATAACAAAACATTGTTAAAAGAAAGCATTGAGAAACCAATAAATAAATGAAATAACAATATATATATACACACATATATATATATATATATATATATATATATATATATATATATATATATATATATATATATATATATATATATATATATATATATAATGCGGAATTAAATTCTGTTTCTGTTCACAGTCAGTATTAGGTAAGTCAATATTGGTTGGGTCAAACCTGCTAAGCCTACACCAAAGCTCTGTCAAAGTAAATTATAGTGATTTTTTCTACACCAAAACCCATTTCCCACGAGGTTCAAAAGAGATTGATTTGATGGTAGCATTTTTACTGACAATTCCTCAAGGCAAGCTTGCGTTTGCGTGCTCTCTGACACCTCCCATAGCCCGAGGATTCCACCGAGCCACACAGACTGTCAGGACAAAAGCTGGATTCATCATTTCATGATAAGTAAACAGGAGAGAGAAAATGTGGAGATAAAAGCAGGTGATGAAGGACAAGATGACTTCTCAAATCTCTGGCTCCCTTTTCATGTTAAATAGCACCATGACACTCGCAGATTAAACACGATGCACTCCAATAAGAAAAAACAGTGCAGACTTGCCCTATAATGAAAAACAATCTGCATGCAAAATGGTAAACAACCAAGTTCAATGAAAGAGATGGAGGAGAAGCCAATCTGATGACTTGTTCATCTCATGTGCCAGTCTTCCTCTGGAAATCATTCATTTATAATAAGGCCAGTTAATAAATGTTTTAGTAAAAATATTGCATAATTCATTTTGGCAGGCCTAGTTTTAATTGACTTATAGCTGAATTGTTCTGAAGTTCAAAAGCATGATTAAAGCAATGTATATATTAGTGCTGTGAGGTTTTTCCCCCAACACCATGTTTCAAAGAACATGAGAGAAGAAATATGTGGTGAAATGTAATCAAATATTTATTAGGGTAATCAGTTAAGTGATTCATAGAAAGATCAGTTTTGACAATAAACGGTCCACATTTCTGAATAATTTTCTAGTCTTGTTGACCACTCAGAGGCCTTTCAAAATGTTTAGTCTCTTAAGTGTAGTTACACAGTGCTTCTAAGGCTACATAGAGACCATAATCACTGGATGGACAGGCAAACTTGCAAGTTATGTCCAGGCCAAGGACACACATTGATATGTGGAAAGCTACCCCCAACCTACTGCTTCTCTACCAAACCAAAAAAATAAAAAATTTTATTTGGTTTTGAACCCTAATAAATATAAATCATTAAAAGTACTTACATTTTAAACAATCATATTAGTTTGTGAACATAGCAAGATATTACAATCGGAGTTTAATTAAATATACTTAAAAAAATTATATTATATTAGATGTTTGGAATTTATTCAACTTTAAATCCCTTAAAACTAACAATCAATGCTCTCCAAAACAAACACCTTCTCAAACTATTTGCAAAGAAGTATTGGAAAACACCGTTTCCTGTTCTTCATTGGTGTCGGTTGTCACACCTCCAAAATGCACATATACTGATCCAAACAACTGTCAAAATGTATATTGAGGCTAGTATACCTGGTCTAGTGGATTAGTTGATACCATGGGTTAATAGTAGTTTTGCTAACCTAACTATACCGGTTTCATTCTAGGCAAATTGGGTACCTCTCCATTGAGAGTGTATGCCTCACTGATTTGGGATGAACATGTGCTGGTATGTGTGCAGCAAGAACGTGGGGCACCTTGAGCATGGAGGAGCTGTGGTTTACACTCCAGTGAAATTTTACTAGAACACTGACAGGATAATCTAAAAAATTAATCATGCGGTCCAATGTTCCAGTATTATGTATACACAATTATTTATTTAGATTTTTGTTGTTGTTAATTCTTAATAATAGAAAAAATAAAAATAAAAAAAATAAGTTTATGGTTTTTGTTTCGAGATAGCTGGCAGTTATCAGGATATATGCATCCCACAGGCATCTACAGTGACTGTGTGCAGGAGCTTTGTACGAGACCAAGCAAACCTTTGAAGTAAACTCTTAAACTACTGCCTTTGCTTGTCACTGGATGTTCTTCGTCACAGGTTTTTGTTAAAAAAATGAAGCAGCAAAGTTGAGAGACAACATTTACACAGCCGCTAGACACCTAATTACACCAGTTTCTATAAAGTCCTCTGTGTGTGTGGATGCGCGCGTTTATGTATTTGCTCCAACTTCACACAGTCTCACCTCTATAATTATCTTGTCTTAGTATTTGACAGTATTTAACCCAGATCCATAGGTCTTACAACAGTTTACATGTGAACTGGTTGCTTTTTAAATTAATCTTACAAAAGACCTGACATTGCCTCGCAGGTTTAGGTTTAACAGGTTTTTGTCAGTGCCTGACATGTCACGTTGTCCTTAACCTACTTGGAATTTCTCTGAAGTGGTTTCCTCATTACGCACTTTTGCTTTGAAGTGTCTTGATTTACTTAAATATAGGGTGATTCTTTTGAGGAAAAAATTATTATTTGTCTTGAGAAATTATGAATAACTATTTAAATGGCAGATGGGATACTATAATAAGTCAGCAAGTTAGCATTGTGATTTAAATTAAATAAAAAACACACTGAAGTTTTTGAAAGCAGAAACTAGCATGTGAACAAATAGATTACTTCTCTGATTGCACTGAATACACTCAATACACTGAAGTGCCATTTTATTTGATTTAACTTAGTTATTCTGAATTAATATCTGCTCTTGTGATTGGCGTGAACTTGACAATTGAACAAAATGTAACGCATGGCAATGAAATTAAATTAAAAAAAAGGTTAAAAACCTCTTGGGGACCCCTGTTGGCCTTAGCTTCTATAGGAATAAGAGTTTAGTTTGCTTAAGTATTAGGCTAGCTCTGTCAAAATGAATAACTCAGGGTTTGGTGGCCAATTGTGTACTGTCTGACATTGTACTCCCATCATTGCTGGCTGGAAAAAGGTTTTGTGACGTATATACTAGTAAACAATAAATAACAGTGAAGCTGATTGAAGAATGTAGAATTTGTTTATTTAGATTTTCTTTTTTCTTTTATTTAAAGACTTTTTTTAAATATCTTTTAGAAATATGTAGGATTGGATACGTCAAAATGTGTGGCCTCTCCGCCATAAATCATTCACACTTCTCTTACTCCTCCGGTTCACATTCAGTATTTAGGTTGAACACCATTGTTCAACTTACATTTATAACGTACGTGTTTAACATAATAAGTGAATCAGATCCCAGCAGACTCTGTGAGTTATCCCAGTACTCCTAACTGATCTTTCCCAGATATCACAGAGGTCAACACTGGGCTGTTTCATCACAACTCACAACTTACCAAGAGAGTCTTTAAAAGCATACTGTGACACCAATAACCATGCAGCTTTATGTATGCTTTGTTTTTTATTAGTTTGCTAGAATAATAAAGGTTTATTATCTTATCAATAATAAAGCTACACTGTTAAAAAAAAATATCATAAACAATTAATCTCTTTCACATTTGATCCTCTTAATTTGATTTTGCTTCTTTTCTTATTTTCTGTAAATCAATTCAGGTGGTGAATAGTTGACTGCTCAACAAACAGGTGCGTATGAGATGCTGTTCACCTCCACAGTGAAACTAGGAATGTAAAGGGTCTTCTGATCACACTTAACTGTGAAGAGAACCCAGGCCAAACAAATAACCATCCCAGAGGGTTCATACGAACAAATGTTCAAATAAATCTGTTAACATGAATCATATCGTTGAAGCGGGTATCTTCAACTCTCGCTATTGGAACTGAATGGGAAACGCCCAGTCTGATGTGACCTTTGAAACATTTTGCAACCACGCCTAGCAAGCACACTAGTTGCTTTGCAAGGGAAAAACAGGTGCAGACTCATAGTTTCCATCAACACTTCACAAAAAGAGCTGCAACAGTCTCTGAATAAATTCTGCCGGTAATAGTAAGAAAAACTTGGTGTAACAGGGATTAATGTATGTTATGAAGAAAACACATATTTGACAAAACTTTCAATATTCCTAATCCATGACGAATGTGTACAAATGAATCATGATATGTTTTTATTTTTTATGTTTGTATTTTTTATGTTTGTATTAGATCACAGGTAATGTTAAAAAATTTAACTTGAAATTGTAACAGCGCTGTGAAAAACAGGTTGCATTATAATGTCGTTACACAGCATAATTCAAATTAGACAGTGACTCCGATTGTAACATGGTTAAGGTGCTTACTAAATTCAGACCAACAAGAGTCTTTGCTGTCCATAGTTTAGATTACATGGTAAAAATGAAAATATCTTACCGTGAGGATGAATAACTTAAACAACTATGTTGGCTTTTTTACTAAAATCCTTCAGTTTCATCTTGTTTCTACAGTAAATACAAAATTAACCAGTTATTCTATATTTTTGTCCGGATCTATAGCTAACTGTTTTATAATAGGCAGTTCTGACTCAACTTCTAAGGTTCTCGTAGTAGCAAACCCTTTACCAAAATATTTTACACATTTAGCTTATAAAGTCTTTTTTAATATGTACACAGCAAGCACAAACACAGGGAGTGTGTTTTTCTGACCTCAGGCCATCCTTCTTACAATGTTACTGACCTTTGAGTGATGAAAGGAAAAACAGCCTATGCTCACAACCTACAACCTTCATAACACGTATATTTGCACACAAATAAATACATGTCTTTTTGCACTCATGCATCAATTTATAAATGGAATCGCAAACACTCAAAAACAGAAGCGATGCATTACAAAGAACTTTGTTGTGCAAGAGGTCGCCGGGGGCTGGAATGAAACATAAGGTGATATATTATTGCGGCCCCTAAGATAAACTGCAAGTCAGAGAAAAAAATAAAAACACATGGGGTTTCATATGCATTCTCCTTTTATTTTCTTATCATAGATCCTAATACAGTTTCATTTGAGCGTGGAGATGGAAGTTGCTACGAGATACTACAGCGTATGTTTAGTGGAGCGGTAAATTCCATCCAAAATTTGATAGGCTTCTTTGTTTCCTCAGCGATTTCAGTACAATAGATTAAAATGAAGTGTGTGCAAAGTGTGCCATTATGCCAGGTATTGGTATTGTTCGACGCAATTAAGATTAGTATCAGTAATCAATGTAGAGCACTGAGGCAACAGTTACTTCCAGGCAGAAATATACCTAAGCGTGTGTGTGCATTGGTTTGTGTGTTCACATTGAACCCTGTGAGCCTTCTAAAGCCCATTTGTGGTCTGTGAGTGATCCCATAATTTATAGTGAGTCAAAACCTTTCACTTAAACACACAGTCTGCACATCTCTGTCTATCTCACTTTTCCATTTCTTTTTTCTTACAGCTTTTTGAATCTTTATATTATTTTCTAACCTCCTTAAATTAAGTTTCCAGCCTCTTTAACTTGGCTTCACAAACGAAACAAAAAAAAAATAAAATCTACGATACATTTGTGTCTCATTTCCACAATGCATAACTAACTGGCTTCCTCACTCAGACACACTGCTTGGTAATGGAATCATCTCTATTCAATTAGTGGTTTAACTGTCTCAGCAATCCAAAACACAGATTCACAGAGATTCCCTAAACTCTTCGTCTTTTTCTCTCCCTCAGGTCTCATGCAGCCAGACGCTCTTTATGTTGACAATGCGAGTAGATGCTGATTTCTCCTTTTTCACTTTCTCTTATTCTCTCTTTGCCATTAATCAGTGGTGAAGGAGAGGGAGGGTGAGGGAATGAAAGCGAGGGAAGCAGAACTGAAGCACGGGAGAGAGGGATGTAGAATTTAGTCGGTCAGTCGCACCGAAGTGAGTAATTAACTGGCATTAACTCATTAAAATGTCCCAGATGTGGCCATGAACATCTGCGGGGTGGGGGAGACACAGAAGAGAGGAGTGTGAGAAAGAGTTTAGGCTCCCCGGTCCTGCTGACAGCAGAAGAGGCAAATAAAAAGAGGAATGTGTGGAGTAGAGTCATTTGTGTAGCTCTAGACTTTATGGCAAGTTTGCTGTGACATGTATTACTCTGAGTTGAAGTGCCTGTGTCAGAGAAAATAAAGAGTCGGGAGAAGAGGGTGTGTCTGCTTGACATCAGTTCTTTAAAAAAAAAAGAAAATCTCACAGTTCAGGTGAGAGAATGTTAAAACCTCATTTACAGTATTAGGTAAAATTCTACCGATGTGAAAGTCTGCTACATATAATAGGATAAGAAAGTTTATTTATGGTATTTAAGTACAATTACGACGCTCCCTTGACTTTTATGTTAGGATCTTTAAATGTCTGCATTTGCAACATCAGTTTAACCTACATTTACTCGAGAATGAGGGTGAAGCTTTAGAAAAACACATGCAAATTTAACAGAATGTAAGATGACTACAGGTGTGAAAAGAGGCCTTTTTTGTTTAATTTGAACTATGTAATTAGTTATACGTTTTTTGAGCGGGAACCACATGAAAAAGAATCACATGCGATAACACTTTAATTGTAAAGAGTTTTATTTTGTCTTGCTTTAAACCTTCTCCAAATGAAAATTAACTAGCAGCCAGTAGTGGTTTATTACATTAATGGTGCCCTGGATAAGAACTCCCTGTTAGCCTCATTAGAATCCATACAACTTTCCCCTCTCTATGATTGCTCTTGTGCTTCCACTTCTGATTGCTCTCATTGCTCTCATAGCATCCAGGTAGCTTAAGGGTTCTTTTCAGTATCTTTGTTGTTTCTGAAACTGCAGACATCCTAAAGATTTCAGATTTTCTTTCAAGACTGCTTTTATCCTCCTAATTTTTTTTGACTATTTTCAAATAAAAATAGTAATGGACAAATTTAGTTCACAATTCTTAGAAAAATTATTTGCCACTTCAAGTGGCACTGAGTTTAAAATCTGTTACCTTCCTTAAAATTAGTACCCGACCGTAGTTCATAGACATATTTGTGCTTCCATTGCATAACAGATATTGAAGAAACGCATTTAATCAATTAAAAAAATCATTATAATAACAAGATATATATAAATATATAAATTTTTCGTTACATTACTGAAAATTGTTGGATTTCAGTCATTTGGATTCCCAAGAGGCTTTTTGATGTGCGTATAAACACCTACAAACTTTACCTGTCACAACAATAGATAACATGATAACACGTAAAGGCTTTCATATTGGTGCCAAGACAATTTTTTAAAACTTTTTATCATATTGTTTCATAACTACTAAAACATTTGCTTGTCACTTTAAAACACAAAAGCACATCCCTTAGCAGTTATTTTGAACCAAATGGCTTTTGGCACTTTCCACAGCGCTATGTGTAAAAAACAAATGATTGAATTGAAAGCCCTTACAAAAAGATTACAAATTTAACAACTGGTTGTTAAGCAACGTAAAGTATTTAAAAACATGCACTTGTGTAGGCGACGGAACACCTTTGAAATCTGAAACAGCAGCTTGATAAACTGTCTTTCTAAATAATTGCAGGGACAGATTTTGTTTTTTTTCAGACAAAGTTTTGTTTTCCTTTTTGTTTACATCGGTTCAGTTTACTTGATGCATGTGAAGTGTGTTTATGCATGCACTTGTTTTAGGCTTTAAATTAGAAGGAAGCTGAAAACATGCCGCTATCGTCTGCCAGTATTTAAATTTAGCCCTGTGATCACACTCAAAACAAACAGACAGACAAAAATAAAAACAACTTAACATTTGTTTATATGTCTCAAGTGTAAACACCTCAACAGTTATACTTAATGGAGAGACATTTATTTCCCATCTATGGCACTAAGAGTCAGTTAATTTTAACTTGTTAAATGGCTGATTGGCAGAAATCGCTATAAATTGTTCAAGTAACAACTGGGTATTTAAAAATGAATGGTACATGAACACAATGACTTAAATACTTCTCCTTTACATAGCTGGAAATGCCTGTAGCCTGCAAAGCCAAAAGAAAAACAAATGGACATTATTCATTTTGCTGCTTGAGATCTGCCTCAGAACAATTTCATTTGCATTTATCCGGTGTCAGGCACTGAAAGAGGGAGAGAGGAGCACTCATTTCAAATGATCCATGGCTGACATACTGTGAGTGATAAAAGTAATCACTCTAGATGCCATCTTTGAAATCAGTGTGTGTGTGTTTGTGTGCAATGATGCAAGCACAGCAAAATCAGGGTGCCATTCAGGGTATAAGTGTGCATGTCTTTGCAGCAACTTTGTTTCTCCCTATGTGTATGAATAATTGTGTATACAAACCCTGTTACATGTCCGTATGGGCATGATTGCACGCAGGTATAATTGAGTGTGTAAAATGCCTTGCAATGAGTCTGCATGAGTATTTGGCTGCGTGTGTACTCGTACTTTTTGTGTGTTTGACGGCGTCTTATTAAAGTGTCATTTAGACAGACACTTCTCAGAGTTTGGCCCCAGGCAGCCTGATAGATTGTAATCATGGACTAAATTACTACTTTCCAAAGTAGTAATCACAGGTTCTGTGTCTGTGTGTGAGTGTGTGTGCATGCGTGTGTATGTTCATATTGTTCAGCAAAGAGCTAGACAAAGAACTTCATCAGTGTTTGGCATGTGTCTGTTTTAATTCAGGTAAATGTATCTGTTTGCTGATTGGATTTGGTTCTCATGGATTTTAACCAAACCAAAATTTGAGATGAAAAGTTTCACATAAAAAAGGAAAAATAAGCTGTAGGTTACTTTATATAGGGCAATGTACTCCTTATAGGTCTTCAGCTGCAATTTTGTACCTATAGGCACAAAATTGCAGCATCATGTAGTTAAATCCACTTACTAGATTTATTTTATTCAAAGAGCTGACAATTTTTGATCTTGAACTCTATGTTATGAGTGTTATGTAAAGCTTACAGTAATCAATTGTGTTAACTATTCGAGAAATTTGTTAGATTTGTCTGTGTTGATATAACTTTAGTCTGTAAGTCAGAAGTAAAAAAAAAAGGGGTGTGGACAGTAAAACTTAAAGTTATATATTGTGTTAAGTATTTGAGAATTTGTCGGTCTTCAATTTTAAAAAAAGAGGGAGTGAGGGATTGTAGAAACAGAAAAAAAAATTCATTGACTTTTGAGTTAATCTGAACACTGAAGAATGGAAATACTACTTTATGCACTGCAGATAAATCATATATCAAATTTCCAAAATATACACATTTCACGTTAATATAAAAAGGATTTTTAAAGGACTATTTCCACCGGCGGAAGAATATGTCAGTCACAGTAGGTGGATCAACACACTTGTCTGTACAGCTAAGAGGACCAGTGAGATTGCGTTTGTGAGATCGCGATTTTTCAAGCAACATCAGTGCCAATCTGCAAACTCCATTTTTCTATTAACCTTTGGTTCAGTAGGATAAAAAAAACTAAAAAAAAACACAGTAACTATGTAGACTGTGCTTTTTAATACGCAAGAGAAAACAACGTTTGGTTACCAGCTAATACCCCTACACCCAGCTGTTTTGCTAGACAGATTACAACGTATTCGGTCAGCTTTTAAAACAATATTATGTGTTAGATAACCGGTACAGTGTTTAAATGTGACTATTATAAATATTGTTTTCTTGTGATTCTAAATTTCTTTGCTCAGTTTCCATAGGAAATAGTCAAGGTTACACAATGGCGTTAGCTTAATGTGAATGTTCAACATGAAACAACTATGACAAAAAGGGCACAGCGCTCATGATTTGGTTACTGTTTGTATTGATAACTACATAGTGATCAATACAAACAGTACATTTCATACATTTCATAATGTAAAAAAATTACCTTATATTTTGTGACTTGGTTGCAGCAATTTCTTTCTTTGAGTTTCTGTTCTCACAGTTTATGCTTATATTTCCCTCACTTATGCCCTTTTCTGTGCTATTTTGTTACTCATCTGCATCAGCTTATTGCAAACTTCTGAAGAATTGTCTCCAAAGACCTGTTGGAATCCTTTTTTGGTGGACTTGATGCCTTCATGCCCAATCTTCTACAACTTTACAATGCAGCTGCTGCATCGGGCAGGAGGTTGGCCCTGACGGCATTCTGGAATGTCTTCAAAAAGAGGCGTGTATTGTATAAGGAACATTCTTTGTTAGTCTGTACGAAGATTATGATTCAAGCTCTTGAATTGCATTCACATACCATTACTTGTTTTGGTAGGACAAAAACCAAACCAAACAACTCGGGGCCTTGTTGGTCTCCCGTTCTACTTTTCAGACGACTCCACCAACGTAATCAGGATGTGTGATGTAAGACTCTATATTTATATATTGTGTACTACACTCGTCCAAATGCATATGGTCAAAAGGGACATGCAACTTGACTTAACTTTAACTATCATGTAACACAATATACAGAAACAAATGTAGCCTACTACTCAGTCATGCTATCATATTTTATTTTTAAACTTCCCAATAAAATCTTAAACTATTAACTCCTTCATTAAATGGGTTGCATCAACATTCAATTTCCCTTTGGGATAAAGTATTTTGAATTTAAGTTTAAAAGCTAATTTAATGAAAGGTTTGCATCAGCAAGCATTGTCTGTTTTTTTTCTGGACTGTAAGTCAAGTTTTACTCCAGAGCACCTTTTATGTTTTGTTTTTTTCCTCTTCATGACACATTGACTGATACAAATTCTGCTCCAGAGCAATGTAAAGTATGGAAAATACAGTACATCAATGGCTGTCTAAATATCCTTGCTGAGGAATCTTGCCATCACCCTACTGCACAACACGCTATTAGTTTCATCTTCCAGAGGTTTTTTTAAATCAAATTTTATATTTGCAGGAATTATTTTTATTTATTATTGGTTGATACAGCCTTTCAGCCTAATTATTTACAACTCTTACGGACATACCCACTTCAGATACAGATATAGCCTTAATTAAAATGTCAGGGATGTTTTAAACATGGAGAATTTAAGATGTGTGTGTCTTTGTCTTTAGGCTCATGGGGAAACCCTTAACATGATAATGAAAGGGATGGAGGTTGGACTGCTGATTGGACATGAAGGCCCTCTACAGGATGCATTCCCTTTAAAGGTCTTCAAAGTAGCTGTGGTAGTGCATGACATCATCCTACATAACATCAAAGATGTACCCACTGGCTTTCCCATGTTACTGGGTGCCGTCTACTGCCTTAACCTTGAATACCCTAAAAATATGAGGTACTCCTTTGAGTTCCTACTGAAGGTCATAATTAATATTAAACCAGACCAGTGTTCAGCGAGAGTCCATGCACTAAGAAATATCTGTTTTGATATGGCATGTAAAAGTTGAAGTTGTGTTTTAAAGTAACAAATGTTTTTTGACTGTTCCTCACGTTGAGCATTTGTGTTCTTTGTCCATAATGTGTAACGAACCTGTCTACCATACCTTCTCCATGTCTGCAACTTTCTACCTCTTCCTTGCTCACTCTGTCTCTTCCCCGCAACCCCATCTTCTATAACTACATCCCCATTTTCTCCTTCCCCTCCCATATGGTTTGCATATGGCAGTTAAAGCATGTTAATGTATGGTGTTAAATATTATTTAATTAATAAATCTTACAAGAATGTATAAATTATGAAAAAAGCCCAATGTTTGTTGTTTTGATTTTTGTTTGTGTAAATGTGAATCAGGTGGTCAAACCCAATGTGGACCATTATTTAAAATAAAATAACCCTCACTGGTTTCAAAATAAAATAAAAACTAAAACCCATGTGGATGTATTGGTAATGACAGTAGTGTCTGGCAACACCTTGCCTTGTTGAACTATGACTCCAAACTACTTAAATTCACAATCTCAGATGAACTTGCATAACTTGACTATTTTAAGATACAGAGCACATGCACACTTAGCGACACACTGTCTGTCTCTTACACACACACACACACACACACACACACACACACACACACACACACACACACACACACACACACACACACACACACACACACACACACACACACACACACACACACACACACACACACACACACACACACACACACACACACACACACACACACACACACACACACACACACACACACACACACAGCAGTTACAAGCATTCACATGCACCTGAGAAGCATTGAGCTTCTAAATCTCTCTTGACCTTTTGCAAAACACACGTTGACAAGAACTGTCTTTCCTTTTAACCCTATTGCCCTGTTCTATTGCAGTTATCGCTTGCCTCTCAGACTTTCCCCAGATTATGTCTCTTCACAGATCAGGCACTCTGAGCACTTGGAAAAAAAAAGGAAAATAACAAACCTGCAGTTGTATGTATTCCTGACAAATGATTAATGGCAATTGAGATTACAGCCAAGAATATTGAGTTATATATATATATATATATATATATATATATATATATATATGGGCATAAAAGTATTCTGGTAGTGCTGTGTTTTACTACTATTGCCAGTTATTTGGAATTTAATTAATGTAGTAATGAAATTATTACTTTTATTTATACTTAGCTAGCATATTTACTGCTCGTATTGCTCTCTTAAAGCATTTACAGCAACCTAATTTCCTCCAGCCTTTTCCTTTTTGGCCTTTGATGTGACAACTTGATTGGTCAGCTGTGTGCTGTCCCTGTCTGATGATTGGATTTGGTTCTCATGTGTCCAGAGCACTACCACTGAACACCAGGATGGAGAAGATTAACTAGATTTTCTTTTTCTCCATATTTTCTCCTCCCTCTTCGTCCCTGGCACTGTTATTGGAAGAAAGCGATAATTCCCCTGCACTTCAAACACAGTCCCCTAACTAAGACTCAGCTTAAGTCTCCTCCAAGGAAAAAAGCTGCCTGCCCGTGCACAGATGTCTCTGATTAAAATGTATCTCAGAGAGAGAAAAAGAGAGTACTCCTCACAGCTCACCCCACTCCCCCTCCCCTATTTTGTGCTCCCCTCATGTCTCTCTATCTGTCTCTCTGTTAGCTTGCTTAACTGGCTGTTGCCAAAATAGCCTTGAGCGACGAATAAATTGCTTTGGTTTCGGCAGGCAGAGAAGTTGGCTGAGACAAGCTGAATCAGTGCATTAGATGCGAGAGCCCCCTCATAGACTGGAAGTTAGCCTTTAGCGCAATCATTGACCGTGAGTGATGATTATGTCTAATTGAAGGAGACTTTCACTACCTGTAACGGAGCTGGGGGGCCCTGAGCATATTGGACAGATGAAAATAGACAGGGAGAAAAGAGCAGGGTGTGAGTTACAGACAATGATTGTGAGAAAAAGGTTAGAAAGGGAAGGAGGAAGATAAACCCGGTAAGAGGAGGAGTATAAGGAAAGATCATAAAGATGTTTTAATTCCTAAAAACAGGAGAAGATATTTTCTAGTGCCCTGTTACTCTTAAACCTTTTAACTCTTTAGCACAGTCTTTAAATATCTCTTTTTGCTTTGACCGTAAGTGTCTTTCTATCTAGAGGTGAACATTAAAATGTCCAGGATATACTAGCAGTTTCTCAGGAAGCTTGATGGAAGATAGAAAAAAAATGCAAAAATAATAAAAATAATGTTAAAAAATCCTAATCAAGTCTGTTTTTCAAGTATTAATGTAAAATGTATGTTATAATGATTCGACCAGCAGACACAGCAGTGGAGAACACTGCTCCACAAATAATATAAATAAAACATAACTAAAAACTTGGGGACAACTAAGGTAATAAAATATGAGGCAGCATACATTAAGTTTGGTTTTCACCTTGAAAGGTGTTTAAAACATGTTAGTTAATAAAAATTTTGTGCAAAAAAATGAAAGAGTTTTTGAATACTGAATAAAATAGAGAAAACTAAGTTCTAAATGTTTCTTTAAATATTTTGTAGCATTGTCTGTTGGTTTGCTAAAGGGCTTCTCGGGCAAAGGCTAAACCTGAACAAAACAGTCAGGGAACTCCTTGTCAATTAGACACAATTGTGAAAGAACAACATTGACATTTGTGGTTGTAATGTTGTACAATGTAAGCATAGATTTATAAATATGTTTACAAGACACCATATGTATTGTGAAATATTAGAGCTCATTATAATTAAAACAAATTGTGATGCTCTAGTATGTACAATGGTTGACTCTGAACATTTTTATAATTAGTTAAACATATTGGAGACTTCAGATTTGCATCTGCCTAAAATCTATTTTTAACAAGGAAAATGCATGCCAAAATTAGTGCTAACAAGCAGATTTTCAGTCAGTCCTATTGCCTTTCAAGTCATTCCCAAAACCCATAAAATGTGTGCAGTTATGCCGACTGGACTGAAGCTCTAGCTACAATATGCAACGGCTTTTGTTAAATTTAAAGGCAAAAAAAAAAAAATTCAACGTGTTCATTGTGGACTGGAAAGGAAAACATTTTCTCCTAATCTCAACAGCTGGAAATTATAGAATATTGAGTTTTTTTTCAGGAAAATTTTAGAGGGTCTGTGTAAGGGTTTAAATGTCAGATTCATGCACTGAAAAGTATGCTTAAAAGGTGCATGTGCATAGAGGCAAACACTGATGTGGTTACATGTTTGCATTTGCTTTTGGGACCAACCATGTGCATCTGTGTGCAGGAATGAACGATTTAGCTAAGCGGATGAGTGCCAATGACAAAAACAGATACTCACCCCCTCGCCACTGTTTCCCTTCATTTCCACATGGCACTGGACTAACCTGGCATAAACGGCAGCCACGGGAGTCGCTTCAGATCATCTAGTAGAGTATTGGATTGCTGCGGCTGCCTTTTGCGATAACCTGGCAAGGTCCAAATTCATTAGGGCAAAATTTGGCTCTAACTGCATCACTGTAGTGCCCACAGCATTTGGCCCTGCTGCGCTGTGCCGCACTGGGCTGAGCTGAGCAGTGATTTGCTGATCCAGAGAGAGCCATTAGAGGCTGCTTGTGATGATGTGCATGCTAGACAGTGTCAAAATCAGACATTTCCCTTTGAATTATTTGGGCCATCAGCCTTTTCACACAAGTGAAAACTAGAATAGGTAAGAGGACAGAGAGAAGAAAGAGAGAGGGTTTTGATATAGGTAGGTTAGAAAGGATTCTTTTTAAAGTATAGCTTTCTGTTTGTTCATTTGTAGACTGCAATTGCAATTTCTTCATTTCCAACTTCTGGTTTTTCCCTTACACAACCTAATTCATACAAACATTTCTGTATCCATTCCTTTATTGTCTTTTGCTTACGAAGATTTTGGTCGCGGGGACATCGCTTAGGCAATGAGGCCCAGACTTTCCTGTCCTCGACCAAAGCATTCCCAGCCCTGTAGTAGGAAGAATTAAGGAAACAAAATCTAGTAATTTAGTAGAATCTTGTTTTCTGAGGACTTTGTGTTACACCATAAAGGTGATGATCCCTATTTGGGCCAATTGAGACCTGTACAATTTCACAGATTATGACCAGCAGACACTGAAAAGCACTTTGAGGCTTTAGTTTAAATTCAGTGTTTTACTAAAAGAGCAAAAAACAAAAACGCATAAGGAGTGTTTCATCTTTTTTACAGGAAACAATATAAACATCAAGGTTGTTAAAATAATTAGGATGAAATGTTGTTATTAGACTGGGATTACCTATTTGTACAAAGCAGCAGTGTTAAAATAGTCACCCCCTTTTTTACGTACCTTTTAAACTATAAGGTATCTCTACATATAAGTAGTACAATCTTGATAAGTATTTTAAAGTTGGACTAAATAGTTATCTAGCATATCATGTGAGGTATAGTATTTATAAAAAGTGTGCATGATTGTGCATTGGATTAGAGCTATCACCACCCATTGGTTTCAGTAAAAGACGAGTGTAACATCTCCACATCCTACTTGCTGGTCAGTTGCACAGTACAAACACCTGGCCACATACATACCCAAGATTTAATGCCTAAAAAGCTATATTAAAGCAACACTTAGTACATTTTAAACATATAAAAATATTTTTGTGATCATACGTCAACTGACAGCTAATTGAATCACATGTCCAAATTCCAAAATTCTAGAACTGTGCCCCTCAAGGTGGCAGGACATTGGAGTAGCTCCTCAACTTTCATTGCAAAAAAAGGAGGAGAAATTTCAAACCCTCCCTGCCATCCATCATCATGGAAAATGTAAGATCATAAACTAAGAAGTTGGATTAACTGGAATCCCTGACAAGGACTCAGCAAGAGTATCGGGAATGTAGTATTGTATGTTTTACTGAGACATGGCTGCAAGATCATATCCCCGACTCCAACGTCTCTCTGGCGGGTTTCCTGACTATAAGAGCTGATCGGGTTTTAAAGAGTAGCTTGTCCCACAGCCATCAACATCTACAACAATCCCTCAGTTAAATGAGTTACTCCAACACCATTTAATTTCCCTTTGGGATAAATAAAGTATTTTTGATCTTGATTTGATTTGTCTGTCATGGCCTACGGGTCCATATTGCTGGAACCGACACTTAGCAACTTTGAGGAGGGTGGCAGAAACCCTGTCACACAAAACAATAAAAAATATGCTGACTGCTTTATGTCATACGTCACATCCCCCATTTCTATATTTTTAACATCATCATATGACATTGTTTTGCCACAATTAGATTCATTAGCTCATCGCTATTCATCCTTCACACAGCCACTGGAAACTGAAATGTGCATCAATCCAACTGCAGGGGACCTTGAGATCAAAAATGAGCAACCCCATTTGGAAAAGAATTAGAAAAAAACTACATAAATAAGAAGTTCATATCACCCACATTAGTAAATCTTTGCATTATCATCATACAATATATAAAAATGATTAAGTATGAATCAAGTAAGAATTATCAATAATCAGTTTATTTATATAGCGCAAATTTACAACAGATGTCATCTCAAGGCACTTTACAAGAAAATAAATTAAAATCATAGATACATCATAAACAAATCAATTTGAAAAGTTTCCAATCCAAGGAACCCCAGCAGATTGCATCGAGTCATTGACTTGCAGCATTCACTCCTCTGGAATCAGAAGACCAAAACAATGGCTTGTGTTGTCGTTGACTTTAAAGCAATCCCTCATACTGAGCATGCAGGTGGCGTCAGTGGAGAGGAAAAACATCCTTTTAACCGGAAGAAACCTCCAGCAGAACCTGGCTGAGTACAAGCAGTCTTCTGCCACGACCGACTGGGGGTTTGAAGAGACAGAAAACTAAAATAGATGCAGAGGATTGGATTGAAGTGGAGGATACTGAAAAAAAGAGTTTATATATATATATATATATATATATATATATATATATATATATATATATATATATATATATATATATATATATAATATGTGCTTTATAAGGAAACTGAAAGGCAAATTATGTTTTCAATACATGTGTCATATATTCTTTATAGTTTTTTTTAATATATGCTAACTTTAAAGACATATGCTTCTCATATATGAAAATAAAACATTATATGTAGGCTTTATGCATGTAAAGTGTGACTAAAACAGTATGAATACACTGCAAAAAATCACCCCCAAAAACTAAGAAAAAAACCCTAAAATAAGTAAAAAATTCCTTAAAATAAGCAAAATAGTCTGCCAAGAGAACAGAAAAATTTCACTTACTAAGACTTTGAAAAATAAGTAAAGCCTTCAATATTGCTAGGGTGTGCTTCACTGTTTAAATAAAAAAAATTTCAAGCAATAATTTATGTACAGTAATTTTATTTAAATATGACAAAATGTATCTTATATTTACTTGGTCTGGCAATGGTAGGATTGCCAACCGTCTCTTGAAAAACGGAATCGCTCTATATTTAGAAATAAAAGCACCCTTTCGGTATAGAGTGGAAAAAGAACACACTTTGTCCCGTCTTACAGTGAGAGTCAAAAAATAGTCAGTAAAAAGTTAATGGAATAATATGGTATAACATGGTACATTAGATAGAAAATACACGTTAAACTTGATCCTGGGCCCTGTCCTGCATTGTGACCAATGAGCAGACAACATATTCACACACGTGTAAGACAATTCAGAATATGCTTATCCCATTGGTCGAGCCAAGTGTCACTCACGGAAAAGATGGCGGTAGACAACAGAGCGAACCGAGTGTCGCAGATGCCGACGCTGTTTTGCGGACGGTGCAGCTTCGCATAGCGATGCAGCTAGTACTGCTTCGAGGATGCAGAAATATGGGGGAGGATTGGGGAAAAAATAAATAAAAAAGTGGGTTATAATAAATATAACGCATACTGCATGGTGTGCCGGCGCACTTTTTCAGTAGCCCATCCTGGCAAACTTGTTATCGATAACAATTACAAGTTAAAGAGATTTGAGTTTGTGTTCAAAAAAATACAAAGCAAAAAACTTGATAGGAAGAAAACAACAAGGGACGAGAAAAAAACATAAATGGAAATTAGCCATAAAGAGCATAAAACATTATCTTGGGTAAAATTTATACTCAATATTAAAACTGAAGTCTGTATCTATAAGTGTGTTCAAAAATAGCAGTTGCATGAACTCACTTCTTTAAATTTAAAGACAATGCAATTGTTGACAGTTTTACATGTTTGTATGTATGTATAACAAACAACAAAATAAGTGCATATACTGAGTGTCCACTTATAACGTTTTAATTTCATTTCTGTGTAACAAATATTAACATCTAAGCAATATTTTCCTGCAACTTTTTAGCCCCTAAGAACCAGAAGTCATTTGTACAACTGCCACCTGTTTGAATTAATTTATTCCTTGAATAAATTAGAGAACATGCCAGACTTCATTAAAATTTTACTGGGTACTGCAGGTTTGATGCCTCTTCATGTCTCACTCTATAGGGTTAAGTTATTTAAGTTTTTCTATAGTTATGCTGCTATAGGCTTAGACTGCTGGAGGACAATCTCACCACTTCTCTCTCTGCTACTTTCTTCCTGTGTCCAATCTACTTAGTTACCGTTATTTCAAACTTGTTAACCTTTTGTTTTCTCTTAGTTTTCTTCTCTCCATAGTAACCACACCCGGGCTGGCGTTCTGTTAGCTGAGACAGCTTCTTGGATGAGAACATGGGCTGAGATGCTTCCAGTGACGTTCTACAACTGCTGCTATAATCTCTATTATTTCAGTATCCTGTGCTTCTAATTTAGCTTTCTGTTTTTCAAACCCCCAGTCGGTTGTGGCAGATGGCTGCTTGTACCGAGCCTGGTTCTGCTGGAGGTTTCTTCCTGTTAAAGGGGAGTTTTTCCTCTCCACTGTCGCTACATGCATGCTCAGTATGAGGGATTGCTGTAAAGTCAACGACAACACAAGCCATTGTTTTGGTCTGCTGATTCCAGAGGAGTGAATGCTGCAAGTCAATGACTCGATGCAATCTGCTGGGGTTTCTTAGATTGGAAACTTTTTCAAATTGATTTGTTTTGATGTATCTTTGATTTTAATTGATTTTCTGTGAAGTGCCTTGAGACGACACCTGTTGTAAATTGGCGCTATATAAATAAACTGATTCTCGATTCTTGATTCTTGATGTCTTCCTATACTATTCTCTTCCTTCTGCCTTTAGGATCGCTATGTGAAATTCAAAAAAACAATTTTACATTATATGCTCCTTGTATCTTGGTTGATTCACTTCATACTACTAGATGCCTCATTTAAATTTTATTTTTTTAATTACTTCTTAAAAAGTTCTTATGAAATACATAGGAAAATTTAATTGAAACCTTTGGTTTTCGCTGATTTCATTAATCTCTACCTCAGTGAAATCCAGTATGATATAGGGCTGAAGGATATTAGAAAATGTTTTAATATCAACAATATTAGTAAACATAGCAATACCAAAATCAGATGGATAATAAGATGTTTTTCATGTGTTGTTGTCATTCACATATGAGCATCTAATTCAATGTAGGTTTAAGTCAAATTGTTTAAAAAAGTCATTTCACACACAACAGGGGCTAAAAAAGAATGACCATGCCAGTGGGGGAAAAGACAATCTGGTCAGCTGGCCCACACATGAGCTGTCCCTTTTTTTTCTCAGGGAGTTGGCAACCCTAGGCACTTGTGGCTTTGTAATCTTTTTGAAGACTCAGTAAAACTGTGAGTTTGAAAGCTATGTTGAAGGATTCACCCATCAGCGAGAATCATCAGTTTCTGAAGGGAAGGTTTCCTCCCTGTTGTGTAAGCTAAGGCTCCGTGGTCTTTATCTAGAAGGAGTGCTTGTTTTTGGGTGTTGTCAAGTTCTGCACCCTTTTTACAACTGCATCTTCACAGACTCCTGAAAACGGCATTATTTGTCAAAGAAGCCAAGCAACAATTACCAGTGCTGAACTTTCAATCTACCATCTATAAAAGGGGAAACTTACCCATTCATTACAACTGTCTGAAGATTTACCTGGTAGCATAGAAGTATTCTATGGGACGCTTGGTCATGACGGTCAGTTCACGAGAGCATGGATATTTAAAGTCATTTGCGTTTGCCCTTTAATATAAAACCTTGCTTGTTACTCTGTTCTGGATTAATCTGCAACGAAGCTTCTTTGACAGGGTGTATTCTTTGTCTTCTCCAGCATGCTGTTTCTAAAAAATGTGCTTCTTGCTTGCTCCAGCTCTGTGTATATCACATACTGCGGGCTAAGAAGCTGAAGAGTCTTGCTTGCATTAGATTGTTTCTTTTCTCTTGGGTTAGAAGAATTGTGAAGTGTTGGAGACAGATGAAGAATGTCCAGGAGAGGAAAGTGAACAAGTCATTGAAGTGCTCTCTGGTCCAGAATGATCACATTGCTGACCCTGTTTCAATAACTTGATATAACAAGACATTTAGACAGCAACAAGTATTTTTTCTGGTTACATTGACTTTACTGAAGATGATGAAAACCCTTCACTTAAGATTTTAACTTCCATTTGTAATTGCTATGTTAAATTGCTATATATCTGCATTTTTTTTATGGTGTTAGCATGTACGTAATAAGATGTAATGATATTTATTATGAGTATACGGGTACAATTTTAACTACAAAATGTTTTATATAAAATCTAGCAGCATTTGGCAGGTTGTTATGTTATGTTAGTAATAAATAATAATAATAATAATAATAATAATAATAATAATAATAATAATAATGAAAACAAACTATCTAAAAGCCTAAGTAGGATTTTATAAGTTGTGACTCCAAAAACCCACCAGACTTTCATCATGGACCAAATGCCAACTTGCTCTGCACCTCAAGAAGTGCTTTGGCCCAGGAAACAGGTCTCTTAAATCCTCTTTGGTTAGGCTGGGTAATATTGCCACGGTTACACAGGCAGCTACAAGATATTAGTTACACAGCACGTAAAAAAATAAAAAATAAAATAAGACCCAAATTTGTTAAAACTAATTACTCTATCTGCTGTCAGCATGGCCCTTTTATCAGGATAAAAATACAGTTCCTGAATACTTTTTACTTTGGGAAAATCTAATTTATTGAACAGTAATAGTGATCATAAATGTTCACAACTTTATTACCAGCACAGCTTGAAGCACCACGAACACTGTTTACAGTGGGGATGGTGTGTTGTTGACCTCAACTCGGGACGTCGTGGGTCGATGGGAGTACTTCGAAGACCTCCTCAATCCTGCTGACACATCTTCCAAGGAGGAAGCAGAGCATGTGAACCTTGGGGTGGGCTCTCTAATCTTTGGTGCCGAAGTCACTGAGGTAGTTAAAAAGCTCCTCGGTGGTAAGGCCCCAGGGGTGGATGAGATTCACCCGGAGTTCCTTAAGGCTATAGATGTGGTAGGGTTGTGTTGGTTAACGCGACTGCAACATCGCGTGGATGTCAGGGGCACTTCCGCTGGATTGGCAAACTGGGGTGGTGGTCCCCCTATTCAAAAAGGGGGACCATCGAGTGTGTTCCAACTATAGTGGAGTCACACTCTTAAGCCTCTCCGGTAAGGTCTATTCGGGGGTTCTGGAGAGGAGAGTCCATCGAATAGTTGAACCTCGGATCCAGGAGGAGCAGGGTGGTTTTCGTCCTGGTCGTAGAATGCTGGACCAGCTCTACACCCTCAGTAGGGTCCTGGAGGGTACATGGGAGTTTGCCCAACCAGTCTACATGTGTTTTATGGACCTTTAGAAGGCGTTCGACCGTGTCCCTCGGGGGTTCCTGTCGGGGGGTACTCCGGGAGTATGGGGTAGCAGGTCGTTTGATATGGGGTGTTAGGTCCCTGTATGACCGGTGCCAGAGATTGGGCCGCATTGCCGGCAGTAAGTAAGGCTCGTTTCTTGTGAGAGTTGGACTCTGCCAAGGCTTCCCTCTGTCACCGATTCTGTTCATAACTTTTATGAATAGAATTTCTAGGCGCAGCCAATGTGTTGAGGGGATCCGATTTGGTGATCATAAGATTGCATCTCTGCTTTTTGCAGATGATATGGTCCTTTTGGCTTCATCGGCTCGTAATCTGCAGCTCTCGCTGGAGGGGTTTGCAGCCGAGTGTGACGTGGCGAGATGAGAATCAGTGCTTCCAAGTCCGAGGCCTTGGTCTTGAGTCGGAAAAGGGTAGAGTGCCTTCTCTGGGTCAGGGAGGAGGTCCTGCCTCAAGTGGAGGAGTTTAAATCTGAAAACCGAAAGAACAAGATCCCGGATAAAAGCGGCTGCAATGGGTTTCCTCCGCAAGCTCCTCTCCCTTAGAGTAAGGGTGAGGAGCTTGGCCATCCGGGAGGGACTCAAAGTAGAGCCGCTACTTCTCCAAATTGAGAGGAGCCAGTTGAGGTAGCTTGGGCATCTGGTAAGGATGCCTCCTAGACGCCTCCCTGATTAGGTGTTCTGGGCACGTCCCTCCAGGAGGAGGCCTAGAGGAAGACCTAGGACACGATGGTGGGACTATGTCTCTCGGCTGGCCTGGGAACGCCTTGGGATTCCCCCGAATGCGCTGGCCAAAGCGGCAGGGGAGAGGGAAGTCTGGGTCTCCCTGCTTAGGTTGTTGCCCCCCTGACCCGATCGATAAGTGGAAGACAATGGATGGGTGGATGAATGGATGGATGGATGGATGGTTATATATATAAGAGATATATTATAGAGAGCCTCTTTACATGAGCTACCCGCTGAACACATTAGGTCAAGTGGTGGCCCCCTGAAATCTTAAACATCAAATATTACTGAGGTAATAATTTTAGGAAAGTTAAATTGTTAAGTGAGAAGACTGTCTTGAGAGCTGGTTTTGGAAGAATGCCAAATCCTTGAAAAATTGTAAAACTCCAATATTATTATGTGTTAAAAACGTGTTTACATTTTTTTTGTCCTATTGCTTCTACATTAAATTGCATTGCAAGTTTATGTTGCTTCTTATTTATATGTTAAATATATGTGGTACTGTCACTGATAGTTGTCCAGCTTCGATAAGTTTAATATTACACATACCTATTAAGGATATTGTATGTGAAATTACTAACATATACTGCTCTTATAAGATCCCAAATCATACAAGTTTCATATTGTAAAACTTTACTAAGTATCGTATATCTGATTTGACCGTCTTATGCATAACCTACAAGTTTCTTATAAAAAAAGACAAAAATCTTATAAAATGTATCCATATATATCTTTTCCACAAGGCAACGCTATGCACTGGTCCTCATGGGAAATACAGTCTTCCTTCAGGCAAAACACTACCGCTTATATCCACACAGGCCGACAAAATCAACAAAATCTGAAACATTTTTAACGCAGTTTTAAACGTTTATATTTTTTTAAATACATTTTTTTAACTTAAATAAAGCTTGAGTGCTTTAAACACTCTTGAACAGTCTATCCAATCTAGACTTTCACTACAATATTGGACACTATTGTCCAATATTGTTAGAGGAGCTGGTAACCGCCTGGAACACAACCCTGGAATTATTACGCCATGGTCTATTCTGCTTTAGTGTGGTCAAGCCGACTCCGTGGAAATCAATGGCTTACGTAGCCATTGCTTGTCCCAATCTACAGGATTACGTAAAATAAGAGGATTGGACTTTCAAATATTTTGTTGTAAAATGATGAATTTCAGCAAAAGTTTTAGTTTAATTTGCCTGAAAT
Source organism: Orestias chungarensis (assembly GCA_032876305.1). Classification (NCBI taxonomy): domain Eukaryota; kingdom Metazoa; phylum Chordata; class Actinopteri; order Cyprinodontiformes; family Cyprinodontidae; genus Orestias; species Orestias chungarensis. Next base: position 641,672 of record JAVLVB010000480.1, on the reverse strand, counting down.
AATTAAATGTGCTTTATGTACCGTAATGAAGAGACAGCCACAAAACAGTGGGAATTACTGAACCTTTAAGTATTGGTTAAGTCAGTCAAACCATTCATGGTTAGTCAACTTTGAACAAAACACTTTATAATTTGTATATGTCACTTAAGAACTCAAAAATCTATGTAACCTCTTAATTTGTTCCCGGAGGCCATCATGTCCAACAAAAAAAACTGTAGCCTTAGCTGTTTTGATTTATTTTTGGAGCAAAACTCTGTTACCAGTTTCCCAAAAGCAAAATAAATAGAAATGTTAATCAGAACCTGCCTAACATTCAAATTGTAATATTATGTTTTGTAAGATTCAATTTAGAACTTTGATAGCTATAATTTTTGTTTAACCATTTACAATATTTTTTTTTCCTATGTGAGGGTTGTTGTTAATACATTTGTCTACTTTTAACCACTTTGTTTTAACTTTACAATATGTAAATGTGTGTGTGACACCAGTACACAATTGGGCATGCATTAAGATTGTGACAAATATCAACATAAACTTACAGTTTCCACTGTGGGGCTCCTGTTATAGACACATACACCTAATGGGAGGAAATGATAGGAGCCAGAACGCCAACATACAGTTCCCACTCTGTCGTCACACACATATACAGCAGCTCATACATAGTCATGAATATAAACATAGCACGCTCATCTAAAGGCTGTAGTGAAACAGAGTTAACTGTAACTATTTGTACATTGTGGTTCATGTAAAAAAGTTGGTCTGATCAAGCAACAGTTCACAGTATGTTATGTCATTATTAGTAATATATTGTAGCTAGCCTGTTTGTAATTCCACTGGCCTGAAGAATTCTGCACATGCATAAGTGTTGGTTTGCATTCAATACATTCACTCTCAATCAACTTTGGAGTGCAGCCTAGCCATAAACAGGGGGCATCTCTCCAATTTGATAACAGATAAGGCTCAAGAGCACATACCAACAAAATTCCCCTGTGAAATTGGACAAAAAGAATGAGTTTAACATTAACTGGTTTAGGCCCATGCAATCTGTCATCAG
>JAVLVB010000480.1:625280-640518 GCA_032876305.1 Orestias chungarensis | reverse complement strand
CAAGCAATAAAAGATTAAAGAGATAGTGCCCGTCTTTTGCATTATGTGGACTCAATTGACTTTAATAATTTGTAGAACAGAATATTCCTATACTTTAACAAATACTTTATACTTATGTTTGGCATTCACCAATTTTAAACATTATATATGTAATCACTTGCTTGTTTTTATGTCTTAAGAAGTTCCTTGCAAGAAAATATAAAAACATGGAAAATTGAGCCAATTTTGTCAGAACAAATTCAATTGTATCACAAACTTATTCTTAGTTCAAGTGGGCTAGGTATTTTTCCCCTAATTAATTTAATTTAACTTTTTCCAGTTGCTGCCATTTGCAGATGCAAAAACAGGATAAAGAAATATTGTGCATATGCAAAATATAAAATTGTTATTTTATTTTCAAATAATAACGTATAACACTTGATAAGAATTTAAATATGATGGTTAAGGTTTTCACAGTCTGCATGCAAAGTAAATCTATTGGTATTTTAGTTGTCTTATTTACCTTTGACAAACATGATATAATAGACTCACTGCATGTTTTAAAATGGTTTTACATATTTATCTAAAGTTAGATAAAATGTATTTTAGGGTTCTGCAAAACTTTTTAATTTATTTGTCAAGATTATACTAATCCAGATAATAAAATGATATGAAATTTTCTGTCACATACCAGTTAATATGAAAAATTTATCGTGGGTTTGTTTGGTTGAGATTACTGGTTGGATGCTTGGTTAAAATTCAAGTAGAAATCAACCATTTTGCAGTTATCCATTGCCACTGATTAATGGCTGCAGAGATACACAATTCAGGTATTCACTTCACAATTCACACAAATTAAGAGTTATTAATTTAGGTATAAGTTCAATAATTTTGTTCTTGTTTGGAACGGAATCAACATTTCATCCATGGATAAAGAAAGACAAAATTAATAATACCTCAATAAAAGCACAAATTACATGGACATAATGGAATAAATAAGCACACTTCTGACAACGACTGTCAGATGCATCAAACCAAATGTTTCTGCAACTGATATGCTTTTCTCTCTTTACACTGATTATCTTGCTTTATCTATACAAGCTGTCCTAACTGCTCTCAAAGTAAATATTGACTCACCACCAAGGTTGGAGAGTCAGCATAATTTACAGGGGTTAGACAATGAAACTGAAACACAATATTTTTTTATTATTTTGTAGGGGTCTCCTTTTCTGGCCAATAAAGCATTGATTCATCTTAGGAATGACATATAAAGGTCCTGCCCAGTGGTCAGATGGATTTTAAGCCATTGTTCTTGCAGGATAGTGGCCAGATCACAACGTGATGCTGATGGAGGAAAGCTTTTCCTGACTCGCTCCTCAAAAACACCCCAAAGTGGCTCAATAATATTCAGATCGGGTTACTATGCAGGCATGGGAGATGTTTAACTTCACTTTCATGTTCATTAAACCAATCTTTCACCAGTCTTGCTCTGTGTATTGGTGCATTGTCATCCTGATAGACAGAAACTCCTTCAGGATACAATGTTTGAACCATTCGATGCACATGGTCCTCCAGAATGGTTCGGTAGTCCTTGGCAGAGATGTGCCTATCTAGTACAAGTATTGGGCCAAGAGAATGCCATGATATGGCAGCCCAAACCATCACTGATCCACCCCCATGCTTTACTCTGGGCATACAAAAGTCTGGGTGGTATGCTTCTTTGGGGCTTCTTTGCATCCATAGTTAATCCTGTTGGATATGGTTCCTCCTTCTTGGTGGTATGCTGACATTACACTGGATACCCTGGCTGTTGATATATCACAAAGACTTGCTCTCTTCGTCACAGATGCACCAGCAAGACGTGCACCAACAATTTATCCTCTTTGAAACTCTGGTATGTCACCCATAATGTTATGTGCATGGCAATATTTTGAGAAAAACTGTGTTCTTACCCTTCTAATTGGACCTTCACACTCTGCTCCCACTGGTGCAATGTGCAATTATTGAAAATTGGCCACCAGACTGGTCCAATTTACCCATGAAACCTCCCACACTAAAATGACAGGTGTTTCAGTTTCATTGCCCAAACCTTGTATGCACACATAAAAGTCAGAGACCATCTTTTTGCCTAAGCAAACTGAAGCTTTTTCTGTTGCCAAAAAAAAAAAGTTGAAAATCTCACACTGCTGTTTAAATAGAAGAGGACACAGCGGAAGACTGAGTGACCTGAAAACAAGTAAGGGAATAGGGAATAAGCAAAAAAACTAACAAAACAAAAAAAAAGTATTTAAATGACTTCGATCTCTAGTGTGATGAATCACAGAGTTGCAAATCCCTTTTTAGCTAATTGCTACCAGTATGTGAGAATTTTCCCCTTCTTCTCCTCCATGTTCAATATCAATTTTCAAAGCCAGCAGAGAGAGATAGCCCTTGTCTTTTCCCCTGAGTCTTGCCAGAGGCCTCGCTGATAAAAACTGCACTAACAGCACTTAGCCATTTCAGAGACGAGGCGAACAGACACACAAACACACACACAGACTCTCTTATTCACAGCTGTGTGTGGTAATGAAGGAAAAAAGCCAATCGAAGTGAAACAGGGAACAGGCTGGTGTCATCTGCTCTGTGACCTTCTGAGAAGGCTGTGTGTGTATGTGTGAGTGCCTGAGCTCTCCTCAAGAAGTCTGGAGGTCAGACCTGTGCTCACTGAAAGGAATTAACATTTGTATGCTTTGCTTTGCTTTGCTGGGGACAGGCTGTCCTTCTAGGAGGATATAGGAGATGTGTGCAGCTTGGATGAATTGTTAAGATTCATGTTAGTCTGCTCAATTAGTGTGTGAGTGTGTCTGTTTGTGTGTGTCTGCATTCATAATCTGCTAAATAAACCAACTGGTTAACTGATTGTGGAAAACATTCAAAGCCTTTTCTGTTACAGGCCATCTCAGGATGTTTAGGGTACAACTGCATTTTTTAACACTTAAGAGGGCTCGATTACAAATAGAAGGGCAGTTGTATGTGTTGTTTTTTACTACATGATGTGTTTATGTCTGTATTACAGCTTTAAAAAGTTGATTGCTCTTGACCATCTTTAAAATTGATATGGGGATAGATGGATAGGGAGGTGGGGGTGCGATATGGATCACGGTAGAAGTGCTCTGAAGTCCCCAGACACATTCAGGTCTAATATGGCAGTATCGAGATAGAGAATATAAGGTCTACCTCCACCACAGGATCTATCAATTAAAAGTGTGAACCCAATGTACTGAAGTCAATAACAATAACCCTCCATTTAACAACAGTGTCTATGTGTGGATGTGGGTTGGTTTTGCCAATTGGTAATAAAACTTTCCAAGGAAAAAAATAAAATGACCATTCAAAGACATACTGACTAAATGAGAATTGCAAGATCAGAAGACTGTACATTTCTTAGGGTTTTTAAGATGTCTCGTGGTAAAAGCCTAATTATTCAAATAAGTAAATGTGTGAAATAATTATTAAGTCACAACAAAAATATAGGACATTACATATTTATAGCCTACAAAAGATACGTGTTTATATTAATGTGGTAAACATCAAGGTGTAGCGTTGAAGTGAAATTTAACAATTTTAGCATGTACTGCCCACTTCATGTCAGTTTGATCAAAAAGAAAACCTTTGACTGATTCGATTTAACAACTATCTGACCAAATGCAGGTTACTGTTTGGTTCAGATTGTTAAAACCTGCACATAACTCGGTATTTCAAGAGTAAAATAATTGAAACTATACATTGAATACTGAGGAAGAAAGGAATGGATACAACAGATTTACATAAAGCCATTAAATACATTTTCCTAAGGCTTTAACTTTCTACTATAATTTTGTTGACCAAAGAGGCAAAAGCTTGGAAATGCCAACTTAAAAAGTTTTAACTTACGAAGGAAGAGGAAATACAAATGAAAACGTGGACATCTGGTCTTTTTTAATGCATTATTACTATATTACATAATCTATTATTATGTCTCTCCTGCTAGGTTAAAAATTCTCACCTGAGCTGCAAGCTAAGACTTTCAGTCCTTTGAAGTTTTTTTGATTGAACAGTAGATGCAATGATTTAGGCTAAATCCAACCACTCAATCATTTGATACTTCTTCCTGATTATTCAAAAAACTTTAAAGGAGCCACAGGTAAGACAGGTCTTACAGTTTTCTGGCCTTTGCCATGTTCCCTTTAACGTTTTATCCTGTTCTTTACTCAAGTCTGATTTTTTTCTAGACATCTTTGATCTTGTACAGGGCCAAAGAAAAACATGCAGTAGAAACCTTGCCTTTACAGATTAAGTGAGTATAGAGATTAGCAGTCTTTCCCTTTCAGCTTTAGTGGCTAATACCTGATTAGGGCTCAGAGTCAACCAATTGTCTCAATGCTGGCTATCAATCCTACCATTTGCTATGAAGCAAGGGTGAGGGTGGTAAGGAGGTGAGTAAAGGAAAAAGGGATTGGGCCAGAAGGGTGGTTATATCAAGGAAAGAGGGATGGCATGGAGGTTGATACCGTAATGGATATTGCTTTTATCCCATACCACTAAGAAGATTAGGCCTTTGGATTTCATATTAGCTCTGATCTCGAGGCATTTGGTGGTCCATAAAGCTAGTTCTCCTCTCATATTTTCTCTTTCTCCCACCATTGGAATATTCTGTGACACCATATCATTACGTCAGAAAAAATATTCATCATTCAGTCCTCATAAAAAAGCAAACTATAATGATTAACATCTGTTTCAATTTTTCCTAAACCTGCACATGTCTGCCTTCATTTAGAAATTGGAATACCTTTGTAAAGTATGTTCGTAATGCACTTGTTACTGGAAAAACCTTGAACTCTTGTGATTGCACTCATCTATGATACAAATAATGTCTTTTTTTATTTTTCCTTACCTCTCGTACCACATTTTAATGTAAAATCAATAAAAGAACGCCAACAAAAATCAACAAAATGTAGTGTAAAACTGTGAAGTGAGAAGGCAGATATCAATTGGTCTATATATATATATATATATATATATATATATATATATATATATATATATATATATATATATAAAGGTCCTGCACAGTGGTAAGATGGATTTTAAGCCATTGTTCTTGCAGGATAGTGGACAGGTCACAACGTGATGCTGATGGAGGAAAACATCTCAAGACTCACTCCTCAAAAACACCCCAAAGTTACTCAATAAAGGGACTGTTCAGGCCATGGGAGATGTTCAACTTTACCTTCATGCTCATCAAACCAAACTTTAACCAGTCTTGCTGTGTGTATTGCCATCCTGATACACAGAAACTCCTTCAGGATACAATCTTTGAACCATTCGATGCACATGGTCCTCCTGATTGGTTCGGTAGTCCTTGGCAGTGACCCGCCCATCTAGCACATGTATTGGGTCAAGGGAATGCAATGTTATGGGAGCCCAGACCATCACTGTTCCACCCCGATGCTTCACTCTGGACATGCAACAATCTGGGTGATATGATTCTGTGGTGCTTCTCCACACCCTAATTCTCCCCGACATGGGGAAAACAGTAAAGTTGGACTCATCAGAGAACAATACATGTTTCACATTGTCCACAGCCCAATATATGTGCTCCTTGCATCATTGAAACCGACATTTGGCATTAGCAATAGTGACCAAAGGTTTGGCTATAGCAGCCCGGCCGTGTATATTGACCTTGTGGATCTCCCGACGTACAGTTTTGCTGGTAACAGGAGAGGTAAGGGACACATTTAATTTTGCCGCGATTTGGGTAGCCATGGTTTTTGGGTTAGCACCCAAATATCTTTTAAACTTTGTTATGTCCCCCACTAATGTTGTGTGCATTGCAATATTTTGAGCAAAACTGTGTTCTATGTCTAGTTGGACCTTCACACGCTGCTCTTACTGGTGCAATGTGTAATTAATGAAGATTGGCCACCAGGTTGGTCCAATTTCTCCCATGAAACCTCCCACACTAAAATGACAGGTGTTTCAGTTTTGTTGTTCAACACCTGTATATCACCTGAGCTTAAGTCATTTGGAATAGGAGGTAACACTTCAGTCTGTAGATGACTATACTTTGTTACATAATGAATGCAGCACACCAGATGTTCAACATTTCATTCAGTTGTATTATTTTGTGGTGTAAACAAAATTTTACTGCATAGAAACATTTCTATGCCTCTAGATATATGTTTAATAAAAAAGGGGGAAATTTGCATTTTACGTTGTTTTGGGGAAAATTGGGCAAATGGGAATCAACTAAAGTGAGTAATTCATGGTTCCTTCCTAAACATTTATGTTGAAGATGTTTATTAAAGCAGTCAAAATGTCTGCTTATAAGTTAATCCTGCATGGTAAGGTCTATCTGATTTATAAGGATTGTATGATAGCTTTTCTTGTTGTCCACCACATAAATTTGCTTTTTTCTTGCCCTTTTCTTCTCTATGTCTCTCTGGCTAACTTACATGCAGTACTGGTCCTACTGTTTTTTAAAGGATTCTTTACTGACAACAATGCTCATAGACCCATGTAGTGTCCAACAAGAGAAGCCAAGTTAGTGCCTTTGCTCCCTCATGGTCAGCTACTAAGACATGGGTGTGATGGGTTTGTAAGTTGTAGCAATTATGCAGAGCTGCGGTTCTCCTTTTCCTAGCTTTATCTCTTATGCAAAATTGACCGTATTTGTTTAAGCCCTAACATACTTTTACTAAAGGGAGCTCACTTGCACATATTCCACTCTTCCCAACCTCCAAACTGATCCAAAGCTCTTGTTTATATTCATCATACCAAATACAACAAGATGACATAAGTTTGGGTTGAGTGGTGAGGAGGGATTTTTTTGGGAGAAAACTAATATTTCTCTTTTTTTCACCAAAAGAATAAGAGCCTCACAAATTACAATCTGTGCTTTAGGGGGAACTGTTATCAGTGAAGCATGTTCTCTTGAAAGTTTTGACTAGTTTAAAACAAGAAGGCTCTGGGTTCAATTCCGTCTTTGGTCTTTCTGCAAGGCGTTCGCATGTTCTCCCTGTGCATGCGTGGGTTCTCATGACCTATTGACACATAAAAATAACAACATGTTATCTTGTTTACATTGTTCATTATCAGAGTTCTACGTAAAAAAATGAAAAGAGGATGAAATAATGATAGTATCAGATAATGGAAGAGACAGGAGAAACTTCTCATTGCAGGACAAGGGCAAACAAAAGTTTTATAGCACTTTCAGCAGCAATTAAATAGCAAGTTTTTACCAGAAAATATATAACAGTTCTTAGGATTTCACAAACGTCTTCCTTTGTCTGTATTGAATTGAAATGGGTAATTGTCTAAGACAAAATCCAAAGTATATATTGTGAACCTAAAAGTAAAGAGTAAATACCTGAAATGGAAAACACTATAGATCTGTAATACAGCTAATTATTATTATAATTATTATGGCACAAGGCATTCAGGAACACTTTTCTGTTTGATTTACCAATTTATAGAATTTAGCAAGAGGAAGTCGACATCCTTTGTTATTTTCAAACCCTATTAATAATCTATGATCTCCCTGTGCTTCTTGCCTTTGGACTGGTTGCTGGCTGTTTACATAAACTGACAAAGCCACCAAAAGAGGGAATGCTATAATTTTTTTAAACTATTTTAGCCCCCAGTAGACATGATAAAAATGTTATTTATTAATTGGATGGTATTCACCCTCTGTTTACATATTTCATATTCATTTATTATGTTTTCTTTGCAAGGCCATGGAAAGGCACTTGACTGACACAAATGCATTATTCTATTTGTATGTTATTTCCCGTGGGGCTGTTAATTATTTGTTTTTCTTGAGTGTAGGAATTTAAAGGAAATACATCACAAGTCCAACACGCAAAGGATGATGAATGCTTTAGCCCTTTTTTTGCATCCCTTTATGCTTCCCTTTACTCACGTCTTCCCATATTTATTTGTGTTCAAAGGAAATCAAGCCACGGTACAGCTGACTACATTAATTTAAAGAAGAGTTAAAAAGAATTTGCCTAATTGTAGAAAATATTCAGTTTGTCCTTTAAGGTCAGTCAACAGTCTACTCATCATTTTGAAGGCAAATATGGAGCAACAAAATACAAAGCATTTTATTATTCCATTTATTATAACAAAGTAATGAATGTGGAAATATGAGATATCTATTCAGTTGCCACGAGCATTTTGACTGAAGGGCGACTGACATTTTGCTCTGGGTGAGAAGTGTTGATGTGTTTAGTCACATTTACTTCTTATGAGAACCCAGCTTGTGTTCTGCTACTCCTTGTCAAACTTGCAAGTGTACTCTTTTGCTGAAAACTAAGAGATACCTTTCCACTTTTGTATTTTAAAACTTTGAGAACTCAGATCTAAGGTTGGAAAGTTAAAATAATTAAAATATCTACAACAAAAAACTTAACTTTCATATGCATTAAACCTAATAAATCTATGGAAAACATCTCCAGTGAGGTCATTGTAAATCCTATTAAAATTCTGAACTGAGAACTAAACATCTACCCTTGTTAACATGGTCCTTGTTCTTTCATACTCCAAGGTTAGAAAAAATACTGAGGGGGGAAAAAAATCTTCAATTTAGTGAACATAATCCAAGCGATTATTGGAAATGACAGCTGAACCAAATGAAATTGTATTCCCAATTGTAAACTCAATTACTATCAGCCCAAAATAATTTCCTTGTGCTGGGGCCATACTAATTTTGCATCAAAACATCAGTAAATGTGTTTAAAAGCCATGATAGGATATTACCATGCAGTCTTCCTTCACCCTCACACGTGGACCCTATTAATCTGGGACTTCAATTTGCATGTAAATGTGGTCAACTTTCAAATCATCAAAATACATGAGTCCAACACCATCGCTGTGTCAGGGAGCTCTGTTTGTGCAACAACACAAACTATTCTCACCTGCAAGCTCATTTTAGAATTAATGCAAGTGCCCCTTTTATATGCACAAGCTATTAGACGTTTGTATTGCTGTGTTTGCATGTGATTCCCTACTATGTGTGAGAAGGTTTTTTTTTTTTAGATAGATAAATGTGTAGGGATGTTTGATAGAGAGTTTGGAATTGGAATAATGCATTGAAGTTAAATGTGCAATTACTGGATATATATTAGGAGTTTTCACAGAGGTCAGACTAACAAGGCAGAAAAGATGACAAGATAGAATGAAATGAAAAAAAGAAAAGACACATTAATATTTCACATGGGTTTGCAGCATGTGTGACCCTACTTTAGTCAAGCAACATTGTATACTATGTTGGCAGTGGCTGTAAAGGCTAAGACCTCCTTTCAGCAGCATGATTCACAAATAAAAACATTTGATTCCTTTTGGTGTAATAATATATTCATCATATTCATTGGGATATACCCATTAAATATATGTGTATTATTTTATGTGTTTTGTATAAAACCCTGATGGAGACTACTAGACAAAATGGATTGATCAAGCAATAAAAGTGTTAGCACTTAACATTTTGATGGTATTTTAACCATGGCAGATCTCCAGTTGTGCCAGAATCAAAACATTTTGGATTTTTAGGTTTGCGGTTGCGCTGTACACACTTAAATTTCTAATTATAGATTGAAGAGTGCTCTGTAATGTGTTGAAAGGGTGGAATTCTGTTTTCTAACATAATTCTGCTCTAATCCTGTAAATAAATGTATTCCTTACCTTGCAGCTTTATTCATTGGTCTTAAAGGTACTGTAGTTAATTTTTACATTGCTACCACTTAGTGAAAATATGAAATTAGACATATAATCTGTGATTAAAAAAACAGTAATGTTTGGGCCATCAGTAAAAATACAAAGATCCTGGTCAGAACAACAACAACAACAAAAAACACCCAAAAAACTATCAGAGCCTGTAGGAAGGTCTTAGATATGTCAGTCACACTGGTGCATGTGCTACTCAAGATTACTGGTTTGCTGCAGCTGTGCAGGTGGCGAGACAATTTACCATTACTGAAAAACTGTTTATCTGCCATCATCAATGACCATGCTACTTAGCCTGGAGCTACAGTGTCGAGATAGAAAGCATGGATGTAAGCAGCAAGCAAGCACGAGCATGATTGACAGAGCTAAGACCCTCCTCCTTGCCCTGATTAGTTGCTTCTAATTTGGAACATTGCGTTTTTACAAATGGGATAAAACAGTCAAAGGTACTAGATTTTCTTTTCACATCATCTAATTATATCAAACTGTCAGGATAAAGTTGTAATTTTAAAAAATATTTTAAAAAATATATATATATTTTTTAAATGTACATGTATTAATAACACTTTCATGTTGATTCCGGAAAATCATGATTTCTTTTAGTTGGGTATCACATATAACCCTGATTAAACATGATGGATGTGACAGATTGTAGAACATTTCAAGGTCAAACCATATTTTAGAAATTCACACCACAAGCAGGTTGGGAAAAACAAAGAACATCTATTTGCTTTGTCAGCACTTCTTCATAGGTGTACCCTATGTGCACAATTATTAAGGATGTGAATATTTTAAATACATCATCAATTTTATGCATTTTTCTTTTATCTCCAAGCTGGATAAATGTGAATTTTTAATGAATTTAAGCAAAGCAGGTCTATCCGTGCAATGAGGTAGGAATTGGCCTAAGGAGGTCAACACCAGAAGTCAGAGTGCATTAATTTTGGGAAGCTAATTTCCTTTAGGTAAAATAGAGTACAGGGTCATAAAAATTCATCTTTGGTAAAATGAAGAATTAACTGCTACAGCTTTGAAAATAAAAATTTTTAAAGCTACGAGAGAGCCATTTTGCATACACGTATCCTTCCATGAATACCCAGAAGTACAAGCTGTTAGGCGCTTGGAGACATGGCTAAGATAGGGCAGACTGAAGCATCACCTCCACTGAACAAGACATAAGCTTAAGCTTGGGCTACTCGTGAGGGCTGGTGGTAAAGATGTACTGGTTGCAACCTTTCCTGGTTGAACTGAAAATCAACTCCTAAACATATTTCTGGTGTTTAGATGACACTTTCTTTAAGCATGAAAGAAATCTTTATCTTTCAAACAGGCAATGATTTTTATGGAGGACAATGCCTTACATGTGGCAAAGGATAAATGTCCTAAATTTGTATAGTACTTTACTATACCAGTCCATGGAACTCCAAAGCTACTCACACCACATTCATAACATGCATCCAAGTGCTGCTTTGTCTGGTTAGCCATTAAAGGTGTTAAAGATGAAAAAAGTTTGATAGGGCAACCATCTTCCCCTGATTTAAACCCAGTTGACAACTTGTGGAGGGTTCTTAAACAGGAAATTTACTGTGAAGGAAAACAGTCCACCTCTCTGAACAGAGCCTGGGAGGCAGTGATTCCCACTGCCCAAACAGTTGATCGTCAACAGATCAAGGAACTGACAGACTCCATGAATGGGAGGTCTATCACAGTTATTGCAAAGAAAACCATTTTTGTTGGTGAAAAATTTATTTTTTATGAAATGTTTATCAGATAGTTTGGAGTTGTTGCAAAATAAATGCATGTGGATGATATTCTCCAAAGAAAGTCAAAATTGGACATTTACATTCCTAAACATTTTGGACTACCTGAAAGAACTGCAGTTAGTGATTGATAAAAGTCATTGTCAAAACAAAGAAGTAAAGTAGCAAAGTTAAGTAGAATAGCTAACCTAGTCAATCACTCAACATGGTCTCTGCAAATACAAGCAATGTAAGTTGTTTTAACTGTGGTATCATTAAATTTGCATGATTATGTGGATATGTTTGGAAATAAATGAAGATAAGATTCAAGATTTGTTTTTGAACAATGTTGAATTCACGGATACTTCTCCTAAATACAACACAATTGGATTTCAAAAATTGTTTGAAGATTAACAACAAAACAACACAAAAAATGGATATGGAGGTAAAAAAGGTAGGGAAAGCAAGAGAATACAGCACTTACTAAGGTGGCAATCCCTCTTTCCATTGTTATACCTCAAAATATCATTTTTTTTGGCTGCATGGGCCCCTGGTGGCTGCAAAGCTCTGTCGTGGGGCAAAGGAGGGAAACAGCTTTCACATTTCCTGTCAAAAGTAGCTTTGCACAAATGGTATCACTTTAAATGCCATGACAGTAGAAGGTGGAAGGGAGTGATGGGCCTAAGGGTATACATAGACCCCATATGCTAGTGACACTGATACAAGTGTAATTCTAGACTATTAGACTGACACAGGAGATTCTTCCAACCCTTTACCACACACACCACACACACACACACACACACACACACACTCCGACAAACACACACATACACACCTCATACACACACAACTCGAAGAACACAAAGCAGCTGGGGTTATGTGGAACAGGCTGTCATGCCATGAAAATTTAAGAAATTCTTTAACCTGGCCTTTCCTGATCCCCTCCGCCTTTGAATATTTTATAATGCCAAAATGATTTATTAACTTCATACAGGTATCGCTCAGTAGGGCCAGGTAGAGCCATGGGGACAAGAACAGAGTAAGACCCACAGGGTCCTGCATTGATCAAAAGGGAGAGGTAAAAGACAGATTTATAGCATTTTTACCCAGAATATTTCATCTGATTTTTTTCCCCATACTTCATCTGGAAGAAGGTTGACAAAAAGAGTAGATGATTTTACATATATATGCCTTTGGAGACATTTTAAAGCTAATTACTGTCACTGCAAAGAAGTATACCCCAGATCTACTCAATCAAAAGTAGACAACGCATTACAGCCAATCTTAATGATTAGATTTTACTATATTTGGAACTGAGTTGCAAAAGTAGTAATTTGGTTTAATTAGAAAAAAATGAAATAAAATTACATTGGGTCAAGAAAGTTAGAAATAAAAACAACCTATTAGTTAAATGTTCTTCATACATGTCTAGAAAGTAAAATGGAAAGATATGTTTGTCTGCAAGGCTTAAAGACTAGGGTATAAATATAACTTTTTATTAAGTAAGCACAATAAACATCTGTAGTATGTGGATAATGATCAAATATAAATGCATCCCTTGTAGGTGAAATAAGTAGAATGGAAAGACAAAAAAAGAAGAACTTATCCAACTAGAGAGAGATAGAGCCCTATGAACAAATAAATTAAGAGTGAAAGTGAGAACCATCAAAAATGAAGCGCGAGAGAGGGAGCGGTGAAGCAGATAGGGCCCTTGGGAGTCAGCTAGAGAACAATAGCGGCCCTTCTGCTAATTGACTGCAGAATTAGCCTCATCTCCCCCAGAGGGACTGTGGAGAGGCAGTGGCAGATGGAGGCAGACTGGACATGAGAGCAGCAAAAAGATTCAGCGAAACCTGCCGTGAAGAGACCCACAATGGTGGGTCGTAACACCGCAACAAGCTCCTTGTTTAACAGAGCTTGGCCAAGCAGTGAAAAAGGACTTGGAGGGCTCAAGAGAATAACAGAAGGTCAGAAAGGGTGACTGGACCCCCTGGATGTGGAAGAGGAGAAGGAATATGTTGGAATAGAAGGTTTAACACATGTATTTTTATGCTTGTTTTACTGTTGGGTGTTTTCAAACTTTTGAATGCACTGTTTTACTCTAAATATTATTTCACAGTATGTTCAGAAGGATTCATACATACAGCAAATTTCAATTACGAGCCCTCTTTTTAGACTTTAGACATTTTCTCCCATTACAACTACATTTGTCTTTTTGGGGTTGTATTTGAAGATATATGGTTGTTGAGATTTATTTAAAACAAATTAAGAATAGTCTGGTTTGAGGGTGTGAGACATTTGTTACTGAACAAACATCACCATAAAGACCAAGGAATATTGTTGTTCAGGAGTTTAAAGCCGGGTTTGATTTAAGAACAATTCTAAAGCATCTCAAAAAGTACTGTTCAATCCATCATCTTCACCTACAAAGCAAATGGTAGAATTGTAATCCTCCCAGTACACTATCCAACTGAGCGAACCGGCAGGGTAGAAATTAAGGAAAACGTAAAGTAAACACATTTCCATAATAAAAGGCATTTTTGCATAAAGAAAATGTTGTGTTTCATTTGCACCTGCTGTCAACACATATGTAGGAAGGTTATGGTGCGATAAACACAGATTCTTAAATAAACAGATTTTAATAATGTATAAAAAAATATATATATTTTTTTTTCGGTTAAGCTGGTATTACACTTTCTTCCCACATATGACTGATGCTGCCCTAAATCTGTTTTTAATAATCAAGTATAAGCTGAAAACTTGAAACACTAAGAGGAAAAGGTAAGATGTGTGAATGACAACATTGGATACTTTACAATAGTTTTGGCTGACTCTTAATCCTAGAGCTAACTTTAGCACTATATTAAGGATACGTTGAGTTTGAATTGTGATTTTGATGATAAAGTTGTCTCGATCTGTAAATGGAGTAGTGTTACGACGTTTTCGATTTCAGTCTTAGATATTTTGTGATAGATGCAGATTTTTTTAAGATAAGATAAGAAATCTTTTAAAAAGTGCAGATACTGTAAGACAAGGTTCAATATTAGGATGCATGAAACTATGGAAACTACTGCTGCTGGAACCCATAAGTGACATCTACTCAAAACATCCAGAGCCATTTAGCTTTGACACTTACACAAATCTTGATGTGTTATATGCATTCAAGGTAACACTGACTGGAGTTAATTAGGTTTGAAAATATATGTTTTCTTTTTTTACCTTTTTTTTTACTTTTAACAGAACAATTAGTTTCTACTCCTCAAGGAATAGGATTTATTGTAAGAATAACCTTCTCTGGATTCTTGTCTTGGACAATGACCCATAACTCTAAAAAATATAAAGCATCGCAAAAGTGAGTCACTGAGTAAAAAAGGGATTGCAAATTCTTAAAAACTATTTATAAATTTCACCATCATTCATGTCTAGTTTCAGAGCTTAAATAAGTTATTAAAATCGGAATCTGTGAGTTAGCTGGGTTTCAAAAAACTTTTTGAAATGGATGACAGCAATACAAACATACTCACACCATACCACCCTGAATAACCAAGTAACCGCTCCTACTATGAAGTTGAATTGCACTGCTCAAAGCCCCTTTTTGAAAGTGCCAAAAGAAGCCTTCCCTTTTCTAGTTATTACTCTGAGGAGCGTATTTACTGTGTGTCTCTCTCTCTCTCTCTCTCATATAAAGGCTGTATGGAAATCAGAGGACTACAGACACCACTCATGGGCTGTTTTGAAATTCAAAGAAGGTGGGGAGTAAAACTATATTGTCC
>JAVLVB010000480.1:568410-616036 GCA_032876305.1 Orestias chungarensis | reverse complement strand
TTATTATTACTATTACTATTATTGTAGATTTTTCACTTTGTGCCTAATTTCTCTCTAATTTCTGTTTTTAGAGATAATTTCAGTCTTCTCACCTCCTCCCCCCTCCCGCACATGTTTCCACTGGGTTATCACCGTTGCCATTCCTCCTTCCTTTCTTGATGTGCTCCCCAGATTACCATCAGTGGCCCTCAGATATTTTTAACAGATCTTCGGCGCACGGCTATATCCACTTGGAGCCATCTGGCGCTGATCAGAATCTGACTGACTTCTCGGGCTTCAGTCGTTAAAGGCATTAAATCTAGATGTACAGAGCAGCGCCTTTGACTCGGGAGGTGGGTGATAGGAGAATCGAATCATATATATATATATATATATATATATATATATATATATATATATATATATATATATATATATATATATATATATATATATATATATATATATATATATATATATATATACATACATATGAATATGTGAAAAAAGGTAGAACAGTTATAATAGTGCTAGGGCGCCCCCCACTTCCCCGTACGTGGGCGTGAGTGCGCCACGCTGCTCTTGCTGTGAAAAGGATGGACAGCAAAGCAGAGGTTTCCGTTTTTTTAAGAGGTGGAAATTGGATAAGCTGTTCAAGAAGAGGTGACCAAAGCTGAAGATCGGATTGTGTTTTATTTATTTATTTATTTTCCCCCAGCTCTGTGTAAATGTTTTTTTTTTTGTTTGTTTGTTTTTTTGTAAAGCCAATAATAGAGACAGAGAGAGTGAACAGAAAAGGAAAGTTACAACTATGGGAGGGTATTGTAAACATATTATTTTCGTCCCTTGTTTTAAATTAAATCACAAGCAATTTTGCTGCCCGCACAAAAAGTCTCCAAAACAGAAAAAAAGAAAGAAAAAGAAGATCATTCCGTCTCTCTTTGCCTTGTCTCTGGCTTGTCCACATTCCTTTTCACACAAAGCTGGGAAAAAAAAGTAAAGTGGCTCGGTTGTTACGAACGACGTCAACAATTTGTCGGAATCCAAGCGCAGGGAAGGGATTAAAAAAATGTTAATTGCATGAGAACATAGGATGAACCTTTATGAACAAGAGTGAATAAAATCATCTCTTATTAATTGATACATGATTAAGCGTTTTTTTTTTTTGTTTGTTTGTTTTTTTGGCAGACTTTACATTGTTTTTTATATAATTTTATCATAGATTTGAAGTGTAAAAGGTTTGCAAAAATAAAATAAATAAAAATAAATAAAAACTAGACGACTTTAAAAGCCAGAAATATTTTTTTGAGAAAACAATAAAATGATAATAAAATTAAATTAGAATGTCAGAAGAATTAGATAAAGACACCATGAGTCCGCATTACCGATCACTAATTCTTCTGTAGAGCAGCTTTCCTCTCTTTAATTACAATTTAAATCTATTCAAAGTAAGTTCCTTCTTCTGACGTGTTTACTTCCCCCTGTGTCGGACAGCTGTAAAATCGTGTAGACAGGTTGTCATACAACAATCAAAGCCTTCGGTGAATGGACTCTAATGCTTAAACATTTAACATACAATAAGTCCAAACACACGCACACACACACAGAGAGAGAGAGAGAGAGAGAGAGAGAGAGAGAGAAGGAGAGTGAGAGAAGGAGGGGTGAGAGGGAGGCCCTAGCCAATGCGCTCCACTCTATATTCACATTATCCACATTGCTGCAAACGAGGAGGAGCTTGCGGGCTCAAGTAGGGGATGCCAATCAAAGCATCAACTTCAAATTGTATCTGAGAGATCAGCCTGGAAGACCTCGGGGCCAGGCGCGTCAGTCGGAGCGCAATTGTTGATCAGATCACAACCAGCGGACTCTGCAGGGGGAAAAAAAGAAAAGGAAAGAAAGAAGAGAGGAAGCCGAGATTTAACAGTGGTTAACTTTGACTGGTCCCCTCTGTTTCTGCAGTCGAGGTTTTTGAGTAGAATACGTACCTCCTTTTTGTCTTCCTTCTGGTTCTTTTTGCTATTTAGTGGCGTCTCCCTCTTGTGCGCTCTCTTGCCCACACTTTGTTTTTGTTTGGTTTGGTTTTTTTCTTTTTCTTTTTTTTTTTCTTTTTTTGTTGTTCTACTTTTTGCAAGCGGAGCTGAGCAACTAAACAAACAAACAAACAAACAACACCCCCGTGGTTGGAAATGTCGTTCCCGCAGTTAGGCTACCCGCAGTACCTGAGCGCCTCCCAGGCGGTGTACGGGAGCGACAGACCCGGAGTGCTCACGCCTTCATCGCGGGGAGGAAGCGCGGAGATCGGCGGCAGTCCGACCGCCACGGCGGCGGCGGTCACGTCGGTCCTGGGCATGTACGCAAACCCGTACGCGCACAACTACAGCACGTTCTTACCGTACACCAGCGCGGATCTGGCTCTCTTCTCACAAATGGTGAGCAGCGATTTTATGATGTTGTTGTTGTTTTGTTTTGGTTATTTGCAGCTTTCATGTTGAGGAGTGCGCAAAGATTTTAGATGTCATGGAAAAATCACGCACAATGTGTGTCAGAGATTGTAAACGCATATGCATTTTTTTTTTTTATAGTGCAAAGGTAAGTGCTGGGGTAAATTTTAGACAATGTGGACATATAATCCGTGTAATTAAGGATGAAAATGAAGTTAATCAAACTGGGAAAGCGAAAAAAACAGAAAACATTTTGTTTAAAGAAAAAAAAAAAGTTTGTAACTCCTCTGTATTGGTCAGATTATTTTTGTTAAAAATTGTATGTTAATAAATTTCAAATCTGAAAGTATAATTAAAAAAATCATAATATGTATAATTTTTGTTCAAGTGAACCCAGAACACCACTTAGATTTTAACTTCTCCCATAACTGTCAATTTGTTTCGTTTCATAAAGCACACGGCAATACCTTGAGGCGCTAATGTGCTATTTAATTATTGCATTAGAGGCCCAAACGCGCACAGTTCAAGGAATCGCCACTATTCAAAAAACATTTGCATGGATTCATTGAAGTGTTTCAGTGCATGGGAAAACAAAACTGTGTACATTTGGACATTGAAAGCTATAACCATGACATAGTGAGAACGTGAGTCTGAGACCTTCAAACGTCTTTCTTCAGAAGGAAATCTGTGCACTCTTGCACAAGAGTTGTCAAATATCTTAGTAAACTTTTTTTCCCCTCCCCTTCCTCTGCCTATTTGATACTTCTCTTTTAAGATGCATGAAAGACATTTTCTGGTAGAAGAAAAGTCTTTGAAAGAACAGTTGTGCAAACGCAAGGCCTGTAGCATGTGGCTGGCTGCAAGTTGAGAAGGTTATTTGTGGAAAGCTCTGCGTCAGGTGCAACTGAAACTTTTTTTTTTTTTTTCATTGAGGCCATTTTCAGTTGAATATGTACCAGAGGGGATAAGGGGGGTAATCTGACCTAAATGTGCACCAAAGTTATCCAACATGGTGAAGAAAACAGTCATTTATCACCTTTTATTTCTTGTTTTTCTCCTCTAAGGGGTCCCAGTATGAGCTTAAAGACAGTCCTGGCGTTCATCCTGCCACTTTCGCAGCTCACACCTCCCCTGCCTTTTACCCATATGGCCAGTTCCAGTATGGGGACCCCGCCAGGCCCAAGAACGCAACTCGAGAGAGTACGAGTACTCTGAAAGCCTGGCTTAACGAGCACAGGAAAAACCCATATCCGACTAAAGGGGAGAAGATCATGCTGGCCATTATCACCAAGATGACGCTGACGCAGGTCTCCACCTGGTTCGCCAATGCCAGGAGGAGGCTAAAGAAGGAGAACAAGGTGACCTGGGGCAGCAGGAGCAAGGAGGACGGTGAGGACGGCAACTTGTTCGGCAGCGGAGACGAGGCGGAGAAGAACGAAGACGAGGAGGAGATCGATTTGGAGAGCATCGACATAGACAAGATCGACGAGAATGACGGTGATCAGAGCAACGAAGACGACGACGACAAGTCCACGGAGGGCAGCAGGGAGCATAGGGTCGCCGTGGGCGCGCCCGGACATCTGGACAGCATGGAGAAAAGGCGGGCCTTCGCCCTGCAGGCGCACGAGGCCTTTGAGAAATCTAAGAGCACGATGTCAGTTCACGCAGGGGGCAAGGAGAACTCAGACGGCAACAACAACACGACACGAGTTCTTTCCCCCGACAGACCAGGGAGTTTCCCCCTGCCCTCCAACAATAAACCCAAAATCTGGTCCCTGGCGGAGACGGCGACCAGCCCCGACAGCTCGTCCCAGAAGCCTTCCTCCCCTTGTGCGGCAGGCGCCAACAGCACCCACCCACCTGCGCCCCATCACCAGATCCAAACCCACCCGGCCTTCCTCCCCAGCCACGGACTGTACACTTGCCAAATTGGGAAGTTCCACAACTGGACAAATGGGGCCTTCCTGGGCCAGAACTCCTTGCTGAATGTCAGATCTTTCCTGGGAGTAAATCAGCACCATCACCACCACAGCAGCCATCCTCTGTCAGCCCAGCAGCAGTCGGTTGTGGTGTCGCCGGTCGCAGCATCACCAGCACTCAGCAATGACAGCAAGGCCTCTGCAGAAACCCACAGTCCCAAACACATAGGTATGATGGCACACAGAGAAAGAGAGGGGGGTGGGGTGGGGTGAAAAAGCATTGAGAGTTCAGATGAAAGCATTTTTAATTTGGCCTTTATCCTAACACACCTAACTGTTTATTTTCATATTTTTCAAGAGGCCTGCCTTTATAATATCAAAGCTTTGCGGATAAACATTAATATTTCTCCCATGTTGTTTTATTTATTTTTTCCTTACCCTGCTTGAACAAATTAACTTAAAGTCGTTTAAATGAACTCTGCGCTGTAAAACAATCGAATAAATGTGTACTCTCCGGTGTTAATAATGACCTTGGTTTGTTTATCCTGCTAGAGCACGAAAGATCCAACTCTCCTCCAACGCAGACCATGAAGTCCTCATTTCATCCTATTCAAGACAGGTGAGACAACTTTCCTCTTGTTTTTTGCATCTTTTTTTTTTTTTTTTTTGGTAAAAGTATTTATTATTCAACTTACACTATTAAAAAGCGTTAGATTTTTCCAGCATTTATGTGAAAATAATTGCTAAAAAAATGAAAGAAATCCGAATTAATTAATAACTGATATAGTTAATATAAAAAAATGATATTATAAATATTTTATATTTCACATGCATATTATAAATTGTTAGAACTATTTTCTTTTTGACTTTTTTAAAATCATTTCTAAATAACTGCCCCCCCCCCTTTCATCCCATAACATAAGGCGGTAACAGCAAGAGAAAGCGCAGATAAAATACGAAAAAAAAAGAAAAGCAGTTTGCTTTAAGGGTGACAGGGGGCTTGACTTTCATCCCACACCCCCTTTAATTCCTCCCCTCTGGGGAGAGTGTGGCTACTTATCAAGCCACCGAGAAAAGCGGGCTCTGTCTGGGCTGTGTGCTTTCCCTAAAGACCCCTGGGAGGCCCCGAGCCCAGGGGAGGAGAACTACCAAAAAAAAAATAATAATAATTGTTTAAGGCTGTTTCAAATTTTCAGTGCAATGAATTGTAAAGAATTATAAAGATTTGTTTTCCCTAATCTAAGTTATATGTTTATATATATGTATGTATATATATATATATATATATATATATATATATATATATATATTTCGATAATTGATATTTCATAGAAGAAAAAAAGCAGAGAGGAATTAGGATATTCAGGCTGGATCCTTGTTCCCCTAATCAAAACCTTTCAGGCAGACACTTGAGACGCATATTGAAACCCGCTGTCCAAACACGGTGGGTGTATTTATCTGCCTCTCTGTATTATTCTTTATCCAGATCCTCTCTGCCTTCCAGCGCCAGGAGTCCCCAAGACGCCACGCAACGAGTCCTCACTGCTCTCTCCTCGGCTTGATCAAGACAATTCCGTTTTTTTTTTCTTCTTTTTTACCATGCTTGGACAAAAAACAAAAACAATAAAAGGAATAAACGACTTTATGCTTCGCAGAAAGGACAATAAGAAAAGAAAAAAAAAAGTTCAAATGCAGTGTAGCATCGAGTCGGTACAGAACAAATGGCGTAATTTGGTAATATCCTGTGGATGGATGGATTACTTCCTCTATTGTTGTGTAGCCTATACTCTCGCCTATATTGTTTTATCTCTCTTCCACTTTGCCCACACTGGGACATTTCGTCAGGCTTTTAATTCATTATCATATTATTATTATTATTATTATTATTGTTAATATAATAATTATTATTATAATTATTTGTCTCTACCCTGTGTTTTTGGTGTCTTTCGTTGAATGTAAATACCAAGTGATTTAAATTTGTAAATAGGAAGCATTGAAGGAATTTGTCCAGATCGTATATTTTGCTTAATAAACTAATTGAAATTTTAGAAAAAAAAAATCAAGATTATTTATCTTAATTTTGTAACTATTATTATAATTATAATTATCATTATTATTGATAATAAAAACTCAAAGCATAGTGTTAAGTAAGATAAACAAAATAAAAATAAATAAACAAAAAAAAACAAAAACAAAAGAATGAAAAAAGTGGGACAGGCAGACCACAGGCAATTCTAATTTTATTCAAGTTTGGAAGGATAGCAGCGTGGATGCATTGAGGTGCTAATAAGTGTCCAGATGGTTGCTGGTGACAGAAAATGGACAGGAGCAGCTGGGAACGTCATTAAGTAATAATATGGGAACGCCCAGTCCAAACAAAATCAAATGGTTAAAATCTAATCTGTCAGAGGGAGAAGTCGATTCGCAGATAAATTATTAATATATATATATATATATATATATATATATATATTTTGGTGTTTTTTTATTTCAAGAGAGGGGGGGGGGCAGAAGGAGGAGACCGCTGACCCATATAGGGGCCTCGCTGCTTTGTGGGCCCCTGTCTGTTCCGACGCTGATAATGATCATTAGCTTATAAAAGCAGCATTTTTTTTTTTTTTTATCGCCCCCATCAGTGTGTAACTAACAGCAGATATTGATTTGGTGCACAGTGGTTTACTCTAATTGGAAGAAATCCGTTCAGTGGCGCCTTTTTCCAACTGTTTACAAAACAAAACATTTTAGTTGTGTCCATATATTTACAGAAATAAATAAATAAAAATGAAAATCGTAAATTCAATTAGTTGTTTTTTTTTACCTTAGGTGTAATGTTTTGTTAGACATAAACGATTTTACTTCCCATAAAACTGCATGGAGAAAAAACGAACAAACAAAAGACGTTTATCAATTATAAGCGAATAAAATATGAATTAAAAAGAGCTTTAAAGTAATCTGTTCCAGAGAATCTGTGCGGAGCTTTATTAAACCTGTAGAGTTTCTGCGGATCCGTTTAACAATATTACAGCGACCTCTATAGGCGAGTGATAAACGGATTCGGGCTGCAGCCATTTTTACCCCATTGAAGCAGACTTTTAAATAAATTACATGCTCAAAATATTAGTCCCCTAACGTTTAAAGTCATATCTAAATTATGTTTAAAAACTTTGTAAATAAATGACTTAATCCAAATTAAGAAAAAAAGGTTCCTAATTTCCTCTTGAGGGCAACAAATAATCTAAAGTTTATTACTTGGAATATACTTGCTATATGTAGTCGAATTAAGTCATGACGGTAATTTGCACAATGTTTTTTTTTTTATCATTCTCATTTGGTAAATGTTCACTAGAGTGCCTCAGTGTGCCAGAGGAAGACGTTAATGCGCATAAATCTGTCACTTAAATGACCCTTCTTACCCGCGGAGGTCAACGATGAAACATTAACAAAGGTCATTAAACTCGTTTGTTGTGTTGAAAAGGCTCAGGCTGATTTAGAGCAGCTATTTCTCTTTAAGTCTGTACAAATTAAGACTGCGTGATGGTGGAAGTACAGGGTCATTTCTCCAGCTTTATGCATTAAAACCAGCGGGTCAAAACTAAAATCAAAATCAAAATCAAAATAAAGCCATGCAAATGCAATCCTTCAAAACGATGATCACCATAATATGCAAGGAAAAATGAAGGTGTATAATAACACCGACCCCCACATGACACCCTCCCCGCTGCATGGCTTTTGATGGGGGGTGACTAAAATTAAATAAGCGCTCCTCGTTCCATTTATTCCTTTTGTACCCGAAGCAGCGTGGGGTGAAGGGGGCAAAGGCGCTAGCTGCAGGCCATAATAATTGTGTTTCAGTAATAAAAACAAAATTATTCATTTAGTAAGTGGATATATACCGTGGATTGTCTAATGGTTAATGGGCACAGTTGAGCCTGATAATTAGGCTGTCACTTCCAGCCATTTTTATCCCTGGGCCACGTTGCGGGCTGTGTAGAGTGTTAGGAAAATAAATTGGGGGGAGGAAAAAAAAAACAAAACAACGAAGTACAAATTAAAAGTAAATATAAAGATGACGCAGAAAGCTCATTGGAATTTTTCTTGAAAATATAATTGTTAAAAATAATCACTAGCTATCTAACGACATGAAAGAACAATAATTTTAAACAATAAAACATTTTTTTTTTTTTAAATAAATAAATAACCTTTATTAAAATAGAAAAACTGCAAATATTCTGTGCACTTACTTAAATCTTAGAATTTTTAGAAAATGAATAAAGGCAAGTTATTATTATTTCAGCTCTTTTGAATAGGGGGAGGCGATGATCACATGTTTTTTTTTTGTGTTTATTTTTTACTTTGTTAAAGTCCACTTTTGCCAGAAACAGTATGATTGGGATTGATTAACTCTTAAAAGTATTTCTAAGTACTGCGATCAACATGTCCTCTAAAAATAGTTAGTTTCCTTTTAAAAACTGGCAAACAAAGTTTAACCATCCAGTCGTATGACTAAGATGATAAAGTAGTTAGGGAAGCTTACTTTTAGTATTTGTTTTTCGAGATACTTTCTCTGACTTAATGGTTTTATATTCCAAAACCGTAAAAAGTAAAATAATAATAATAATAATTAACTATCTTTTCCCCCATAGTTTTATTTTTGTAAAAATACAAAAAACTTAAATTCCATATAATTCACTGCTGGTTTCAATGTTTGAACCAAACCTACTTAAGTGTCATGCAAATATAGACTTGTGTAAAACAATAAGTTGTTGACCCTAAGACAATTTAGCATCCTGTCACCACGTTGGGCTCTACAATGCTGCAGTCCTTTGTCACGAAACAACAAACATCTCCCCCTTTGCAATTGAGAACTGTCACGATGGGGCAATCCATTCAGTTTAGTACTGAACTGTCTCCTCAGTCACCTCACCCCCTCGTTTGAGAGGTAAGGGGATGAGGTTACCAAGTGGGGAGGAAAGTTTATCACTGTTTTTTTTGTAGAGGAAGGCTATTCTTCCAACAAACTGAATCACTCAGTTGTTCAACCACTGGATGTCTTTGCCTTTTCCTATCCCATCACCCTCGTTTTCCAGGGCTTCATGTTTCCCTTCAGGATCTCCCCGGTCTTTTCTCAAAAACGGACACCAATATCCATGGTACTATAATCCAGTTATCTAGCTTTGCAAAAAAAGGAAAAAAAGCACTGATCGAGCAATGACAAAACAACCATCTAGGGTGGACAACCCCCCCACCATCACCATCCCAAAAGTCTTAAATTGAGGTGAAACACACAACAACAAGCATCAACCACAAGAGGGGCCTCCTTGAAACCATGCCACATCATGTTTAGCTGGCTAGTTGTGTCCTGTTACTTGTTTCAGCCACACAATAAGCAGTGAAAGGGACAGATGCCTTGGTCATGGGCCTTTTATTGCCAGAGCAATAGGCTGCTTTAGAACAGGGTTCTTGCTACAGGAAGAGGTTACAAGATTCGTTTGGGTAACTGACGGTGAATGGAGGGAGGCTGCTCTCAAACACAAATAGCAGCATGAAACTGGTAGTGGCCTGAAGACTGCCTGGCTGGCTGACTGACACATTGCCGGTTGAGCAACAACTCAAAACAGCTCAACAACCCATGCAGACCCCTGCTGACGCAAAGAAAAACCTGGACGGGCATTTGGACATATGAGAATTAAACATAGACTTTCACTCATGTCTGCCTGGTTCTCTTTCATTTAGCCACTCAAAGAGACAATCTTGCATTTTGATCGGGCAAGAAAGAAAGGAAGTGGAAAAACAAGTAAAAAATGTGCCTTGTAAAGTTTTTTTTTTGTTTCTTTCTGACTGAGTGAGGAACACAGGAAAAAAAAATCCATGCACTGTTTGGATGACAATATGCTTATTTGGATGCATCTCAAAGACCCCCATGCCAAATAGTGGGGCACTAATTAGGCTGGCCTAATCTAGGATTATTATCCTCAAATCTGATATATTTTTGTTAAAATGCTCTATTTCAGGAGACTTCAGTTGAACATTGAGGTTCATTACTATCTTCTTGTTTGCTACATGTTTGTTGATCAAAGTTATTTCCATGTCTGTTGTTGTTTAAACTGCATTGATGGAGACCAACATACACACAGAAGTTTTCTCTAGTTGAACTTCTGTCCCATTAATGACTCCATAAGCCAATTAAAGCTGGTCTGTCTTGGCTTTCCTGACGTACTCGTACATTTTCAGTTCAAACACAACAGCACTATATTTAGGGACGAATACTGTACAATCTTTCCCTCCCTCTTCAACACACCCACACTCTCTCTGTATCTGAAACCAACAGAAGCTCAACAACGCGTGCGCATTCCTCGTTCAGGCTGCTTTAGGATCTGAAATATTTTGCTTTAATTATGCTTCAGTATGGATCATGTTCTTCAGGAGCGACTAGTAATGATGGGATTATTTATAGTCATTCATTTTCACTCTGTAATTATACACCCTTCAAAATTGGGGTTTTCTTACATTTGGCGTGTGCTTGAAAACGTAAATTAAACAGACAGCACTGTTGTTAAGATCCCTTTGAAGTAAATTCCCTCTCCAAACACAATTTGATGGAAAAGTTTTATTCTCGGCAACACCGCATGTCTTCATCAGCACAGACTTTGCGTCCCTGCTGAAGTTGAACACTGTGCCCTCAGGATTAGTTTGGTAGAAGGTGGTGATGTTGCAATAATTTAAGCTAAATGGCTGATATAACTTTTTCAAACTGCATTATGAACAAAATAACTCTCTCTATTGTGTTCGATAGTATTAAAAAGAATGATTATCATAACAATGAAAAGTTTTCATAAAGCCTGGGATTCTGGCCATGAACCAAAACCTTCAATGTCCAAGTCAAAGGCATCAAAATCCTGGAAAATCAACAGTATTTTTTTTTTAAAGAAAAAGAAAGAAAAGAGGAGAAGATTTGTATTTAGTGCTGTTCATTCTGGTGCTGTTCATTCTGGTGCCCCAAAATAACATCAGTTGCAACAAACTTCCCTCGGAAATATCCAAATTCTTAAATGTAACCCAGTGTTATAAATTGAAATGTATCACAAAGTGTTTTGCAAAGCCCTTGGATGTACCTTATATCTAATATAGCACCTATTGAGTGCTAATGATAGAGAGAACATGGCACAACTGCAAACCTATCAAATCATGAATGACCTCCAAAAATGACAGACCCGCCAAGGAGAGCCTTATTCAGAGACACACCTGTGGTTTTCGTACCTCCGAAGGTAGAAAGTGGCGACATGTGTTATTGGGATATTATTAGGATCTATCATATAGTGTGTGTTTGTTATATTGGAATGAAACAAACATTGCTTTTAAATGTTTTTACATATAACATCTAAAAAAAATATGGCATGCATTTTAAATTCATTCATAATCTTGTGTAAATATTTTACAGAAACATTTTATATGTCAAGTCTAGTTCTTTTGTATATCTTCTGTCTTTGCTCATCATTCTCCACTAAACACTGGCTCTGATATTCTTTAGATCTAAATCGGATTTAGATTTATACTATGGGCCAATTTAACTGCTTTTATCTAAGCTAACATACTTTATCTCTGCATGTTTGGGGTAGTTGTCATTCTGGAAGGTAAACCTTTGTTCCATACTAGAGTCTTTTGTGACATCTGCACTCCTTTTTTCCAGTATTGTGTTAAGGCACATCTATAATCCCTTCAACTCTTGTCCGTTTTCTGTAAAAATGAATATTCACGCAACATGATCTTGCCACTACCATGTTTGACTTTGGCTGATTGTCGATTGTAGGTGCTTTCCACCAAATTTATATTTTTGGATTGAAGTGCAAATGTATAATTATGACCTCATCACAGTTCCCCTAAATAGCTTTTAGGAAACGGCTTGCGTGAATAATGACTTTTTTCTTCAGCAGTGGCTTTCTTTTTTGCACTACACAACTAAGGCCTAAATCAAAGAGTGCAAGACTAATATTTGCCATGTAAAATTTTTTTTTAAATTTACTCATGATCTGTGTATCTGCAGTTCCTTGAAAATATCTTTCTTTTGTAGGTGAGGAGTTGTGCCACAGTCCTTCAAATGACGGATGCATCATAAGATCTTTAAAGATTTGGGTGTTGTTTTATAAGCCTACCCTTCTTTAAACTTGTCCACGTCTTTATTTCTGATCTGGCTGAATTTCACTGATGAGCTTTGGCAAAAATTTAAGGCTTTCATAAAATAGCTGTGAACTCAAATAAATAAATATTTCACCTTAGAAGATGTTTGCTCCATTAGTGCTTAATTTTGGGTCTGGCAAAAGGGAGAAATACAGTTACTGTTTAGATTTGTAGCAGGATATAAACGAGTCCAAGTCATATGTACTGTACTGTAAACACTTTACCAGTCCTTACAAGTCAACATCTTGGTACTAGTTGTATTTATTGTCAATTTAATGATACGATTCAGGATAAAATGTAAAAAAAGAAAAAGTCATGGCCGTTGTGCCCACCTGTTTTTTTTCTACTTCTACAAATGTTTTTTTCAGTTACAGATAATAAAGTCTGATTTCCGTTTTTTAAATTAATTAATTAATTTATTTTTGTGATACGATATCATAGCGTATTGGGTTAAATCAAGGGGGGCCTTTACAAAAGGAAGAACTGCCATCTGAAGTGTCATACTGCAGCTGTGGCTGGAGTAATAAGATTTCCATTTAGTAGAGGATGCTTGTTTCTCTCTCTCTCTATCTGGTGCTCTCAGAACACTCCAAGAACATATGTGATGCAGAGGGTAGTTTCAAATGCAACTCAGAATATCCCTCCAATTTAAAGGAAATGTAACTTTTTTTGTCCTGTATTCATCCTCTGCTCCCAACATCTTTGGTGTAATCATTTGAACTGCTGCAACAGTCCTTCAGGCTTGAAAATATACTTTATTAATGTTAACTTCTCAATGACATTGCATTTAAAAGATAAATATATTTTACTTTCATTTATAAATGCAGAATAGGTTCAGGACAGATTAGCAACACCATCAGCACGTCATATAAGTTATCAATAATTTCTACCGTAATGGAAATATAATATGTAGTACACCTTGGATCCCCTTGGTAAAAGCAGACAATTACAATGTCAAAGGCTGTCACCTAAAATATAGTGGCCAGTGCATTCAATGTCAGATCACCTGCCAAAGCTGAAACAGAAGAAGAGCTGAACAAGAACACAATCTGTTGTAACTATCACTTCACATCCTTGCAAAGCTGAACTAAACAGACACACTACCTTGCATTGATAAATTTCCCCTCTGCTTGAATTGAATGCTGTTTTTTTTTAACACCTGGAGTTCTGTTATGTCTCATATTGTAAAACAAAGGACAGAGAAAGACAATGATGTTAGTTTTACCATAACCCTACTCTGTGAATTGTTGCAATGAACCGAAACAGCACATTAAATAAAAGCAAAGATTTGCACAAAGGTTCACTAGGTAAGATTACATGAATTTAACATACAAGTTAAATGTCTTAAATGTTCAACACCACCAACAATTGTGGTTGGAAAAAATCTATACTTTATTTTACTTCCTCACTAAGAAAGGCATTTCAAGAACTACATAATTTTTATATTTCATAATAGGAGACAAACAAATTAAGATAAATACGCACAGCCTGAATACTTTTGTTTGCAAAAAACCCCCAAAAAAAACAAAAAACAAAAAGAAATATATGTAGATTGAAATGTTGTGCATGATGCTCTTTATGCCTAAACACTGAAGAGCTAGAAAATGACCACAGATCAACTTATTCTGAGACAAAAAAGTATAAAAAAAAATAAAAAAATGAAATGGAAAAAAGGTCTGGGTAGGCATACAATATTCATGAGTCTGTTATTGAGACCATGTGAAGCGTAACGAACAAAGTTGTTTTTTTTTTTTGTCTTTCTTTTTTTCCATTGGAAATCATGTTCACATCAAAGTTTAAAAATACACATGCACATCTTGAGGAAATGCCATCACATTTTTCCTGTGATCTGTCTGGGCACATCTGTGGCAAATACAGTTGAGTATGGTCAGCTTACTTCTAATTGCTTTATCTCTGCTTCTGTCTGTAAAAGCAAAGGCAGCGGCCTCTAGGCTACCAACAAGGTACAAACACACAAGACATATACATAGAAGCATATTAATATATTCTGCTGTTGTACTAGAAAGACAAACTGCATTCCTAATAATTTTCATCTAATACATCTATAAAAAAATATATATTTTAAATAGGCTTCAGTTTTATATTTATTTTTCATATAAATATGTTTAAATATACATAAGTTTATATTTTGTCTGTCACTAATTTGCACATTCATATCACTTAAAACACAGCTTGTTGGTCCTTTCAGCATTTCATGTTATTTGTGGCCTTAGCCACTGGGCATCTTTGCTTGAGAAAAACATAAATAAAAAATAGTTGGCCTATATGTTCTCCTGCCTTTTAACTAAGATTAGTGCAGTTCTGATGCAGTGCCGCCTTTTAAAATATGCATCAAAACTGTTCAAATGCCAGTAGTGGGAATGTAGCAGCCAGGCAGGCAGGGGTAGCAGTAGCTTGGACGATTGGAGTTCTTCCAAATCGCGAGTCCTCAGCAAACCACCCCCTGCTCGTTGTTGGCTTGCCGAGCCTTGCAATCAGTAGTTATGCCCATGGAAAAAAGGGAGAGTTGGGGAGAGGTAAGTCAGGGATGAAAGGATAGATGTATAGATAGGGGAAAGACAGAAGGACGACTAAGTGCTGTCATTCTTTCGGTCCAACTAAGGTCTGTCCTTTGATTGCCCTGCAGCCTTGGTCCCCATACCTGCCTGCCTTCTCCTTTCCCTCATGTTCCCCTCTGTCATTATGTGTGGACGAACTGAGAATATCTTCCTGAACACCTGGACATGATGATGTTGCTAGAACCACTCTAAAAACCAACCATTAACATTTGTGTGTGCAGGCTCCGTCCAGGAAAAAAAAACCTTGGAAGAGGAAATACTTTAAACCCTGAGGTTGGTCTTTATGAAGGGACCTCCTGTGTGGTGGCCGCTGCTGAGCCTGTTAATTGGCAGTCTGTGAAGTGCAGTATATGTGCCCTTCTTAATCCAGGCCCAAGCAGTCACAGCAGGGAAAAGCAAACATTTATCAATCAACTCAGATCCCCAACTCCCCCTCTTGTCCTTTGACTATTATTAGTACAGTACATATTACTGTAACTGTGAGTACTTTTACTGCATGCAAAGCAAAGTAATTTTATTTCTAATATTTTATCTGTTTATATTTCCAAGGTTGTTATAGATTTTTTTTCCTTAAAACAAAGTCTGTAAGTAAATATTTGGCTTTAAACAGTTACTAAGAGACATGGGACAGTATACTACTTACATCTGCTTAATGTTATTCAAATCTGATGCACTGAAGGAGGAAAACAAACACACCAGCTCAGCTAAATACCCCAGTAAGGCATTCACTCCTCACCTGTGGCTTCTCTCGTGGGTGCTCCTCCTAGAGTTAGTTTTTAAACACCACCAAGTCGTGGTCAGTTAACACTTTCGTCTCTCTGATTAAAATTGTATTTATAAACTGTATATTTTTATTTTCTGTACTAAAATTTAGTAGGCACACTTAATCAAATAATACATCCTTTCTTTCCGCGTAAAACATACTTTTTTAGTATTACATGTTTATTAATGGTTGAATGTCTGTAGAATCATACTCAGCATCTTTCTAACATGATATAGATGTAATAAGTTGTTTTCTTGCCTCATAACACGATTATTTAAACGATTATTCCCTAAAAAGCAACAGTTCCCCAACCAGATCAGACTAAGTTAGAGATAATGAAACACAATTGTTTCCTAAATGACTTAAAATAAATAAGAGATTGATGGTATTAGGATATGTTTTACTGTTGCCAAATGTATAATTGTTTATTGGATTTAAGTGTTACGACTGTGTATATTTCTAGATTTGTTACATGTAACAAAACTTTTTTTTTTTTGTTTCAACCTCAAGTCATGATAATGTTTTCCCCACTATTTCAGGAACAGAATTTTCAAACATTGTTTAGTTAAAAAATATATATGTATATATCACGTTACCAAAGTGTAAAAAAGTTAAAATGACATTAAGCTATTGTGTTATGCATGTCTGTCTTTGTTTTATGAAAAAGCAATATAAACCCCCAAACAAACTTATGTTGCCCAGATGCATAATAAAAAAAAAAAAGAAACAATTTATGTTTTAGTCATTCTAAATAACCCGCAAAAACTCACTTCACTACTTCATTGCAATATTATGTATTAAGGAGACTAATAGCAGAGGAACTTTTCAAAGTTTAAGTTTATAGTTTCAACAAAAATAAATGTTGGTTACTCTCAGCCCAATTTTGTTTTTGTTATAGCTATATAGCGGGGAAATAATTTGAAAAAGTCATGACTTCCAGGGGGAAAAAAAGTCTTACTCAAAGTCTGAATGTGAGTTATTGAAGTTGAAAACAGATGTTGAATGGCTTCCAACAACTACAACCTCTGCA
Source organism: Orestias chungarensis (assembly GCA_032876305.1). NCBI lineage: Eukaryota > Metazoa > Chordata > Actinopteri > Cyprinodontiformes > Cyprinodontidae > Orestias > Orestias chungarensis. The sequence goes on along the minus strand of JAVLVB010000480.1, from coordinate 599,150 downwards.
ACTTTATGTTTCAGCACACCCTTTCACTGTCAAAGTCTCTTTTACTCATGCTTTCTTCACTTTCTTTAGGATCAAGGTTGTGTTTTTAGTGGTATTCTCTCCCTCGTAAAAAATTAAGAAAGTTGGCTTTGTTGTAAAAATGCATTTGAAATTATCATCTAAAACCTTTTGAGCCAATTGCCCACAGTGCATCAGTGGCCTTTCATTTGAAAGGGAAAATGTTACATTTTGAACTGAAAACAAATTGTGACTTTTCTTTAAAAAAAACAAAAAAAAACAACTATACTAAGGCGTTTTTAACAGTCATGCATAACATTTTTATATCAATGTTGTATTGCTTGTATTTAAACAGCAGAGCAGTTCATTGTAAATACAATATGTTAGAAGAATGTATCTCTGGGGCTGTTTGGAACAAATTAAGGGTAAAAACAGAAGATGAGCCACAGAAACCAACTTCTGACCTTATGCACTCAGCAGATTTTACACATATGACAAATTGATTTACTTGCGCTACATACCACTCCAGCCATTGCAACACATGATGCACACATGGAAGATCTACTAAAACTCTGCCATCATGACACATGGATAAAGTTTATAACTAGAGACAACTTTAGGAGTGTCTTCACGAAAGCATATGAAACTTGTTGTTAAGATTGAATTTGAAATAAAAAAGTTAAAAACAGAAAGCTATGAAAAATATGTTAAAATGTAAAAAGGAGAAATGGTTATATGATAAGATAAGACGAAAAGTAAGGGTGAAAAAAAAAAGATAGAAAAAGATAAAGTAGGGGAAGAGTGAAGCTTTGGAACGGATGAGCGACCCATAAGGTTGCCAGATGAGCTTCAGCTTAACCACAATCCTCAAAAAGCAGACAAACATACGCCAGTGTCTCCTGTATGCCTTCCACAGACGCCCCTAAACGATTGTAAACATTAGTTTTTAGGAAAGGAGAGGGTTTTTCAGGGCCACTTTATCACACTCAATTACACTGGATTAACCACCACAGATAATATTTGGTTCATAAACATGAACCAAAAAAGAAAAAAAAAGAATGGAAAAATACTCTAAGCTGTCATTTGCACAGGATATATATATATATATATATATATAAATATATATATAAATATATATTAAACCTGGTTCAATAGGTCTTACTTATTTGTATAGCTTAGCTTACATTACTTTAATTAACAGGTTGAACAATTTTGGTTTGTTGTTTGTTTGTTGTTTAATCAGGTATGAAACATTCCAGTAGTAAAAATATTTTTTTTTCAAATACCTGACGAATTATTGTTTTTTTAATTGTCAGATTACCATCCGCTGAAAGTGAAAAACCCTCATAATTTACAGAATTAAAGCCATTGAACCATCCATCTGACTGTAATAGTAGCAATAGAAAATTCTTTGTATGCAATTTGAGTTCATAAAATGAAGATGTATATGGGTATTTGTCCAATGCAGTGCTTGACGTGAGAAGACAGGACTTGAAGAAGTAACAAACGGATGCTCCACAAAGGTATTTAAAATTATTCAGTGGTAAGCCTAGTCTGCCTGTGATTAATCATAGTGTGGAAATTGTCACTTCTGATGAAACCAGAAACCCAAAACATTAAATAAATGGCTAAATTTAGCTCAACAGTGCAATTTCTGCCCACTTTTTTTACTCTAATGGTCAAGGACATAAGCCAAGTAACTTGGCAATTGTCTCACCCAAATACTTTATATTAACAAAGTTATACAGTGATGGAAAAAATCTCACGTTCTCCACATAACCAGTATTAGTTATTTGTAAGGGTTTAAATTCACAAGAGTAATGTAGTTGTTAAAACATTATCTCAAGGTCGCCCTCTATCAAACCTATCTAAATCCCTATGGTTAGCTTTCCTCTACAGTTGTTTAGTCTTAAAACTCACTTTAAGCTAATAAAAGGTTGAAAAGGCTGAAAATAATTCAATTTGTCATATGGTTATGAGTGTTTGCCTAAGTGTTAATTGCCTCTGTTAGCGTTACCCCTCATAGCCATATTTCTTGTTGATTCTTTGTGTTCTGTGAATTATTTTTCTCTAGTAACATATCCTTGTGTATGCTCAACCTAGGTACCTCTTTAGTCTCCTACGTGTTCTTAACCTTCAAGAAACTCTGTTACAACTCCGGATTGCTCCCAACATTTGACAGCCGCTCCTCTGGATTCCACCTGCACATCTACCTGCACAATCTTTCCGCTTCACCTATACAGCCTCCCCTCCCCCCTAGACAACAACCACCAGCAGAACCCTCAACCATCAGCTCTGCTCACCTCTCCCTGGCATCTTCCACTCCAGCTTCAAAGTAAGATCCACTCCTGCAATTATTCCCTCTATTCAAACCTTTTCTCACCATCTGTCTCTTTCCAGTGCTCACAGTTCCCCCACGTCATTCTCCAGCCGTTCCAGGTCCGAGACTCCATTCACATTGTCTGTACAATAAACTTCATAAATCTGATTCTTTGCCTCCTGCGAGTTTCCTGTTTATGTGTGTTAAAGGCTTCAGAAAACATGACAATTTCTCTCTAAAGTGTAATGATATAAGTCCTTTAATAGGAAAATGTGGAAATAAATTTTTGAAACTTTATACAGTTCATGGTATATCTCCAAAATAGTGTCACTTTTAAACACATAAAAAACCTGATGTTATAACGATTATGGTCTTAACTGGTTTTGGGTCCCCAATAACGTCCTTCTAAGAGCCACATGTAGCCTTTGGCTGGCTATGGTACAAACATCTGCTTAGCCTGAAAATAGGCTATGTTGTGAAGTCATATTGCATCGGTATACCTCAGCAACAAAAAAGACGAAGCAACATTAACAGTTATTTTTTTAAGTTCTTTATAAATTTGGTTATGTCTTGCCTCACGTTTGGCCAAGCAAATATTTTAGCTTTGTGTAAATAGTATTAGTCAAAAAATTAAGGATACGTTGTGCCTCTGTCCATTCTGAAATGTTTGTCTCTTAAAGTAAAGATTTAGTATATACTCTTTCCACTGGCATAGATGTTTATATATTATATGCAGCTCTGGGCTTGAGGTTAAGTCTCTGAAGAACTCCACATTGCTCTGAATCAGATAATTATTTACTGGATGTGACCCCAAACAAATCCAACCTCTTTGACTTTATATTAAACAGGCAACATGTCTCTGGCATTCCTCACAGGTGAAACATTGCGCATGTCACACAAAGTGCATCTCCATCCGTAGCTTTTTTGCATCCCTCCAGGAGTACTTTTCCTTGTTTGAAGTCTCATTAATTTTACCTACATATCAGCTTCAGAATTGATTAGGGTTTTGCTGCACATACCCACCACACGGTGTTAGTTTTACACAGATATTTGGAGGCAAGCTCCACCTCGCCTGATCCATTAAAGACATACCACGTCTTGACATTACCATTTCCAAGCCTCCCCAAAGGAATACAAAGGAAACAAAATGTAAACAAACTAGACATCTGAGATATTTGATTCAAAGTCTCAGGTCCACTTTTCTAAGGGTGGTTGAAAGTGGAAACCTGACATTTGTTTGGTTTTGAATCTCCAGGGATGGGGAACATTTGGCCTCCGAGTATTAATTGGTGAACCAGCTGAATGTCCACAGCTGCTTAAGGTCTTTAAAAAACCCAATAACAATGCCCAAAAAGCAAAGGTTTGAAGGTTTTGACTATGTTAAGCTTTTATCTTAAACTGTGGAGTTATTTAAAGCGATGCTATGATAAATATATATATATATATACATATATACATTTACATATACATGTCTATATATATATAAAATGTGAGGTTCCGTGAAATTTTTTTTAGTAATTGTATCTTTTCCTGTAATAGATGTAATATTAGAGTAAGCTTGTAGAGTAATTAATTATGTATTTAAAATAAGCTAATATAGCATTGTGTATGACACGTACACACAATTTCTATTCCGATTATGGCAAGTTTATAACATGCATTAGACAACCTTTTAAATCTATTCCCACCACTGTGTTTTTTAACCTTTAAACATTAAATATATTTAAACATAACACTGCTCTTTAGAGGAGTTTCTATCAGCGCTGCACATCTAGAGACAGCAATGTGTCGAAAGCCTACGTAAAGTCTCTCCAAAACTTCCATCTCAGACCTGTCAGCTGTGTTCCATGATTGCTTTCTGTTCTGCAGTTTTCTGTAACGTTTATGTGAGGCCTTTAATTATCACTTTGATTTATAACTATATAAACCTAAATTGAATTTCACACAGGTGGAAACCGCCCCTGAAATGTGATGATGTCTGAACATTTGGTTGTACTGGATTGTGTTTAAATGAGGACAATGTCAAACGTATGGCCTTGTCTGACCAGCTTTTAGTCTGTAACTGTTTTGAGGATTTATTCAGTTTTGTATAAACTTGCTGCAATCTTTGTGCTCTGAAAGGAACTACTCTTAATAATAGTGTGATAGAATATTACTTAAAAAAAAACAAACTATGCTTTTAAAGATCAGGGAAAAGCACCCAGGCCCAGTGACCTCCTGACTCACAAATCCTTCCTCCACAGACAAGAGCCAATACAGGAATTAAGAAACCATCTAATTAGATTACAATATTTAGGTGTGACTCTGAACAGAATTTCTGGTGTATTATTCTTGTTCCCATTCCTATTATTTAGAGCCCTGAATTTGTTTTGCCAAGCAACACGTTCATGACCAGAGAGATCAAGTTTAGCGGTAGAATTTTGTCAAGTATGTTTACAAAAAATAAAGGAACTTGTTATTAGGTCATGCTAAGTAACCTTAGCGGAGTGAATTAATATCATAAAGAATTCAAGAATGTCAACGACTAGAGATTGAGACCTTCTAGAAGAGCAGCCTGTCTAAACAATGAGAACATTGTTATTATCGGAAACCTGTTGACACAATTCATCAAGGACCATATTAAATGCCAGACAGCTGTTTCGACATGAGCTCAAGGGGAAGAATAGGAAAAAAAGAAATAATGGGGGAGAAAAAGAAATTAATGTGTAAAAGCCTGACTGAAGTATGATTACATTATCCAATGTCAGAGGCAGTATACTGTAACCAAACAATTACATGGGAGCAATTTACTGGCTAGCTACTGCTGCACCAAGTCAGCTGCAGTCTAAGGCAGACTTTTGTAATAATTACTATTAAAAGCAGATAAATCTTATGTTTTTACCATAAATATAAATAAAAGAGCATTTAGAATAGTATAAAAGGGACACATACTCCCCTGAGCCAATGAAATTGTTAGTGTAGAAACCATGGAACAAATTTCTAATTTGTGTTGCATTTAAGTTTGCTTGTTTGGAGTGGTCCTCATGGAGGCAGAAAGACGTGTGAGGCTGACACATCCTTTCTTTGCCTTTTTTTTATAAAGAAGGGGAAGAAAATGAAAAGAGGCAGCAGAAGAAGCGGAAAGTTTCCCTCTCTTGGAAGCCCCACTCTGTATAACAGACATGCTTCAGGGGGGCTTGCAGCGGTGTCATTCTGGGAGAGAATCAGAGTTGTATTCATCCAAGCACGCTACACAGAACCTCTGTGGCCAATCTGCACTGGGGGGCCTTAGGACAGGAAGTTTGTGCCGCTGAAAGCTTGAGACAACATAGCTCTTCAGTATCTCTCTTTCTTCTACAAACACACACACACACACACACACGCACGCACGCACGCACGCACGCACGCACGAACGCACACACAGACCGAGAGAAAAGACAGGCTGGTTTCCCACAGGGCAAGGCTGAAAGCTACACCATGTTCAGCTGGTACTACATGATGAAAGTGAACTGGAACACATTGTGCTGGACTATGACCGAAGGGACATCAGCTATGTGGTGATCTTTTTTAGGCATGAAGACATTTTTTTCGTATGTGTGCGTGTGCGTGTGTGTGTGTTGGTTTGTTTTTAACCATATAATATCAACTGAGAAAAAGTATTGTTATATTGTTATTATTCATTGAATTACTGACTTAAAATTGTAAAACAACTCTTTTAACTGTTCACTGTATCCAAGTACTGAGTTATAGTGTTCAAGATTGGAAATGTTCTTGTACCATAGATTTTTAATAATCCAAAAATATATAGAACTTTCAGCCCTGTTTTATAAATGTACCACTTTTACACATGGTTTCCACACAAAGGTGTTTGTGGGATTCAGTACATTTTAATTTCAATCAATAATTTTCACAACAAAATTAAAATGAAACTAAACAAAAAAGAATTGAACTCCCCTTGCTTTTTTTTATTATTATTTATTTATTTATTTTATAATTCCCATATTAGATATCTGTGATATAACTCAACTCCTGATATTAATGTATTGTTGGAACACTGAAGTCAGTGGCATTGACAACAAGACACACAACCAAATAAAAAAAAAGAAATATAGAAAGAAATGTAAAGTGAAAAAAAGGATGATGCCTTAACATTGGGAAGATTTAAACATACACAAAATAAAAGCAAGAAAACCAATGCATAATATATTGCTGGCTTATTAACATCTGTTTATTCCCCATTAGTCTGTTATTTACCCTTTACAATGATGTTGATAGCAGAAGTGCTAAAGCTTTTGCCTGTTCATTTCTTGTAACCTATCAAGACAACATGAACGTGTTTAAAAGAAACACCACTCATTCATCAATAGTGCATTCAAATGAAAAAAAAAAAGTTTATGTCAAGCTATTTTTTTTCCATGCATAATTAAAATTACAATTATTATTATTTCCAATCCAAATAACAAACAAGGCATATCAAAACAGAAGTTATGCTAACAGTCCCATACTTACGTACGCAAGACAAGATGTATCTATTGAATACATTTGAAAGCAAAATTTAGGATTGGAGATACATTCTCAGAGCTATATAGTATATTTCTTGGCAAAGTTATCCTTTGTTGAAGCAAAATGTTGTCTCTTAAATTTCTTACAATGTTTTGACAGTAAGAAACTAAATCTCAACCGGCTATCTGTCAAAAGTTCAAACATTTAGTTACATTATTTAAAATAGCAGAAACTTAACAACAGTGCAGCAACCCCCAACCCACATTTACACACGTTGTGTTGATCTTGTTTTCCTCAATATTTTGTGTGTTAGCGTCAAAGGCGACCTCTTGACACAGGGAGTTTAAACATGCTAATGAGGGCTGATCTCTAACCCTGTGGCTAAGTGCACATGGCAAGCAAAGGCTCTGTCCTAGTGGGATCAGCATGACGATCATTGAACTCAGAGACAAGAGGGGTTTTTTTTCACCCAGAGACCTTAAAAGACACACTGAAGAAAAAGACAACAAAATAAAATTATAAGAGTTTTTTTTCACAACTGATCAGAGACAAAGACTTAGAATCTATTTTTAATAATTTATTATAGAGTTATAAATTACATTGTTATATATAATTTCACTCTGCTTTATTTATATGTATTCTATTCATAAATTAACATTATTTAGACAACTCAAATTAAAAGGTTTCTCAATTTAAGTATGATAAAGTTAAGTGTGACAAAATGTTCAAATGTATTTTCTGAAAGTGAACTTTTTTTTTTTTATCCTCTTTGAAGGCACACTAATACACAAGCAGTAGAAAATCACATGCTTTGGAAAAGTTACGGCTTTGAAAACTCACTCTTCTCAGCAAAACTTCTTTTACATATTTGCAAGAAAATCAAAGCGTCTTTGTGTGGCTGGCCCTAATCCTTTTCTCCAGCACATAAAGGATGTACCTTTAAACTGGCTTTCATTCCTCTGACAACCATGCAAATTGGTGAGAGGTAGGATGCCATTTCTTTGACATTGTTTGTTAGAATAACATAGCGTGGGGGAAAGGTCCCATCTCAAGCATTCCACTGAAGCCCTTCCCTCTGTGAGGTTGCCTGATGAATTGTCACAAGCTTGTTATTTGCCATTAGTTTCTAGCATTTATTCCATCTCTTAGGCTAAACTAATTCAGTAGTTTTGGGGAGGGGGATGTAATCTCATTGAAACCCTCTGGAGGTTTGGAGGAACTTTTCTTCTTTATTTTTCCCTGTCTTTTTTAAATCTTCCCTGTACTGTTTTACCTGACCCAGTTCAGTTATAGTCACTTTCTTAAACTTGATATTTCCTTAACTTTTTTATTTTATTATTTTTATTTTAATATTTGAAAGGCTAGTATTTTTGAAATAACAGTGTTGAAAATGTGTAAGAATTTAATATTGTACAAAACTAATTAAATATTCAGGTTTAATTGGAAAACGAGGTTTTAGGTTTTGTGCAAGTAACCATCTTCTTGTGTGAAACACATAGAAAAGGAAACATGCAGATATTAGCTAGAAGGACTTATTGTATGATTGCAGCATAAAATGCCAAAAGGATATTGAGGTTTATATTGATAGTATATTATTGATTATTGCACTGCTTTATTTCGGTATTAGACAGGTACTCTGACCAGAAAAAGCCCCACTCTTTGTTTTCCACACTATTGTAAGACAACATAAATATCTAAAGTGTAATACTTTATAGAAATGATGTATGAATATTTAAACTATTGTTATATTTGTGTTTGATAGATATTCACACATGAGCTGATGATCATTTTTATGGGAATGGGAAAGAAAAATAATGCCCCAGCAATAATCTCCCTGTGAGAGACATGTTTTGAGTAGGGAAGAGCTTTTTTGATCTGATGTTCGATTTAATTCAGTTTATTTATTTAGCGAAAATTCATAACAAATGTCGTCTTGAGGTACTTTATAACAAAAGTCGTACATACATTTGAATTGATCCTTGTTATCAAACAGTATTACACATTAAGTTTAATATGTTCAAAAAATTTTTAGTCTGAGGATACCCAGCAGACTGGATTGAGTCACTGACTTTCTCTTCCTGGACCAGCACAGCAAGACAGTACAGAATAGCTTGCGCTGTCTCGTTAATTTTGCAGCAATCTCTTTCACTGAGTATGCATGTAGGGACAGTGGAGAGGAAAAACACCACTTTAAGAAAAAAACACAGTGAAAACAGTAAAATAATAGTTGAAACATCTGTTAATAATGCAGATTGGATAGTAGAAGGGGAAAGGACCAGAGTAAGGGAAACTGCTCAGATTATCCTCCAGCAGTCTAAGTGTATAGCAGCATAATTATAGAAATAACGTAACCTTTTAGAATGAGACATGAGAGAGATAGAACCCAGGAGAAACATATTTCCAGACTAAATCCACTCGTCTAAAATTAGGCCGTCCTCTCTACCTCCTCCTAACTATAAGCTTTATTAAAAAGAAATGGTTTAAGCCTAGTCTTAAACTAGAAAGGGTGTCTGCCTCATGGACTAAAGCTGGGAAGGGATTCTACAGAATAGGAACCTGATAGCTATAAGATCTGCCTCCTATTTTACTTTTAGAAATTCTAGGAACTACCAGTAAATCTACAGTCTGAGAGCAAAGTGCTCTTTTAGGGATCATATAGAACATTTAGATCTCTTATGTATAATGGAGATTGATTATATGTAAGGGGACAAATTTTAAAATCTATTGTGGATTTGACAAAGGGCCAGTCAAGGGAAACTAAAACAAGGGAAATAAAATATGTCTTTTTAATTTTCATCAGAACTCACACTATGCAGTGTGTTGGATTAATTTAAGGCTTTCAACAGCATTTTGTGGAGTTCATGACGGTAAAGCATTCGAGTAGTCCATAAAATCAAACTACATACTGTGAACACGGCAACATTTTTATGGTACTTACAACCTAAATTAAAATGTATTCCAAACGTACCTAAACCTTATTAAACAATAAATGCTAAATATTTCCATTTCTGCTTCAAGCTTGTTACAGCATCTTTTGGGAATGTAAATTACACTTCAATCAGCTTTTAAACTAATTCTGATGTTCTACAAATCACCTTTTGAAACAAGTTTCTTTTTAGATGAGAAAAAAAAACTTTTTTCATTGTTGTGTGGATATATTTAAACATTTACAACAGCTTTTAATGAAAATCCTTCAGTGAAAGATGGATAAATTGTGCAGTTTTCTAATTAGAACGAACTTTTTTCAGCTGTTTTCAGTATGTAAAATAATAACTAGATTTCAATTGATCTTTTATATTACATGTGCACACCAGTTGTGCTGCAGAATGGCATTAATCGGAAGTCAGAATTTTGAAACGGTCTGAAATGTGTTCAGATCAGAGCAGGCCACAGCTAACAGTCATATCCTTTTGATGGCAGTGTGACTAAGAGTTTAATTTAGGAGCAACAGTCATTTCAAGGGGAGATGTGAACATTTTCCTGCTTATTTTTACCCCCAGTGGAGCCATACGTTACACTGCAGCCATGTGCCAGTCGTCGGCACATGCAGTAATGTCCTCTTGATTGCCTAATTTTTCATGTCAGCAACTTTTTTTTCTGGGGAGACAAAAAAAATAGAACAATTACAGCACAATTGAGCTTTACTGCAAAGGGACTGGTTAGTGTAGGAGTAGGCAGCCCAAAGGCCACCTCAGTTTAGGCTGGTTTTGATTAAGATTTTTTCTTTCCATTTTTTTTTTTTTTTTACTTTTAAGTTCATCTCCAGGACACATCAGGAAGTGAGTGGGATATGCCAGCACTAAGCAGTCACAGAGGGAACACCAAAACTCTGAGCTAATTAAAAACATTTAGACAAATGGGTGGATTCATGGGTGGTTTGCGTTGTTTGACAAAGCATGTGGTTGTTTGTGTGTGCCTGTCACTCCAAATATTTTTGCTTTTTTTATTTACTGCCATCACCTTTGGGTTGTTTAAAAATTCCTTTTACTTGCAGACAACTCAATAGACACGTTCTAGAGTTTAATGGCACTTTTTCTAAGCAATCTTTCAACAAATGCCTAAAAAAATTAAAAAAAAAATCCAACTAAGCTTACATAAAAAGACAAAATATATTAAATACAAGCACTTTTTTAAATTTTTTTTTGAGAACCTCATATGTTGGTGGGTGTAAATTCTTTTATTTTTCTCTTTCTGAAATTCTAAATTGTAGCTCTTTTTTTCTGAAAGAGCTCCGTTGTTTGGTCCCCAGATTTTAAACAAAAAGTGACATGGGAAGAAGATGCTCATTTTTCAGATAGGCCGTCGCATTTTAGAATACTTACTGTAGAAAAGAAAGAATCCTCAGATGAGTATTCTATGCAATTTCTTACTTTTGCAGTTTTTTTTTTTTGTTTCCAATTTTTTTGAGGCAATAAAATGATTACTTTACAGCAATGTTTTGACAGCATATGATTTGCATGTAACATGTTTAAAGTAGTTTCTTGCAAGTAATAGGTATATGGCTCTAATAAATAGAACATAGAAGCTGGAGAGCTTTCAATGGGATAATAATTTGTTATAATTAAAGTTCTTTGTAATGTTGCTATGCGGTACACCTTAAAGAGGACATCAGTTAATGATAGGGCAACACAAAGACACACAGAACACATGCAAACTCATATCTTAGGGCAATCTAAACATGGTTAATCAATTTATGATAGATATGTCTGGAGTGTCACAGAAGATTGGAGTACCTAGACATAACCCAGGCATACATGGGATAAACACATAAAATCAAAACAGAAATAGCCCAGGCTGGTATTCAAACCTCACCTTCTTGTTGCAATGCAACCATGCTTTCTTCTCCGCATTGCCATTTACACACTCCTTGCGTGTAGTTTGTAATGCCAGCTCCTGTCATTTGTCGTTTTTCATTGCTGTAATAGATATATTTTTAACTTTGTTCACATGCTGTTTCTGCCTCTGAGTTTGGTGTCCACAACACAAACCGTGACACAACTATTTGGCAAGAACAGTGCACCTGTGTTCAACTTAATCTCTGTGTAAATAACTAAATAACAGCACAATAACAAAATTGAAACTAAAATTAAAACCATTAAATCAATGTTTTAAAAGGTAGAGAAAGCCATGGTAAAAAGGTGAGTCTAAAGTAAAGACTTAAAACCACCTAATGAGGCCTGTTTAATAGGTACTCAATGTTTAAGCTCTAACACACCAAAATCCCGATTTACTCTGAGCTTAGACCTGGTTCTGGGTACATTCAGAATCACCTCTTTAACAGATCTGAGAGAACGGAAAGGTGAATAAGCTTGTAGCAGCTTGGAAACGTATGCCGTTTCAGGAATATTTTAATGTTTAAAAAACAAATACTTTATAACCAATTACAAAATGGATTGGCAAACAATGCAAGGATTTTAAGAGAGCTGTAATGAGATCAAACATCTTTCTGCCAGTTAGTTACTTTTACGGTTTACAGAGAAAACAAGTGAGCCAGGTCTATGGATCCAGAGATGGGGGAGTTACAAAAAACTATTATCAGTACCTTCTTTTTAATAAAACGTAAAGATTTTAAAGACAGTAAACTCGAAGGCATGTAACTGATATTTATTCATCAATTAGCTATATGTTTGCAGGGCCGCAAGGAGTGGGGCTGCTGCCAATTTCAACCAGATATACAGCAAGACGTGGGATACTACTAATCTGAGCCAACAAATCGCAGATCCGGAAAACTATTTTTTGTGTAAAATAAATTAAATAAGAAATGCATGTACACACAACAATTGCTTCCATAGATATAATAGTGATCAACCTCCCACCCCTACAATCTCATGTTATGAAGGAAAGAGTAGCCACAAAGCATGGCAGTCCTGCCTGTCTATCGCAAGTAGCAGAAGACGCAGCACGGACACTCAGTGTCGCAGCAGGCTTTAGCTGACAAGCTTTCCAGTGAGTCGACAGCCACAGTGATGAGACCTTTTTAAAGGAGAAAAGCCCGCCTATCCTCCTCTTTAAGAGGAAATCTGCTTAAAATACCGTGACTGTCTTGTATTTCGTCTATGGAGGGTACGATCATCCGAGCCTGGTTTAAGGGTAATCACCTCAATGCTGTGGCTTTCTTACTTTGTTCATGGCCCAGTAACTGGCACAAGCCACCAAAATGCAGAAAGGTTGTCACTTTTTTTCAAACCATGGCCCACATATATCTGCCTTGATGCCATCAAAATTGAGAAAGGAAGAATGTGCTTCATGTCAGCTGCTTCCAAAAAAAAGGCAGTTGAAGGAAATTTTTAAGTCACATAGTCATTTCGTCTTCCCAAAGTGATAATGCCCTTCAAGGAGGACTCTCCATACATATTTATACAAAGGAGAAATTTCCTGAATATTGGCAACAAGAGCTTAAAACTGACAACAAGATCAAAGTTGAAATTATCAAAAGAATGCCACAGGTGAAGCATGAAGGACATTTGATAGGTTACAGTTTGACAGAGTATCTCAGTCCCATGAAAAAGTACTGTGCAGGCAGAGTGTAGGGAAACTGCCCAACTCTCTTGGGCCTTCTGTCTCTCCCCCATTCCTCTGTGACCCAGTTCCCCTGAGGCTTCCAACAGCCTGTCAAGGTTTTGCACCCAGCATTAAAGAATGGGGAAAGATTTCTACTGTGGGAATACACTTTATACAATCAACCTGCCGTAGGTATCTGTTTTGCTTGGAGCTGCAGAACTGGGGCAACGTTCTGACGAGGACACGTGGAGGTCAACACCTTGGTGAAAACAATGACAGATGCAGTAGCGCAGCATAAATTCGCAATGGCATCCACAGCCTCAACTGTCAACAACATCAGAGGGCATCAGGGGGGATCCCGCTGCAAAAACAAGGGGTAAAATGAAGGGAGGAGAAAGGCAGCGAAGTTCGTAAGAGTGTCTATTTCGCTGCAGAAGAATTTGCCTGGGAGCTCGGCTTGACAGATTAGCCCGGTGCTCAGATGGGGTAGTGCACTGATGAAACAAGAGCTACTTTTATGAGGTACGTAACACAAGCCAGGGGTAGCCACGGCAAGGCCAGGTAAGCGATCTCTTGATGAAAGTGAGGGCACTGCTCCTCCTTTCATGTTTCCATAGGTTTTATTTGGAGCATGCATAGACAGGACTGCAGACAGAAATGACAGACAATTAAGATTCCACAAAGGCAAGGGAAATTCAGTATCAGGCTACATGACCCCTGCTTGCCGGCAGTATTTCAATGCATATGGCTACCTTTTGTAATGAAATTCTTAGGGAAAACCAGTGTGTGTGTCAGTGAGAGAGAAATAGAGAGGAAGAGAAAAAAGGGTCTGAAGCTCCAGCGATGGGTAAAACATGCAGTTATATATACCTGGCATATTCCAGTTTCTAAACCCACCTTCATGCATCAAAGAGCTAAGGCAATAGACCAGTGTGGGGATTAATGTGGAAATAAACCTTGGGCTTTCTACATATCAAAGAACAGATAAGCTTATGAAGTTTAATTCATATGTTTTATACCGGTGAAAAACGGCCATTTGTTATGACGGCTAGGCTGTCCCAGTGGAATGATAGCACGGCGATAACGATCCGGCGCCAACACTTCAACTGAATCCATTTCTAAGGAGAAAGGAACAGCTCTGAGAAATATAAATTAACCTCACCTTACTGTGAGTGAGAAAAGTGGGGGATTCAGCCATGAATGTCCACTGACAGGGATTTTTTCATCCCAGTAACTAAGACATCTAGTTTGAGCCAATAAGGACTGATACCACAGACAGGCAGTCTGTAGCTCCAGACAGAAAAGAGTATATATTTATTTTTTTGTGGTGAGAGATGTCTAAATCTAGGAATGGATTTTATATTTCCAGCGTAATATCAAGGGCGAGCAGGTGAGCTTTCTGGGTTTTCATTCTGCAGACACCTAATCTAGATCAGCCTTGCACATGTGGATGAGGGAATGAAGTCACACATCACAGAAAATGGGCCCATATTTAGAAAGAATTAAATAAACTTTGCACATGTTTTCTTTTTCGTCTGAAAGAGCTCAGATGGAAATTAACAGTCATATAAAAATATAAAGAGATCATGTGGCAAAGATGGTCCACAGAAACTTAAGAGCTTGATTCCATTTTAGTTCATATTTTCTTTATATTTGTTACAAGTAAATAGTTTCAGCTCTTCAAACGATAAGGCATAGATAAAAAGTTAATCAAGTAAATTTTGATGATCCTCGAACTTGTCACACATTTGGAAATTCAACATAGATATGCCTTACTTTCGTGTGACCAAGATAAAGATAATGACAAAGAAAAGTGAACTTACATAGTTGGGACTAAGCAGTGGGTGATCCTTAACATAAAACAATACAATGGTAGGTATAGCTCATAAAATGTGAAAATACAACATATTGAGCTCCCAAAATGAGATGACATTCTTTAAAGCATTTGCCGGCTTAAGCGTTGTTGGCTTTTTGAGTTAAGATTTTTGATAAACCCTTCATAAACAAAACAGAGGCATTTGTTACCAACACCATCACTGAAACAAGGCAACAACAATGATTACTTCCTTGCATGCAAATACCCTAATATCCCGCAAATAAATAAAGTTGCACTTATGGAACCAGAGAAGGCAACATTGACACACTAACTGTGTCATTTAGTTTGTCACTTGAAACCGAGCATCGGAATGGGAAAGAAACATTGAACATGGAATGGTTGTTTGTGCCAGACGGACTGGTCAGAGTATTTCTGAAACTGCTAATCTACTGGGGTACTGCTTAATTTAAGTTTCTATTTTGTCAAAGAGCATTACTTCCAATTCATCCAGTCCCTCCACTTGAACAAAATATTTATCACTGAAATGGGCATGGCAGCTTAGGTTTAAAAAAAACAACCATATTTTCCCATCTGTGGCTTCTCTCTTTCTCTTTCAGCTAATCAAATTACACGGCATCTTTAATCTTTCCTCATGAGCCTGTTTATTAACTTAAATTCTCCAAACCCTGCAGCAGTGCGTGGGTGAGATTCAATGGAGATCTATATGCAGTGCACCGACACACTTTGACAGTCAGGCATAGAGATGATGACACCTCTGAGGATTTTTCTTTTTTTTAACCACAAACAGTACTGAACTGATATTTACTCTCAAATGGATGCGTAAACACATTTGTAAATGACAGTCCACAAATCATAAAACATTTTTTTTTTTTTCCTAAAACAGTAACGTGGTCATGATTACAGTCTGCAGACTTTGTCTCCTCTAGCCCTGTAGGGTGGAGTTATTAATGAATGCAACTGTTCTGCCAATCAGTTAATCATAACCCCTCTGAACCACATCATATATCACACCCAGACAGCCAGCAAGCAAACCAATCTGTCAACCAGTCAGGCACCGCCGCAACAAGCCAACCAGCAGTAAAACAACTGATCAGGCTGTAAGGCCATGACTTAATCCACTGCTCAGGTTGCATTCAGCTAGCTAGATGGTCAGGTTGTTAAAGACAACAAGCTTAACCCAATTTGGCTAAAGTCTAGCATGTCTGAGGATCCCTTTTAACTCAGAGCAAAAGCAGCCAGTCTTGGCTAGAATGTGGAAAATATGCAGTATGCAATCTACACACCATAAACATGATCTGACACAGCATCGGTCTGAGCAAGATTTATAATGCTCATTCATGGCTCCCTAATTTTATATACTGCTGTGAACCAGATTTTACTTCAATAAGTCAGGGGCCGATTCTGTGACACTCCAAATACAATTATCTTTTTTTTTATTGTTTTTTGTTTTTTTGTTTTTTTTCCTCTGGGTCACAGAGAAACAAAAAATCTTCCTAAAAGAAATTAATCAGAAAATTGATTTGAAATTTGATGAGGAGGAGTGAATGTTGTCCCAACTAAAAATAGTCAAAATCGTAAATTGAATAAATAGTAAACTTCCCCGTTATTTTAATCTATGTGTGATAACCAAGTCCATGAATTTGCAATGGCATATAGTTTAAAACAGATTTTTCCAATTGCTAAGAAGGCAAAACACACTGAATCGACTAAACCAACTGCTGTATGCAGCACGAAGAACACATTAAAGTGATGGGGTGTCGCAAGTTCTCTTACCTTTGGTAGAAGCTCAGATATATAGAAAAAAGAAAGTAAGAAGTGAAACTCCTGATATTCATACATTAGGGGTAGTTTATTGTCTTCTCACAGACTGGCATACCCTCGCATGACTTTTTGATTATGTAAATAGGGCATGTCAGGTAACAAATCAGATCAGAACATCAACAATCACATACAACTGGTGTGTCTTGGCTTTCGGCAAAATATTTTATTTTCGGTGTTATATAAAAGTGAACTTTTCAAAGTGCCCTTAAAAGCTTCAACTACAGAAGCCATCCAGGTACATTGCTGGGCACATTTATCAGTTAGTGCAAGAAGAAGACTAAAGAAAGGGATTAAGTTTTTGACACCAGTGTACAGAAAAGATATACCTTTAGGGGCTGAAAAGACACTTGTTCAATTTGGTCAATATAGGTTACTTTTCAACCACAGCCAGCTATGCCCTGTCTCTGTAAATCTTCCTCAAATAAAACATAATTTTAATGGAATGAAAGGGAAATAAATCTTTGCCCACAATAAATGCAAAGCATCAACAATGCAGATAGCAGATTTTTCCATCTCAACTGTAACGTAGTTACTTTTCCTTTCTCTCACATGTGCACCAGTCTGCAAAATCTGTGTCCAAAATATTCCTTCAGAGTTGACCCAAGATATTTTTCCCACGATGTCATTTGAGAGCAGCCTGGAAATACTATCGCTTTACTGTTGATATGACAAATATAGAGCTGAGCCTTGAGAATGCAGCGTAAAGGTCAGCCAGAATACAGCTGATAACACTATACAGTGTACATTAAATGCTGTAAAGTTTTGCTGTGGATGGTAAAATTTTGTTGCTTCTACTGTTAATTCTGATCTCTGCTTTGAGAAGAATGATAACCTGTAAGAAAAGAAACTAAAATGTGAGTTGCTTGTACATCCATTCGTAAGAATCAAAGTTGATTAACTACTTTACCGCATCTAAGAAGTATGTTGTTCATACAGTCTCAGTGTTTATTAAAAAAAATGTCTATCTTTCGACTGTCAGGTATCCCCTATTTCAATTTTTTAATTCCTAATGCTTTTATTCTAGGATTTAGCAGTTCATTTATTTTTAAAGATTGTAAGCTAATATTTTATTAAAAGTAACCAACTCTTTTGGCAATATCTTTTAATACCAATTATAATTGGTTTAACCAGAAGTTTAAAGCTAGCTACTAGTTCAAGGGCATCCAAGAACAAGCATCGTACCACCAAATAAATTTCTTACCTCAATGCAGTGAGTTGAATTTCTACACTATTATGAAGCTAAATGTTAAGACATTTGCATCTACTGATTTTATAAACATTTATTTAAATACAAACTCATACTTATTGACATAGAAAATGATTTTCTTGTGTTACACATTTACAAGGAATGAAAAATTTAAAGCATTCTTAGTTAGAGTTACAACCTAAAAGTAGGGCAGCATTAAATCAGGAAAGTAAAATAAATAAATAAACAAACAAAATGTTCCCACCACACTGATATATTTACAAAAAAATGCAATAGCGTAATGTGGTTCCTTAACAAAGACTTTGTATGACCAATGATTTGATACTGTTATACTGTAAATACTGGTATTGTTATAATTAATCTGATTTAGTTTGTCTCCCAGCTCTACTTCAAATGAAAACAATTTAAAGACAATATAATATTTTTATTTAACATATTTTTCTTTTTGACATATTTTTACATATGTTCTAAATAAAAGTAATGTTTAGCTTTCAAAATGCTCTTGAACTGAGCAAAGAACCTGTGGAGAAAGCTAAAGATTATAGTGCTGGCAAAATGCACTTTTCCAGTCTGAGGAATGTTTTCATTAATTACTCAGAAGATTTTTACAATTTTACAAATACTATCTTTATTTGTTTTAATAGAAATGTATAAAAACAATTTGTTGCCACATTTGTGTTGTAGTATTTGTTGTATTGAACCAACCTTCAACGCAAAAATACTTTTGAAATCATCTGACGTATGTAGACATTTACCTGTAGATCTCTGCTTTCAAATCGGCCCCTTGTAAAATGGCCCTAAATATTTTAAATTATCTGAATTTGTAATAAATTAGGATACTACTACTACTACATGTAATATATTAACTGCAGTAACACTTAAGGATTAAAGGAATCTCACATGGCTTTAAAAATCTTCAATAGATAAATAATTTTGGGAAATAAACAACAAAAAACTAATATAGAATAAAAAAAAAATGTTTGTGGGCAGAAGCCCAGCAGGAACTTTTGATATGAGTCTGGAATGTACATTATTTTTCTCTGGTAGGAACACCATGTAGTGTTACTTCATTCCAGCATACACTTGCAGGTTCTCCTGCTATTTGTCTCTCATACAGAGCATTTGTACACATGCAGAGCAAGTCACCTGCCCCTGAGGATTAAAATACCAGACAGTTTACATTCAGCCCACAGCTTTTGAAATGATTCAATTTTGCTAATCTTGTTTAGCTTTGGAGTATGTAGCTTTGAGGCAGTGTGGCATCCTTTTTCAATTGAACATCCTTTGACTACATTTGCATATCTATATTTTTTTCCTTCTTTATATAGGGAAGCTCAGCTCAGGCTTTGCATTCCAGGCGACTTAAAAACTCCAAAATTTGGAGCAACAGTGGGTCAGCCCAAAGGCTGAAAATATTTGATAGGTAGACATTGAACCACTTAAGGAAGGTAATAGGGCAATTTATTGTTAATTTTAAGTGAAATAATATCGTTATTCTCGAAAAAAAAAAGAAAAAAAGAAAAAAAATTATGTAAATGTAGGATTCAAACTTTGTGCAAAACCTTGTTTATAAAATATTTACCCTTTTTGCATTTTGAAGTGTAATTTCTCGTAATTATTGTACAGTCACGTTATAAATAAAATCTTTTTTAAAAAGAAGTTCCATACTCTTTACTCTTTCCTCTCCCTGTTTGTGCTCACAGACCCAGACTGCCTGAAATTACCTGCAAGAGTTAATGTGCACTCATCTGTAAAATAATTGTGAAGTGCTGAGGGGCTTTCCATACGAAGAGGTCCCCAATGGATTGAGTGTTAAGTCCTCAAGATACAATGATGCAGAAGACATTTGTTCTCTGAACGGAGCCAGCAGGGAAGCAGTGGACAAAATGGATCCAGATTTCCAATCTCATTAGCTATAGTCGAAGAAGCTCTAAAGGTAAAAAATGTTTTCCACTGCAATCTGCTGAATGCTATCTATGCTGGTGTTACAAGAGCTTAACAGCTGCATTCTGATTCAGGTTTATTTTTTCAAGGGATACACAGGATAAAAAAAATGAGATCATAATGTTACTATGTGATAAATAATATTTGGAAATGTTAGGTGTTAAAAGAGCAAAAATACTGTTCTCTGAGTTTGTGAGTAAGAATATTGTTTTACAAGCTTCTAAACATGACAGCAAATAAAAGATTAATCGTTCTAAACCCAAAAGACCATCTTGATCTCAGTGAAGAAAAAAAAAAGTGAAAAAACAAGCTTTAAAAAAAGGACAAATATCGTTTTTCCATTCCCCCCTGTGAGATGTATGTGATAAAGCGAAATGTCAGCAAAAACACTAAAGCGGCATGTCAGCAGAACAGCTGACAGACGGGAGGGAAGAGGTAAAAATGTTCTATCATGTCCGACAAGGTGTTCTTTTTTAGATTTAAAGATCATTGCCCAACTTTAAACATGTTTGTCACTTTTTACTCTGACGCAGAGAACTATCATGGGCTTCACAAGAACTTTATCTTCTCAGGCTCAAGGTAAGGGAGTGGGGAGACGGAAAAAAAGAAGAAAAAAAAGTCCATTCCCATTTATCTTAGCCAGGTTCCCTTCAAAGGCAACAAATAAATTACAGTGTACATTTGATACAAATTGATTTCTTAACTCAAATAACAATGTTGTCCCCCCGGTCAGGGCCATGTGTCACTCAGTCGCCAGTCTGAGTGAAAGCCTCAATCTGTCTCTGTGATAGAAATAGGGTTGACACATCTCCACCAAGGAATGCTAATCACGCGGGCCTGGCCTGGCCCTTTGTGGGCAGGCCGTGATAAGAAAAATCAGTTTCCCCTCCTGTCAGACAGTGGGGCATGCGCCCTGATCGCTGTCTGGGAGGAAACAACCCACGGGCCTGGAAGTTACTGTCTCACTTGTTTTGTTGTCTTGGTGTGGCTACATGACGGAAGACTGAGAAGGAGAGAGAGAGCGGAGATCTGGGTCGGGCAGTGTGAGCAGAGTTAGTGGTTGTTTAAAGAAATTGGAAGGAAAAAAAAAACAGGGAAAATAATAACAGGCAGATGGTGGAGGTGCTGGGTAAAAGACAAAGAAAGGCAAAGAAAAAAAAATGAAATAGGTTGTGAGCAAGCAGAAAAAGGGAGAGACACAGTGAGGGAGAGATCAGGACAGATGCTATGGTTTTAAAGCCTCTGTGGCAGCTGGAGCATCAGAGACTGAGCTGGAGTGAACCCCACTAAATATCTTGAGCAGATCTTATCAACGGCTGAGAGAAATGAGATATTGGCAGAAGCTGTTGAGTGCTCTCACAGCTGAGCAAGTTAATAGGGTTGGAAGGTAGGCCACAAGCTAATTGGATTTGCCGTGGCTTGATAAACAGTGGCAAGCCTTTTTTGCCAGCCAAACACACAGGTCAACTTCACCACCCCGCTTCAACAACCCCTCCCCAAAACCCAACTTATTTATTTTTTTATTCACTTTGTAAGCACAACAAGGAGAGCTTAAAAAGGTTGATTTCTTCTTACTATTCCCAACAGCAGGACCGAAGGGGCTTGGTGGTGCATGTGTGTATCAATATATGAAGAAGTGTGAAAGAGCAAGGGAGAGAGTTGACCATCTACTGATTTTAATCAAATACCATTTAACCTGTCTGACCTCCAACAGTCATCACACATGGTCAGATTAAGGTGGCTTGTTCTGCTGTCTTGCTTGGCATTTGGGCTGAGGGTGCAAAGAGGCCCTCCGTAAATGGTGTTACTTTTTACTCCTTTAAAAGAAATGCTGTTTTTCCACTTCATCACCCTTAAAAATCTGTGATAAAAATGAGCATTTCTTTTTTAACACAAATGGACAAGCTGGAGTGCTTTGTGACTTCAGAAAGTATGGGACTGAGTTGGGACTGAAAAATATGAAAATGTGCATTTTAGTCTAAATGAAATATAATTTTCCATGTGCTTTTGGAATATGATAGTGTTTGCTCAAGAAGGTGCTGGTTGAAATCCTTAACCTGTTGACACCTAGTGCTAGTTGTGAAGATTTTTCATGTCATGTTTTGCTCAACCGATTTTTAAAGTTACAAAAAGTTGCAAACTTAAGGAACTGTAGATCAACATATGGACATTAACGGTGCAAAGATTTATGCAACTAACTCAAACTAAAACATTTAAGAGTTTTACCTACATTTTGTACTTTAAAACGTTTTTTTAAATATTTCTGTGGGTGATTAATTGCATTTATTAACGATTCAAAGTAAAGAAAAAAAAAGCAACAACAAAAAAACCATCTTATTGAAACATGAGTTAATTATTAAATTTAGAATTTGGCACTACCAGAGCTGTATACAGAGATCTGAAACTTTTTTTTCCTGGGCACTTACGTGTGTAATCCTGGAACATCAACTTAAATCTGAGTGTAAAACTTTTTTGAGATGCAATTCTGCCCAAACAACAATCTATCCTGTAAAGATTATCATTGTTTTGTTGTTTCTTTTTTTGTTTGTTGTTTATTTGGGGGATTTAGTTTTTGTTTATTTTTTGCTGCTGGTTGAGTGAATACTAGCTGTTTATCTTCAAAATCTGTGAGGTCCAAGCTTTCCGCACACACGTAATTGCATCATTCTGAGCCCTGCGATTCTTGGCTGATGTCAGGAAATGAAGTTGCTCTGGATGTCCTTGTTCCAGGTTATTCCACCATAGGGACATATGGATTCAAGTAAAAACTGGTAACCGCTTCTCCTTCTACTAACCCTTCCAGCTGCATACAGACTATCCGCCCCAGTCACGCTTCAACATCGAGCAAATCCTGCAGCACAAACCCAGAAATCCAGATCCACTCACGTCACCCTGGTGGACACGGCAACCTTCTCAAGTAAAATCGCGTCCTGCTACCACAACATCCACACTGCAAGATTCTTCAACAGTCACATTCGCCATACTCACCTCAGTCATATTGCTTTTTATTGCTCCCGTTTTCCCAAATTGTTTCCTCCGTTCCAGACCATCAAGCTAATTCTGTTATTTTTTTGTGTCCAAATGAACATCCTTTACCTGATTGGATGTATCCAGAGATTTTTCTTTTATGTGGGTCAGAAAACATAACTCTGACATGACATCGGAGCCTAAGGATTTGTGGTGAACTTCTGTGGACACTGATTATGACTTTGTTTAACTGAGGCAAAGATGAGGAATTAATGTAGAAGTAAACAATCAATTAAATCTAACTGTGGTACTTGGTCGTGGAGCATAACAGGTTGGGTTTTTACTAATGTAAAAGAACTTGGGTAATTTTAACCAAACATTGGGTCAAAAACTGTGACGTGGTGTGTAGGGTTAGTTGGGATGCATGGGATCTTTAAGTAAAGCAGGATGGTCTATCCGAAGAAATGTAACAATGTAATCATTAGAATTGAAAAGTAAGCATTTTGAATGTGTCTGGTTTAGAAAAAAACAAAGAGGTGCTGTTTTACTCTGTTTTTTTTTTCTTTGTTGTACTAAATAATCTCAACCAATATAAAGGTCCTAGGCCAGTTGATAGCCCCCCTGTGTGTCCTGGATCTTCCCTTCCCATTAAATGAGAAAAATAATATGTCAACAAACAAAAAAGCAAAAATAAATAAATAATTAAAAACAAGTGTAATAAGTGATTGAAAAGAGGAACAGGAAATAAATTATTATCCTGTATAATAATGTAACCATCGGTTGGTTGTGTTAATCACTTTAGTTTACACTGGACAATGAGTGTTTGACCTTTGGTAACACTAAAAAAAGATCAGGAGAACCCCATAACCCTAAGGACAGTCCAGGAGGTGTTGACCGTTGACAAAGCTCAGGAGCTCTGGATCCAGAGAAGAGCTCAGAATCTGGCATTAAATACAGTCACTGGATGTTCTTAAACCCCTTAGGAGAACTCATCCTGGGCAAGGAGATGTGTCATCATCGCTCCCTTCTATGTAATCTAGGCCTGGAGAAAACTCGAGAAGTGGCCTCTCTGTAGAGGACCTAAGAATATGAATCTTTGTGGCTGCAGCATGGAATCCACGAGGGGGCTCTGCAGGAGCTGCAGAAGTTGCTGAGATGCTGCATGGACAGGAGCAGCTGAGGTTCTACAGCTAACTGCTGGTCCTTCAAATGATGGGTAGACTGCTGCTTATTCAGTCAGAGGTGGGGTGGGGGGGTGGGGGCAAGGGAAGGAGTGGAGAAGCTATGGGGATTCCAGTGGCGACAATTGCTGCCGGGTTACGGCAAACCTGAAAGCTGGTGGAGTGATGAGGGAGCACCAGTGGGCAATATGTGCTGAGACAGACGGGGGAGAGAACAAGGGGTTGACACAGGATGTGGAGGAAGATGAAGAGAAGAAGACTGGGAGGATTGGCTTAGATGGGGATGACTTGCCTCTTTTTCAGGTCAAAGCTGCCAGTTGTTCAGAGTCCACTTTCTCTTACAGCTGCTCAAAGTCCAGGGAAGGTAGGTGGAAAGTCCAGACTTTCAGCACTTCAAAGAAGTTTACAGTCACCTTAAATGCCTCAATGCAAAGCAGGGTTTCTCCACTGTGCTTATATAATTTTTAACAGTCTCTCTCAACTTTCTAATTTCCTCTTGAGACAAAAGTTATTCTTAGTCCTGTTGACTAGACTCCTCTGTCATTTCGCAGAGCTGATTGGACTCAAATTCAGAGAATAGAGACAACAGTTTTATGGTGAGAATTTGAGAAAAATAAGTAGTCACTACTTCCTGTTTTGACAGATAGGGACAGATTGCATGATGATACCAGGAGAATCCAACAAGGGGTGATTGATGTAGAGTTGGTTAAATACTGGGAGAATAAATACTACAACAATGGAAAAGTGCTAATTACAAGATTCTTGCACCTGCAGCTTTGAGGGGAGAGCAGAAAGCAGGCTGGGGTAGAGAAAATATAAAGGAAAATAAAAAAATAGAAATACACATGGAAATACACAGTAAACATGAAACAACATACCTAAGACAAGAGTGAACTAAAATAAAACTGAAACAGCCTTGATCTGATCAAAACAAACAGAAACTCTACTAACGGCCCTATTTGGTAGCGTTAATATTATGCTTTTTTGGGTTCAAATCCTAATCCAATGTGCTGGGTCAAACCTATAACCCTAGCCTGTCAATGTTTGACGTAGAACTGAACCCCTTCTTCCGCTTCAATGTATGATGCACTGTAGTGGGAAGATGGTTTCATATGTTGGAATTATTTTAATAAGGGCCATGAGGGCAGGGAAAAAAGTATTACCCACCAAAATTTATTTTACAAGGCAAGACTGTGAGGAACAAGCGAAACAGAAAGATTACATTTTTTTTCAATTTCTTTTGAAGGAATAGTGCCCATTGCAAATAACCCCAGGGTGTCAACCTGTCCTTATTTCCACAAAAAGCACAGGCCAGTGGATGACTCCTCCACTTGCTTGGGCGTTGGCAGACTGGTTTAGTTAGTAAGCTCCCCAAGGAAAAGTGCTTATAAAATGAGGGGGAGAAAGACAGGATACAAACTCAAGTTGCCTCTGGATATCCAATGCAAAAGAAAGAAAGAAAAAACAGATCAAGGTCTCCAAGAGCTTTGAAAGGAGAAACTAAAACAGTTATTCATGTGGAAAAGGATGTTGAGCGTCAGCTGTTGGACAGACTGCATTTGGTAAAAGCTCACAAATTTGGAGATAAGATGTCATGTTAATGCAAAGGGAATTTGCCCAAAGAAGGATTCAATAGCAGCCACTGGGGACAAGCAGGTTACTATTTGCCATATCAAATTTAGATTATAACTTAGTGCCAAACAAACAGATTGTCCTTCCTACAATTAATTTACAGTACTTTCTATCATGAGAAAATCTTTCAGCACTTTAAAATCAGGTGGTAGGGTGAAGGCAGAAGGGCTGCTGGCATGAGCCATCCCACAGACTGAATTCATCAGCCCCTTTTACTGCAGCTTCCTCATAAAGAATTTATGATCGTCTGATAGTTATCAGCTGCATCCATTTCCTGCAGAAGAAAGGGCAACTGATGTCTGTTAAACAGCCCAGAGGGATTGACCTCTTCTGGGTACAGAAGACAGACACATAAACACACATGCATGCTTACAGATACTTTAGGCCAAAGTTGTTTTTACACTCATACATATAAACATAAAAAAACAATCAAAAGGGCAAATATGTGTCATTCCTTAATAGTTTGTTTTAAAACATCTGCTTTTGAATAAAAAAATAATAATCAATAATAATCAAATTAAGTTTTTATAATTCATTTAATTAGAAATAACATTCTAGGAACCTTTTGTTATACTGCTAAATTATAACTGGTAGGAACCTTATATTTGATAATGAAACAGAAAACAATAAAATCACTTTGGCCATCATCACTTGGCCTAGAAAATCCTTTTGGATATCATCCATAGCAGAAATGTTGACTTTGGTTTCCTAAACAACAAATTCATAATTGACTTAGATTTGACTGCTGTGTCAAGTGTTACACTGTAAATAAGTAAAAAGCAAAATGTAAATGTTCTTTTGTTTTCCTTTTTCTTTTGCAAGATTAGCTAATTTTTAAAGGATTAAATGTTTAAAATATTAAAGGTTGAGAGACATTTATGAAACGTTCATATGCTTAGGCCTAAGGATACATATTATTGGATTTGATCTCCTAACCCACAGCAGTCTTGTGTTGTTGACCAACTATGCATACATTTATTAAGAAAATATGTATTTGTCATTGTGACTCGACTATGATTTGATGCAAAAACTTTGAGTCTTGCCTTAAACTTGTCTCTAAAAGACTTTAAAAACAGACTTAAAGACTTGAGAACATCTCTTATTGTAGCTCATCACTTAATAATGTCAGGTCACAGGCATCAAATGTGATTAACTAATCTACTTCTTACTGTATTTTATGGTTTCTGAAAATGTAGTTCTCTTCAGTTTGTACGGTTTTAGGAATAAAATATTACAAAACCATTTAAAAAAAAATTATTTATATATGGATATTTTACTTTTTGCTTCTCTCTGATTCATCATTTTCAGCAGTAACCAAAGATGGGTTCTGAGGAAGGAAACTATTCCAGTCTTGGATGTGCCTGAGTATTAAAGTGACAGAATACATGCACTCGTCAGGTGTTGTCTTTGTTTTGACAGCTGACCATTCCTGACTATCATCTTTCCGACTTGGATTCCTTTCATTGGACATCAGAAAGGAGACGTTCATCTTAAAGACTACATCTGTGGTCAATTTCTCAATAACCTCATACTCATTCAATGTAGAAGGTGCTAAATAAGGTCCTAAAATTGGAGTGTAAGGGATTATTAGTTATTAAACAGTGAAGCCCTTTTAGTTGTGCCTGCAGCAATTCTGCTTCAGGTTTAAACTCAGTGATTGAAGTTAATGTGGTTTGTGGTTTTCCAGAGGCTGGGCCACAATCCATTGCATGATACATTCAAGTTAAGATATGTAATACACTTTAACAAGGCTATAGGTTCCGTATAATATCATTAGCTTTCAGTTAGCACAAGAATGTGTAGAAGAAGCAAATGTTTGGTTGCTTTCCTCTCAAGGAAAGGCTTTTATAGCCAAGCCTAATACCACATTCAGCATTGTGAGAACACATGTCATGCACTAAATTGCTTATGTTGATCTTAGTGCTATGGTTACATAGAGGATTGATTTTCTTCTCTGTTGCCACACCAGACATAGCTATATATTTCTTTTTTCCGTTTTTAAATACAACTTTTCTAAAATGTAATGTGGAAAAAAAATCACATTTTATAAGGTTGCGTTTAGCATTAATGACTCCATGCTGACACATTGTCAGACAACGATGTTTTATGAGAACTATATTATGCCCTTGCGCCTCCATTTAATTTGTTTCTGTCATGATCCATATGGTGAGGATGATTTGCTTTGAAGAGGCCCATCACTCAGCTAATCTAAAAGAAAATAGTTGCAGCAGATATCTCGTTCTCTTCGAGACAAACCAAAGGAGAGACAGAAGCGGCAGAGGATTCAAAGCAAAGACAAATCTGCTCCTCATAGAGATGGAGAGCATTGGTTTAAGAGGGGGGGATTAGGGCACTTCTTTACTGTGAAGCCAGCTTTTATAAGGTACATCACATCACATTACCTCAGCTTCACACTTTCACATCATCATCTGCCTCCCACCGAAGCCTGGCTGTTATGCCAACAAATTCTGTCTCTAAAAAGATTAATACATAGACTCTATGTGTGTAAGGAAACACAGTGACAGTAAGCTGACAGTCCGCCGTGAGTACAACACTTAGACTCAGTTGAATATCTTGTTAAATGTGGGGGCCTTTGTAAAACATACCATAATGCACCTCATCCTATAAGCGTTTCTTAAGGGAAACATCAGTTTACAAATTGTGATAAAGTTTTATTCAGTGCCTATTAAAGCATTAGTTTTCCTGAAAAACTTTTACTTATTGATACTCGCATTGGTGTAGTTTTGTTAGGATCTTAAGTGATAGATTAACAAGAGACAGTGCACAACTGTGAAAATACATCTCTAAAAAGAAGCTTAAATATGTACTTAGCTCCCTTTTCGTTGCCAATCCAAACTAAATCTTGTCCAACCAAATCACCTGGTTGAAATCTAATCTTAGTATATGAATAACAGCTCTGTGAAGGCCTCTGAGGCTTGTTACAGTTTAGAATAAAGCCATTATCATGAAGTCCAAAGACAGCATCAGGCAGTTTAAGGATAAAGGATTTGAGAAGTTTAAACAGGGGATACATTATAAAACCAAATCCCAAACGTTGACCATCACATGGAGGACTGGAAATCTACACTTTCTATCTTCACAGGAAACCATGCCAATTCTTCATCAGTTAGCTCAGAATTACGCCCCCCCTCCCCTTTCCCAGCACTTCCTTGACCAAAAATAAAGCACTTAGTAACCTGTCAGTGAAACTGTAAACCTGATGAATATACACTGATTGAAAAAATATATTTTTCCCTAACTAAAATGTACTTCTAGGTTTTAAAATACAAAGGCATTGCTGTTCACCTAAACTAACCGGCTGGACAAAGAAAAAATATTTACAAAAGAAACATTTAAGGACATAGCAATGCTGATGGTGTTATGAATCTCCCCAAATATCAGGTGGACAAGACTGTTTTCGAGTAAACTATTAGCTGTGGACTCATTTAACCTGACTTTTGTAGAAGAGTAAAGGTAAGAAAGACATTGTTTGAAAAAAAGCTAAAAGGTCATGTTTGCAGTATTAAACAAGCAATTTAGGGAACACGGCAAAAAATTTGGCTGTAAATTAAAGACACTGCCTATACAGTTGTACACAGCATCAAAAGTAAAGCAAAAATCATTTTTGTCATTTTCAACTATAAACTATTAAATTGTAAAGTGACACAATTGAGGAAATGTTAAAGTGGTACGATTTGTATTACAGTTGTATTACATTTGTAATACGTTTGTATTACAGTTGTTCAATTTTCTCCAAAGCATATCATGACACCTCAGCCAAATTATGTCTGCCTTGGTAAGTGTCCTAAAGTAAAAGCAGAACTGCTGTGAGCGTGTTTTCCTATTCTATTCATGGCCTGAGGACGAACCCCAGGCAAAATCCATAGAGCAAGAGGAGAGGCACCTTTAGAAGCAAGCCATGGAAATATTTAGCACTGTTCAACTGAAAGGCACAAAGAGGCCCAGTGGCTGGTCCTGAAAATTTCAAAGTGAAACTGGTACACCTTGTTTCTGTGTTAATTGATCACAGGCACATTATCTTGCATGTTCAAAGCTTAATTTGCCCTCCGAATCAAAACCTTTTGTCAGCTACTGCAGTCATTTGTTGGAAGCTGAAAAAAAAAGTATCTACAGCTTAATCATTCCAGGCAAGTGTGAGCCTTAGCCAGTTTTTGACTACCTTTTTTTTATCCTTTAGTCTTGCCATACAAGTTATTTCACATTCCACACAATAGAATTTAATAACCTTTTAACATATTTAGAAAATAATAAAGAGAGCATAAAAGATTTAGGTGTGCAAGTATTGATGTTTTAATATTTTAAAATGAATAACATGCAAAGGTAATGAAAAAAATATATATTTTCAATACAAACATGTAGCACAATAAAAGTATTTCAACAATAGCATGTTTCCCCTAATCCTTGTTTTTGACAATTCATGCATCAGTGCTTTAAAAGATCAAGAATCCATGAATACATAAAGATAGAAAAATAATACTCTATGGAAGCAAAAAAAAAATCCATTTAGCATACTGACAACTAAAATGCATTTATTTATATGTTCACGCCTTCAATCCATAAACAATTCTGCATTGGTTCAATGTTGGTGATCCAAAGCGTTGACAAACGGAAAAGCCTAGTTTTTTATTTAAATAAAGAAAATATTACATTCAATATTTTAAGGTTTAAGTGTTAAAATCAGACCTTCATAAATCATGTGACACATAATAATATATCAGTCTGTTTGAGTTGATTTTTACACTATATATATATACATATATATATATATATATATATATATATATATATATATATATATATATATATATATATATATATATATATATATAT
>JAVLVB010000480.1:557115-568310 GCA_032876305.1 Orestias chungarensis | reverse complement strand
TTTGCTTTGTTAGGTGTTTATAAAGTGCCCACATCTTGACTTCTTAGAATTAGATATTGCTAACATACAAAACATCTCCAAATCAATCCTATTTTAAGGACACGTTTTATTCACATCCCTCTTCAGGTAACCCCAGAGAATTTTTTTTAATCTTGACTCTTCACATAACTTTGAGAAACATAAATTCTTCCCATTAATGTGGATGCATTGTTTTCGTTACAAAAAAAAAAGTCAATAATTCTTTTTTTTTTGTATCATTGTTGTTTAGCAGCCAGACATCAAACCTCTTTATCATTATAATAATCATTCATTTGTTATTTTGACTGATATAAAAAATACATTTTGCAGTAGCTGATTTATAATTAAATATATATTTTTAAATTTATTTCATGGCTATTTGAAACTTTTGGATACAGATGAAATTCAGGGCTGAAGCGAGGCTCTGCTTCTATTCCTGATTTATTTTCTCAAATTCAGCTGGTCTCCCAACAGCTGTAACTTATGCTTCCGGAGGTTAATTCCATCTTCCCTGCATGACTAATAAAGTCAAATTTCCTTACAAATAGATCATATTTTACCAGGCCCATATGCTGCTCCCCTAAGACTTGGTAAACCTTTGACAAGGTTTTAAATGCCGTTTGAAAAAAAGACTCTTAGCCTCTTTCTATACGACACGGTTGGCTCACCACAGTCAACAACTCACCATGGCCTTACCCTGCGATAAGAACACTATCAGCACTGGGGTGTCTGTTTAGTGGGGGTTATTAGAAGACATATAACACAAACACTTCCATTTTGAGTTCAGAAATCATACCTCTTCCCATTTGTAGCCACATAAATCTATCATAAAGAGGATCAGCTAAGGGAAATGTGTATTTCATTTCAGCTGCTGTCCCCATTCTTAATGGGTAGCCATCCAGAGAGAATGAAATGATTGATTTTTGTAATCCTGAATGAGGATAAAAAAAAATAAAAGCTAAATCATCCACAAGAGGGAGGTGGAAGATGATTTTGCAGAAAGGTAGGGGAAACTCAGCAAACCTATATAGATGCAATACATAAAAAAGAAACAGAAAAGAATAGGGGAGAAGAAGGAGGAAAGAGAATTACAGGCTGTGTATGTGTATATGGGCACTCATACACATGCGTGTTGACTTACACTTTGATTCTAAGGTTACCTAATGAAATATTGATGGGAGATGTGGGAAGTGCGGGGGCTGAATTGGCTGGGGGTTGCTGGTGTTGGAACTGTAACTGCTGCTTCCTGTAGCTTGGGACATCTCTGTCACTCTGAATGTCAGCGAGACAGACCTGCCCTAATTTAATCTGACTTTGAATAGTCTGTATCACAGGAATGTGGACAAAAAAAAAGTAAAATGTATCTTGCTGAAGAGAGAAGTACAGAGAAATAAAGAATGAAAGTGGAGTGAAATGGAAGAGGACAGAAAATGATCTTCTTAAAATGAGCAGCCAAAACATTTCAAACACATTATAATGACTGTTTGACACTGCCTGCCAAAGCACCCTATTGCATACATTGAAAATGTGACAAAACAAAGGAGACAACAGTGTTGTTGCCATTATAATGTTTGACTGATGTTATGCTGCAAGAAAAAACGATGGTGGACTCCAGTACATCCATGGATTTTTCTCATGATTAGATGTAGCTCAGCAGTTTCATAAGCAAAGAGAGAAACGGTGAACAGCGTGACAGCAAGGAGCTGCTTTACAATGCAGGTGCTACATAACTACCTGCTTCTTACACCATTTACTATGTCCATCTCAGTGTAAGATCTGAATCAAAACTTATTTTGTGAAGTCCTGCCAGGAAAGTGGAGCAGAATTACACAAACCATCATATCTTCATTTCAAATTTGTATTTTACTGTGTTAAATTATGAGGACAGATTACTTATTCTTGCAAAGGTTTTCCTACACCTTTGGTTATTTTAAACTTTGATGTGATTTATTGAACCTTCTTGTAATGCAGACACATATTAATATTTGGTCTTCCAAATGTTGTGTTGTGTGTAGGTAATTTGCCAACAGAAGCCATCCTTTGTAGAACCATCTTTGTTCAACAAAAGCAGGCTATAAAACTAAACAAATTAATTAATTACTACTTAATTAATTAACAAAAATAAAAATAAAAATCCACCCAGCAAGTTGCTAACACTAATATGTTTCATAGTAGGGATTATATTTTCATTGTGATGTGCAGTTTTAGCTTTCCATCACATTTAGTGTTTTACATGCAGGCTAAAGATTGTAGCTTTGGTCCATTCTTAACAGAGCACCTTCTTCCACCAGTTCACTCTGAAAACTACATAGTTAATGACAAAATGCAGAAGAGATTTCTGATTGACTTTCTTTCAGCATTATCTTCTTTTTTTTACTTGCTCCTCCATGAAGGCCAGATTTGTGAAGAGCACGACTAATGGTTTTCTTGTCAACAGACTCTTCCACTCAAGCAGCAGATCTTTATCACTTCTACAGAGTTATCATTGACCTTCACACTGATTCTCTGATTAATGTCAATTCTCGAAAAATTGTAATTGAATTGTAAAGTGGTGAGAGAGAGCTTCAAAGCTTCAAGGTTTTCTATAACTATATTTGTAATGAAATGAGGTCACACATGTGGACACTTTCTCGTAAGGGGTTTTATTTATGGGTATGAGGACAAGGGCCGGCGGGAATATAGATACATTACCTTTTAATATTTTAATTAGTTAAAAATATATTTATCGTCCTTTGTTTAGTTTTCTTCAAAACAATATACTATTTAATATTAGTATACAAAATAAATTTACAACACATTTGAGTTTGTGGCTGTGGTGTGCAAAACTGTGTAAATTATCACAGGGTATGGATACTTTTATGGAATTGTAATATAGTTTTGGAACTGTTTATACAGAAAAATTTAGGCAACAGGCCTGTACATTTAAACTTAATTGAAGATTAGATTTGCCTAAATGACTATTTAATGAGATTACATTTGCCAAGTGTCTGTACAGAGTTAGGAGTTATTATGCTGCTCCAAAGAGAGAGTTCTACCAAAGGATACATAGATATTTTAATTATTGAGAAATGTAAAAATAAAATTAAAAAACGGTACATTGCTGAAACCTAATGCTTTTGGCCAGCCAAAAAGTATGCTGAACAATATCCGCCCGCAATAATTACAAAGTATGCAGAAGCATCTGCCAGAGCTAAGTGAGCACACATGCTTGCAAAATGTGAACACGGTGTTTTGATTTGTTTGGCATTCTTAAATGCCACAGAGGCATCTCAGGCAGTTATCTTTGTGATAGAAATTTGCTGACCACAGCAAAAGTAAATCCCCAAGAAATGAGAATGACTTTTACCTTATCAATCATTTTATGTGCAGCAAGCGGCAGCAATCACCTGCTAATAATGAAATATAAAACCTTCTTTATGTTTTATTCACTTTTCTATCTTACCATGTCTGACATTAATAGTCACTTTAAAGTAAACATATCCACTTTCTGACTTTTTTAAGGTAGTCTAAATCCCAAACTATATTAAATATATATGTACGTAATTTTTTAAAGCTGCTCCATTCAAAATAGTCATGTCGTATTCTATCCGACTTTTGCGTCATTGAAGTGATAAGATGTGAGAATAACTCAGATGTGATAAATCTGGACGTAAACAAGGGTTTAATCAAGAAGTGTAAAGTCATGCTTTCTGTTTTATTAGCTTCCTTTATCTTATGATCTTTTGACAATACCTCCTTTTGCTCAACAACTCTAAAATTGATCTTTAGATGGCTGTATCCATTGTTACTTCTATAAACAGTGCACTGCTTTGTGTGTGATGTCAATGTTCTTCTTCTGCACACGTGGGTCAATTTGGGGAACACAGATGTCTGATTGAGGTAAAAAGTAATTTAAAAAATGAACGACCATCAAAAAACTGAGCATCTAGATCTGCTGTGTGAACATAGTATAAGTGTTACAGACTAAATATTAAAAAAATAAATAAATTAAGGTGAATTAAAATGTATTTTTATCAATCTATTATCAGAGTGGCAAAATGTAAACACAATGTTTTCTCCTTGCTATCTCTGCTAACATGATGATGGCAGCATGCACTAATCTTGTAAAGTCACCCTTTAAAAGGAACAGTTGGAGGATGGGGTTGGGAGAAAAGGAGGTGGACAGACAGCACTATAGAGGATTGTATCCAGACTTGGAGCTGCCCCTGTCTATATCCAATGTAAGGTTACAGGAATATCATAATCCCTCCTCTGAGCTCCTTTGCACGGAAGATGATGACTAAATTTCCAGTGTCTTATCACACACTCCCAGGCTGGAACTAGTACAAGGGGTTCTGAGGGAGGAACCCAGCATGAAAAGTGCTGGGGATGAGATGATCAGATTAGCGGTGGCTATTGGATTTGTTTGTGGTGGTTGCAATCGGAGTGAAGCAGACGTTGTTCAAAATGCCTATGGAGATGCAAAGCCTCAACCGATCCTTTCACCCATAAAAATAAATAAACACTCCTCTCGGGGGCTTTGCAGGAGTGTTGTGTGGGGTGCTACTGCAGGGGTAGGTGGGGGCTGAATTGGGGCAGGGAACAAATTTAACACTTCAGGGACTTGAAGAGGGAGCGGGCAGTTTAGTATTTTATCAGGTGGGTGGATGCTGGACTGCTTCACGCAGTGAGACAAGTGGGATTGACTGATGGTATTTAGCAAAAAGCAGGGCTGCTTGATGGCTGCCTGCAAGGCAGATGATGGTACGCTTTTCAGAAACTTTACCTGAGGCACAGCGAGGTATTGTGGATTCAGGAATGTCTCCTGTACCAAGCATGCCATATGCGGGGTTAGATTGAGGAGGAGACAACAGACAGCTATGAAGATGCCTTAAAGGAAAACAGAAATAGGGAGGGTGGGCACTGAGGGTTGAAGAACAGGAAAAAGCAAGTTGGCTAATGTGTGAGGTATTTTTTCCCCCAAACACAGCACAGCCCCATAAAGTATGTCATCGTTCAATAAGACAGCAAACACATCTAAGTAGAAGAAGATTACATATAGAGAACACATTTTCAAAGTTTAAGTGGCAGCATCAATCACTGTAATAACCATAAGACATATCTTTAAAATGATAAAGGAAATGCTTTACACTTGAAACATAGGGATGCTGTTTCTAAGAAAATACTGAATGGACTCCAACAAACAATATGATGATTTTAAAGTAGAGAAAAGTTAGCAAGTCATTAATAAAAAAATGTCATACTTATTTAGTTTCAGTTTTAACATGTCATATTAAAAACAGAAACCCTAATACAATTTATTTGAATTGTATGTGATAGACTAACACACAAAGTTGCATAATTGCACAGCGAAGGAAAGTATGGTCTTTATCGTATTTATTTATTTATTTTAGGGTGAGCAATAAATGGAGCTGCAGAGAACCACAGGTCAGTGGGAGAGTGTGGTAACGAAGCAACTGTTATTGACTGACTCCCCAAATCTGTTTGTGTACAGATCTTTTTTATTTTTGTATTTATTTATTTATGATGGAAAAACATTGTGGAAAATGGATGTATACAAACATTAAAACATGTCACTTGTGTATGGCAGTTTAAGAAAAAAACACTGTAAAGCAACCATTATTAAAATGCACATCTGCTAGAGCTAAATGCATGACTCCCATGGGAATCCTAGTCTTGCAGGACATTTTCCCACATGTTTTAATTTTGTTAAGTGGCTCAAAAAGGATGTCAATACTGGCCTACACCACTCACTGTAAATAACCTGTTCAGACATCAAACAAGGACGTAGCTTTGCTTATATGACATAATACAGTGACTTTGTATCCCAAAGTCAGGTCATTTCAATAGAGAAAAAGCCACTGAGTCAGCTTAGCGAGACAATGTCGATAAGGTAATGGCACAGATCAATAGCACAGATTTTAGCCAGATCTTAATTAAAGAAACAGCTGCTGATACAAATGATGCTTTCAATGTATTGATATTGCATGGGGAAAAGGTGGATTGGCCGTGGCAGAGAACCTGATCAATGTATTTAACATTAGCATTTCTTTTCATCATGTACCAAGATCACTTAATTCCTCTGGTCTTCTTCTTGTTCTACCATTCTCTCCCTCCTTCTGGATACCCTTTGAAGAGCATTTGAACAGTGAACATCCCTTCCCCCCTCCTAACAAGGTGAGACTGATGGCTTGCAAGGTTGTTTTAAATAAATGTTGTTTTAAATTGCTGCTATATGAATAAACTTATTCTTGATTCTTTAATGTGTTTTACAGTTCTTCCAAAGCGAAATGTAATTCATTCATTCATTCATTCATTCATTCATTCTTACATACATACATACATACATACATACATACATGCATGCAAACATGCATACATACAGGGCTGAGAAAATGCCTTCTTACAGTGGACAGAAAGCTCACAGGGCTTACATGTTAAAACAATAATTATTAATACAGAAGGTGAATTGAATTGATCCCATTAAAGCTAACAAAAAGTCTTCAGAGACATGGTAACAGTCCAGAGTCAATAGTGGGATTCCCAAGGTATCCCTGACCAGGACCGAGTTTAAAGAGACATCAATCCGGCATGTCAGTTCCCAGCTAATGAAACTACAGCAGATCAATAATCAGGACACTACTACTATGTTAAATGAAGTACTAATGCTTGTAGGGATTATGTCGAATAGGTTCACACATTGAGAACTTGTCTTAACCAAGTTGGGCCATGCCCTGAAAAAGCCATTAAATTGTTACTGGAATAACTTAAAAATTAGGTAACTACAGTCACTGTTATTGAAAAACATTTAGATATATCGTTGAAAAATTAAGATACTACTACTTTTATTTATTTTTTATCAGTATGTATGACATGCTTTCAGTTTCAGTGTTTAATGAATTCCAGCACAAGTGAAAATCCTTTTAACTAATTAGGAACTGGTAATAAAATGACTTTAAGCCAAAAGACATGTAAAGGACTGGTGAAGAGTTTGCCAAGAAATGTGAAAGACATGATTGAACGATTACTAAACTAGAAATGTATTTCCAAACCTTCAAGAATCAAGAATTAGTTTATTTATATAGCGCCAATTTACAACAGGTGTCGTCTCAAGGCACTTCACAGAAAATCAATTAAAATCAAAGATACATCATAAACAAATCAATTTTAAAAAGTTTCCAATCTAAGAAACCCCAGCAGATTGCATCGAGTCATTGACTTGCAGCATTCACTCCTCTGGAATCAGCAGGCAGAAACAATGGCTTGTGTTGTCGTTGACTTTACAGCAATCCCTCATACTGAGCATGCATGTAGCGACAGTGGAGAGGAAAAACTCATCTTTAACAGGAAGAAACCTCCAGCAGAACCAGGCTCAGTACAAGCAGCCATCTGCCATAACCGACTGGGGGTTTGAAAAGACATAAAGCTAAATTAAAGTAACTTGTCTTTATTAAGGGCTGCAAAAAATGCTTAAAATTACATTTATTAAATGGGTTGTTATTTGAAATTTAGAAGATACTTTCACAGAAGCCTAACAAACAAAATATAGCGGGGTTTTTTTTTTCAATATGCAAATGAATAGATAAATTAGGGAAAAAAATATTTTTTAGAGTTGTATAGTTTACTGATTTACCATGCCCTAATAGATTATTGATAGTTGTAGTTGATTATCCCTATTAGTAATCTATAATAAGGGCATTATTAAACAGAGACACACAGAGCTAAAATGAGTAATTACCTTTTATCATCCCAATGCGTGTGATATGTGTGGAACCGCATTGTGCTGTGTAAGGACAGACTTGACTGAGAGCAACATTTCCTTATTAACTCGTTTATTATTATGTTAGACTAAGCATTTAAAAAATAATTGAAAAAGAGTTTAAACTGTGTTTTGAGTTATGGTTTACCTGTAATTTAAAAAATATTGTTATTCTATATTTAAGTTTGTTATTCTAATTTGTTGACCAATCTTCTTGAGCAGTATAGTTCATTTAGATGTAAGATTATACAGACAAGAAAGAAATGCAACTAAACAATATGCAACAACAATGTGAAGGTCAAAGTATCCGTTTTTTTAAATCTTTTTTAAGAAATCAAGCAAATTGCAGAGTAAATGAAGGGAAATTAAGGTTGTAACTGCAGTAGCTCTGTTGTTACCAGGTAATAATGTGGCTATATTAGGTAGAGGATTGAATGACATCCTAATACTAAAATAATTTCCACTTTCTCAACACCTCCCCTCTCACGCGTAGGGAATTATTATTATCACATCAAGGGCTTCTTTCAAAATTGTTATAGAAATCATTTACACAGAGAATTGTGGTAATTATTCAAACTAGACTCCTTGCCAAGGTGTGTGTGTAATACAGTGTTGTCATCGAGAAAACTTCATTTCACACTAAATTGTCATCTGTCACCAGGATAAGTAAATTTGCTACTGTTTTATCAGCATCATTGTGTCAAGTTAGGGGAATACATCAAACAGTCAATCTGATCAACAGGAAATGAAAACACTGTGAATAATACAATGACTGAATGGGGACTGGATTGGTCTATTGAGCGCCGAATGTAAATTTCCCCCCATGAGTTCTTTTTCTTTTTTTTAATGAAAAAAGATGTTGGATTGTCACACCAATTCTTTTTAAAAATGTATTACCTGTTTCACAGTCTGGTTGACATATGAATCTAAAACCGGCATTGCCTCAAAACCAGTATACACACAAAACTAAAACATCTATATATCAAATATTTAGTTACATCAAAGCCCTTTAGGCGATTGCATATGTCTTATTACCACTGCTACTATCACAAAAACAGAATGACATCATTGGGATCTTGTAACCAGAACATACTAACATCCTGAATAAACAATTTCTGTAAATCTAAGACAGAATTTTGATACTATTTAAAATCTGGACAAGAGAGAAGAGCAATAGATTAAAAAAAGTAAGGGAAAAAACTGCAAGCACGTTCAAAGGTCTTTTGTGGAGCCAATATTGTCTCTTAGTTTGATTTTTGCCTTTGGGATAAAAAAAGTCCTTTGGAGTAACAATATACAGCAAAATAAAGAATTGAGCTTGAAAGAAAAAGGGACAAGAGCAATAACAGAACAATGGTGCACAATGGCAGGTATTTAACTGCCCAAGGAGAAGAGGGATGAGTTTACGGTCAAGTCTTCTGGAATAACGCCTGGCAGCTTAGGTCACAAGAAGTGTTTCCTGGCTTTTAAAAACCTTGCCGGATTCATTATAGTTTGAAGGGATCAGGCCAGAGATTCATGAGCTGAGGTTTAACCCCCCCCAATTAGTCAAAGTCCCCCAGAGGCACTCTCTATCTTGTGTTGATACATGAGGCAGTAGTGACAAACCTGCCCTAGGGTTAGCTGATACAACTCCAAAGTGAGTTCAACCTTAAACTTAGAACACAATACTGCAGCGCTAAGGAAACAAGTACAACCCTGAACATTAGGTTCTAAGGAGACAATTGAAAACTACATTAAAATTTGAACCAACATACAGCACAAATATTTGTTCTTACTGTTTAAAAGAAGATGGTGGTATAGTACCAGCGGCAAGATGCACCAGCAGATCTTTCCATTATCTGTCAAAATAGGCTTTTGGATATAATAGCGCAAATTTAAAAATAGTAGAATAATCCGCTCATCATAATACGCCACAACTAACACTGTAGCATACACTATTTAAATAAATTCCAGAAATGTAAGGCTTATGTTAAAAACGATTACATATATGTTGGTCGCATGTTTGAGCCATCACAACTGAATCAACACAACACTGTCTCAGATATCAAAGCTATTTTCCAACGATGAAATTACTCACTATGCAGTGACTTAACTCATTAAAACAAGATGCACGCTCTAACGTCTGATTAATTTGGATAATAATGTTGACCCTCTGGGGGCAACAGACATGGTCAGAAACCACTAGATCTTAATTTCCAGCCAATGTTTAATAATTTGTTATCAAAAAAATATGATTTTACAAAATACACACATCACAGAAAAAAACAAACAAAAAACAACAATGCACCATTTCTTGATGCTGGTGGACATTTTCAATCTCTTATGATCCTAGTATGCATTCATTATTCAAAGGAGTGACCAGACTTAATGTTTCACAAAATGTCTTGTGTTTACTTCATTGTAAAATATGGTTTTAAATATGGCAACTTTTATAACAACATAGAAAACATGATCATGAGACAGCTCTTGAAAAAAATACTGAATATTTGATAAACAAATACAAGGCTGTTCTACAACCTGTTCTACATAGCTTAAACCTAAAACAAAAATGTTTTAAATATTAAAGAGATTAAATTATTTAAACAGGAGTATGATCTTTATACTATTTAGCTTGCAATCAAGTTAAACTAAAGCTAGTCTAAATCATGTATCATTGGAGAAATTGGGTTTAAGTATTATACAGCTTGGTCTTAAAAAAGTCATAAACAAAAGTCTACGCATAGAATCTTAAATATTGTATGCCTCTCAGTATTGCTTCTGAAAGTAAAGTACTTTTGCAAGAGGTCAGACCTGGCATGTGATAAAACGTCAATTATAATTTATGCAGTTAATGCAAGCTGGGCTGTTTTTCTAACCTGCACCATGTACTTTTAATGCCTAACCTAAAGTAGGCAAGTTTTAACTTTAAACAACTGCTTGTTATGCATGGAACTGCTACAGAAACCACAAGGAAGAAAGTCCAAACTTGCCATTTCAAAGTTAAAAAAATTAAACCGTCAATAAGAGGAATGTTGTAGATGTTGACTCAAAGAGCACTGAGAGGGTAAAAAGATGTATTTTGGGTAAAACCAGGTGCTTGTAGTTGTGGTTAAACTTTACCCTTTTAATCAATTTCAGTTTAAGGGTAAAACAAATAAAAATATTTACCTTTTACATTCTTTAAACAATAGAATCAGCAATCTTATTTTCTTTTGATTCTCAATATCTTCCAAGGGAGACTATATATATATATATATATATATATATATATATATATATATATATATATATATATATATATATATATATATATATATATATATATATATATATATATATATATATATATATATATATATATATATATATATATATATATATATATATATATATATATATATATATATATATATATATATATATATATATATATATA